>CM056596.1:14640684-15240684 GCA_029721355.1 Tegillarca granosa
CGTTGTATGTCATCTTGATGGGCATCTTAGTGTTTGATTTAGCGTCTTCACTGTTTTGTTTACTTGGTTGGCGTCATTGCCATTCGATTTACTTTCACGATGGGCGTCTTCACTGTTTAATTTACTTGAATGGCGTCTTCACAGTTTTATTTACTTGATTAGCGTCTTTGTCATTCGATTTACATGATTGGCGTCTTTTACGTTTAATTTTCTTGATTGGCGTCTTTAATGTTTTATTTACATCATTGGCGTCTTTTATTTTTTTATGGATTCGGTTTTAAACGCCTGGCAACATTGATGTTAAGTATTATTTTTACATTCAGAAGGTTTGTACGGAGTCAATGATGTATGCTGCAAAGTTTCGGTAACTTTGGCTGTGGTTTACCATTGTATAGAGCCAATTGCAATGATGTATGCTTCACTGTATCGGTATTTTTGAATTTAGTTTACCATTGTATGGCGCCAATGGTGTATGCTTCAATGTTTCGGTAACTTTGGCTTTGGTGTACCATTGTATAGAGTCAATGATGTGGGCTTCACTGTTTCGGTATTTTTGGCTTTGGTTTACCATTGTATGGAATCAATGATGTATGCTTCAAAGTTTCGGTAACTTTGGCTTTGGTTTATCATTGTATGGAGCCAATGATGTATGCCCCAATGTTTCGATAACTTTGGCTTTGGTTTACCATTGTATGGAGCCATTGATGTATGTCCCAATGTTTCGGTAATTTTGGCTTTGGTTTACCATTGTATAGAGTCAATGATGTATGCTTCACTGTTTCGGTATTTTTGAATTTAGTTTACCATTGTATGGCGCCAATGGTGTATGCTTCAATGTTTCGGTAACTTTGGCTTAGGTTTACCATTGTATGGAGTCAATGATGTATGCTTCACTGTTTCGGTATTTTTGGATTTAGTTTACCATTGTATGGAGCCAATGAGGTATGCTTCAATGTTTCGGTAACTTTGGCTTTGGTTTACCATTGTATGGAATCAATGATGTATGCTTCAAAGTTTCGGTATTTTTGGTTTTGTTGTTTGTTTAAACGTTTAGTTTGATATGTGTCTTTGGTATTTGGTTTGCTGTTACATTCGGATACTTAATATTCACATTCACCAACGACTTTGTGACATAAGTGGACTACTGATTGTTTGGTTTGTATGACATTTAATTTACAAACAATTATATATACATACATGCCTGGTTTCTTTAGTATTGTTATTGTATGCTTGATGGTATTAATCTTAGACATTTTTCTGACATTGTTGATATTCGTTTAATTGTTGATGTGTTTGTTAAACTTTGTTGTAAAATGCCTAATGTCTTAGAATAGCTGAGTTATCTTGGACATTTGTTTGACACGCACGATGCTTCAATATAATTACAAGAATTGGTTATGAGAGATTAGAACATATACTTTAATATTCCTTGTTGTCCCGTCTTGTGATTTATTGGACGTTTATATAATTAACATATCTTTGCTTAATCTAAAATCAAGCAATACCAGTTTCTACATAATTCATAGCCTCTACAATACCTAAATCTTTATTTTCAGAGAGTGGCACAGCGGTACCTTCCTGAATACAAACTGAAAATTTACAAAGGGAAGTGCCAGTTACTGAAACAAAAGTCTGGTTAGTGATTAGCCACATCTATGGTAACTAAAGCTACTTACCTAAATGTAAGGTCGGGACAAAGTGGTCTTTGAATCTTCAGCATTATGTAAGCAATTCCGTAAAACAATCCCACAAAATTAAAAATTTTAAACCAGTTTTCTTATTCCTATATCATAGTTAACATAAACTGTTGGTCCATTTACTAAGTCAGCCATTTTCTTTCGTCACAGATGAAATATGTAGTTTTTGGTGATCATGTAAATTCCAGCTTCAATGAAAAATGTTAATTCTTGATAATATATGTCTATTGTGTAGGAAAACTATTTCCGATTTTAAACTCCAATTTCTGATGTTTTGGTGTGGGAAGATCGAACTATATGACGTCACTGGTGTCATTAAGACCAAGTATTGATCGTCTACAGTCAGTATTTATATGGGTACCGCTATGCGCTGTATCTGTGCTATAGACTCTATGTATACATAATGATGTTGATGTCGCTATTGATTTCAATCATGTGATACTATGTAATAAATAAATTACTAATCAACTTGAGCAAATTTAAAAATACCTAGTAAAGATATAAATGCACCAATTAGTTCAGATCTGTGGAACAATAATTAATTAATGCTGATTGGTATATATCTGTCGATCCCGAAGATTTTTGTTTTGGTTTCAATGAGCCTAAACCAAATTGTTTTTGTAACGTAACACCTACAGATGTAAATGATATACACATTGAAGCTTATCTGTAATGGAATAGTAAAGTATAAAGCATATATAGATGATTGGTTGATTTAAATTACGTTAAATAGGCATTTCTCGACGAGACTGTACTTACTTATTAGCCTCAAGGGGTTAAATGTTTGCGATTCTTGATCTGGTTTGATCCATAACCAATAATGTTGCAGACATACATGGCAAACAATTAGATTATACCATTTAATGTTACCTAACAGTGAAAATCGTTGATACGAAAAATGTATGCTCTTCCACAAGCATTTAATCAACCGGGGTAAAAACATTTAGAAAATAAGTGCTTATGGTTAAAACGCAATAAACATTGGACTACTTAGCGATTTTTGTTCATGCAAAACATTCCTATGCTGGATTTCATATAACTTTAGATAGATTAATTTTCAACCGTTTGGCTTATGTTTTTGTATCTATTCACTTTTTCAACCCCTAATGCCACTGATGAGGAATGACTTCCCGAAATGTGCGCATACGGCTCATGAAATTTAAACTGGTATTTTTGTTAGATATTTACATGTTTTTTTTTCAGATGTAGGTGCCATGTTCACTTCGTTAATATACTTTGTAAATTGCGACATTGTACCAGTAAATCGTCAGAACCTCAATTAGAAACAAGACAACCTTTATCAATTGAACAGGTTGTCTGAAATGTTATCCATTGTGTCACACATTTTATATTAACCCGTGTCACTTGGGTCACATGTATAGCTTACCACAGTATATTGTATCTAGCCTACCTTATTAAGGTACAATTCCATCTCGAAATCTTATTTTACTGACGGTACATTAATCAATTAGGCAACTGAATAATTCATAGACTTAAACTATACATACATTTATCTTATGATTGGTCAACTGATATGGCAATGACGAGGAAGCTTTGTAAATGAAAACTACATTGTATTTTGTATGTGAATGATATAATCTTATATAAAAAACCATCTTCTTTTATAGCAATGATTTATTTCTGTCTGTATTTTATAATATTAAACTATACAAAATTCTGGTTCTGATATTCTGTACCAGAGCATTATCTTTTAGTTGCCAATACAAACTATCGTGAAAATCGGTTGTTAATCATATTCTAAAACCCTCTTCAAAAACAATTGTGCTAAGCTAAAAAAATCTTTACACATTTTAAAGTCTGAAAAGCACCGCAGAATAAACAGAGGGATAGAATGAGCTGAAAAGGTCTAAAAATGGCGGCATGAAGCCATTTTATCATTGCTATTAGAAATATTTTTTATTCAAAATTTTTAATTTGTCACTTTGTGTATAGACAAACACATGGGTTTAAATTAAAATTTTCAGAATACTTAATACGCTTGCATCTTACTCTTTATATAGTACTTTGATAACCCAGACAGATAAGTAAACGTATTGATTGGCAATCCTTACAGCTAGCTTTACTCTGTAAGAATATTCCATATTGATTACACAATTTTTCCATTCTAAAAACTCAATAAATATTCAAAAATATAAATATACTTCTAAATGAAACCTGATATCTTCATCTAGTACATAAATAGTGAATGCATTTAAGGGTTTACATATTATGGTGTTATTTTTATCATTTAGACATGCTCATTACATAATATGCATGGTTAGGGGAGTCTAGTGTCTTCGTTTTGAATACATTTGCTTTAATCGAAGGTATCATAGTATCGGCTCAGTTAAAATAACCAGTCAAATCGGAGATGACAAGCGGTTTGGTTTATATTTTTAGCTTTGGTTCCACTCCATCAAACGTTTTAGACAATAAAGAGATATTCAATTCACTTCTAGAAAAAGTCTTAAGACACATATTCTTCTGAAAATAAAATGCGTAATTGCGCAAGGAAATACGAAAAAAGACACATTGATAAAAAAAAAAAACACGAAACTAAGACACAAGCACCATACATTAAGACCATTGTTTATAACCGCCGAGTTTTATTAGCATTTTGTTCAATAATGATTAAGATAAAGTTTTGATGTGATGTTTATCTTATTACATCTTATATTTGATAAAAGTGCTTGGGACGTGGTCAGTATTGATTTTACTCCTCATTATAGTTGGTATACCAGACGTTTCAATAATAACCAAATCCAATTGCAGCCTAAACAATCAAGCAAGCATTTCCACCATGACAACGACAGCGAGTGCAATTCCTATGAGCAGTATAATGTGCATGTCATTATTGGTTCATACTTTACCGTGATGGGTCAAATTTTGTCTGTGACCAAGTCAACAAAAGAAGTTATTACGTAAGGACTTTACAAATAAGAAATATTATGGCAGTTAAAACAAATATATTAATTAAAGATCCATTTTATTATGATAGGGCTTTATATATATATATATATATATATATATATATATATATATATATATATATATATATATATATATATATATATATATATATATATATATACATGTATATATGCCAATCTCCAATTAATTCAGCATACTTACTACAATATTACTTATTTGGTTTCCGGTAGACAAAATTTGCCCATTTCCTAAATTTTAGAAAACATCAGGTCTTGTGAAGAACATTTGTAAACCTTTCCAAAAGTACAGAAACTTAGGAATTTAGAATTGATACAGGTCATTTCTCTCTCCGGCATTACATTGATTCTTCATTAAGTCAAGTCATAAGATCATTTGGATGGTGTTATACATCCAGTCATGACTAAGGACAGCATAACATTGATTCTTCATTAAGTTAAGTCATAAGATCATTTGGATGGTGTTATACATCCAGTCATGTCTATTTTACTTGTAAGAATGTGTCAACAGCTTTTTAATATAAAGTTGATAAATACTAGTAGTGAAACAATGTAGTTTTTTACTTTGGAATCAACCACATTACATGTTAATATGATGGCAGGAATGGTTTTATAAGTTAAAATTATTCCACTCATGTAAAGGTAAATAGTTCTGAAATAGTAGAGACAAGACAAAAAATGACAAACACTACCAGTGGTTTTTTTTTCTAAATTATGCTTGATCAAATCACACTGCAGATGCATATAAAACACTGTAACATAGAAATTGTATGTATATCATTTACCTCTTTTCTAATACATGTACTATAGATATTCATTGCAACTTTAATTCAGAATATTGTAAATGGGGAATTGGTACTTTTGTATTAGATTAAATAAACTTAAAATATTTGTGTGTTTGTGACTTCTATCATTCATAAACTGCCAAAATAATTTGATTCATATTGTAGCTATAAATGTGGAGTTATTGTTTTTGAGTCAAAGTATATTACAGCATAAAGTCTATGTGAATGACCTCTTTTGAAAGGGCAACTTAGGGATGGGTAAGAGTGACACAGTCATATTCTTTTGATGTATACTAGGAGTGACAACATTTTGCTTTTATGGATATTTAAATACATGTATGTTTTTATCTTATTACATATTCATGTCAACAACCTGTACATTTTTTCACATGATCACTGGTATCTGGAAATAACAATAAAAGTAAACAAATTAAGGTTTATGATTTTTTTTTATTTAAAAGATCTCCATTTTGTAGGCTACATGAGTATTTAGTCATCACAAAATATAATAATCAGTGTTTGCTCTTCATTAATGATTTGATAAAATTACTACAAATACCACAATAAATTTACTATATGAAAGTGGGTACACTCTATCATAAGCTTGGATCAAAATGTTTGAACAAAGTAACGAACGTATATTGGACTCCATTTTGTTATTCTTAAAATTTTGATCAAAGTTTATATGATTTAACCAATCACCATTTAGATCAAGTTAAGTCAAACTTGCAGAAACCATACTATTGTTTTATAGTAAGCCATTCCAATCTGATCAAGGAGTTGCAAATGTTGGAGCAAACACTGATTGGTAAATTTTGTGGTGAAAACTTGTCTAACATTCATCTAACAATCAGGACATATAAAACACATTACTGGTATTCTTATTAAATAACAATATACACAGATCTAACGAACAACACAACACGTACATAAATATCACAGTAATTACATTCATACTTATATAATGTATACTTGTATAATGTATACAACTAACATTTTTATCACTAGTTGGACTATACAATAGGGAACTTATGTATTCCAAATCACTAAGAATATACCCTATCTCAGAGATATTTATTAGCACTAGCACTTCTTCCTCAAATTTCGCTGTATCAGAAAGATGAAGTACTGATATTTTTATCAATGTCATTGTGATTTGAATTACATAAATTCTGTTACAGCAAAATCAATATTGCCTTGAGATTAGGGTCAAACAATCTTTTACATAGATCTGAATAATTTTTGGAAACCAGCTTCTTCCAAAATACTTGAGGGACTATATCAAACCTTTACAATTATCAAACCTTTATAATACCAAAGGAATTATACATGTATTATGTACACACTTGTTACTTATTGTTCATATATAAATTCTGTATTGAACTTAAGAATTATTACCACAATATAATAATAATTATTCTTTAAAACATTGAACTAATTTCTGGGGAGATTGCATATTACATTTATCATGACACATGAAAGAGAATTACTTATCTGACTTTGTCTCTCCAAAAATTTAAAAACAAATGATTATAAAACCTCACAATTTGCAGTCTTGTTTTTTGTTGTTTTTTTTTAATGGCAATTGCATTCTTTAACAATGTTTCTACAGAGCTTTAAATGAAAAAATTAGTCACAGCTGTAAAGGATGCACATCTTATAAGATACCAGACTGCACCTTACATCCTCTGTATATAGTGTATTTAGATTTAGATCAAGAATAAAGTTGTAGCTAAAGTCTTTTCCTTTTACAATCATGTAATCTTATTATCAATGTTTTCACTGTCAAACGTTTGAAGTAATAGTTAATCAGAAAAGTCTTGGACTTGGATTCATACAGACAACATGACCAGACACTAACTGGCCCTATCACATATATAGGTCTATTTTTTCACAGCCTCATTTACAGAAATACCTACACACAGACACAATACTGGAATGTCAAAGCATTCAATACCATTGCTTCTTTTCTACCAATGACCTTTGACCTTTCTAGTTTAACATTGAATGTCTATCATAAATTATCTTTCTTTGTTCAGAGACAGTATCTTTCCATTTTGCCTGTTCATCTGTCACACGATTTACGATGGATCGCTGCCGAGTTAAATGAGCTGCTCTGGCTGCTTGCTCCTCTCTTGGAACCTGTCTAACTGACTGGTCATCCTGTAATAATTAAACATCCAATCATCAGTTTCACAAGGTGAAGATAAAATTTTATCAAGAAATACTAACATAATTACATTTTTATATCTGTAAAATCACTAATCCCTTTGCACAATTCTCTTCTACACTCAAATTTTGCTAAATGTATATTGTCATCTATGGTGAGATAATTTCACAAGCCATATTAACCTTTTAATTTACCTCGTGATTAAATTTTGTAACTTTATTCATCACTTTTTAAAATGCAGATGTTGATAAATCTGTCTAAAGGTCACACCATTTTTTGTCATTCACTAAACTGAACATTATTACAACGCACCATTACATACAAATTGAGTTAAAAGATTTTAATTGTACAACTGATAACAGAATAATTGTCCTAAAGATACGCATGTATACCCTTGTCTACCCTTCACTCCTGATGTAAAATTATTGGTATAAATTCATAATTTACAGTAATCACTGTCACACTAAATGTTCACTAATTAACAAACAATTTTCATCCAATGTCCTATACAGAGGAAATACAATGTAGATAATAATAAGTGTATATTAGAAGTCAGTGATAAGTTATAGAAAAAAAAATACACTGTATATTTCTGTAAATATAATATGTTGTGTGAGTAATCTGCTATTTATCAAATAAATACTAGTATGCTAATTATTATATAAGTATCTAAATATTATATAGATATATTTCAACTTTTTTAACTAGTATGACTGGATCAAAATCATTTCAGATCATAAAAACATTCACTATGTTGCTTTTTAGACTGGCACGATACTACAGCAGTATACACATTAATTAAGTCTTAGAGTGTGTTAATTGTGACTAAATAAGGAAAACCAGTTCAATTAACAAGATAATTGTGGTTGAGCTAAGCCAAAGAAATGTCTGAAGATTTTATTAATGGAATTGACAGAATAATTTTGTTAAAATAGAGCAGAGAAATACATGAAATACATTTAGGAGTATACTGTAAAGTTTGAGTACACTTAACAATAGGCACTAGAGCCATTAAAATCTGAAGCAAACAGCATGAGAAGGAAAAAATATAACTCTTTTTGTTAGTATACATCAAAAGAATATGACTGTGTTAATTAATTTAATCTAGGAAGTCAAATAAAACATATCTTTAAAAGGAATACCCAACACAGAAAAATTACTACCAGAGAAACTGGTTAAATATATTTCAGTAGATATGCATATATTTTATTGTTTCTAATTTGATGTGTATTATAAATTTTTCAACTTTTTTTTCAAATATTACTATTTTCTCATTTCTCTTTTTTCCCATAACTTAATAATATTTATCCAACAAGTATATCATTTGATGAAACAGAAATAAAGTGACTTGATAACCAAAAAAAAAAAAAAAAAAAAAAAAAAAAAAAAGAGAAAACCCATTATTTGCTTCAAAAAAGGTTCACTTGGGAAAAAGAGGACTTTCTATACATTGAATGATTGTAGCTTATTAGTAAATAAAAAACAATCAGACAAGATCTACGTTACTTAACGGTACAAAGGAGTTTGTGATATCGCTCTGACAAAAATTTGAAAAGATCAATAGTAAAGCCATGTTTGTGCTTTTGAAAAAGTTATTTTTTTTAAAGAAAGACTTCCAAGAGTGACTTAAAAATCTCTGTCACAAGAGTAAAAAGTAAACATAAATATAAAAATGATGTCTGTATGTTATAGATTACATGTATTCTTATAAATGCAGTGCAATATCAATTTTGAGATTGTGTTGTTATTAAAAGCATTTGTCTTTTTAAGCTTGTCTAAATATCTCTATGGCTTTGATAGATAAGGCCAAAAAAAAATGTAATATTACTGATTCAATCTCAATCATTGGTTGTCCATTTCTCTGTAATGTAAAATGTATCTTTTAAAATGTACAAGAACATAAATTTATAAATAAAAAATTGTAAAAATATCTGCGAACAACCATAAATGACAAAATAATTATATTTTTGTCTTGCTTAGACTATTCTGAGAGTATGACAATGACTGTAAACACCCCCCCCCCCCCAAAAAAAAAAAAAAAAAATTAAAAAAAAAAATAAAATAAAAAAAAAATAAAGCAACCCTGTAACAATAAAAGTTATGCTGGATGGATTTCATGCAATCAAAGGATTTTTGATAAAGAAATGCACATGTATTTTAGGCTATATGATTAACGTAATTTTAATTCTTGGTGACAGCATTTCTTGAGAAGGATAAAAATTGAAAATTATGAGTGTTTTAAATATTACAACTATTTTATTTTCTGACAACTTTTAGTGTCCTTAGCTACCAAATTCATTTGTTAACAAAAAGATTCGGGTATTTCAGCAAAATATCTTGCATCTTTCTCTACAACAGAAATTATCTTTATTGAAAAAAAAAATCAACCCAATTTCACTGTTACTGCTTTTAACTTCAATTAATTAAGATATGTAAAAGCACAATTATTGGTATTTAAAGAAAGCATGTTTTAATTTAAAACGCACTTAGCTGATGATACCAGACCCTCATTTTTAACCACTTTGCCTTTAAAAATAAAGCCTTTACAGAAACAGATTACATATTTTTATACATTATATAAAATATCTATAAGTTTATATGCAAACAGAATATATTACCCTATAAAATCAGGTCTTTAAAAACTACTGCAGAAACTGTGTTAGAAAAGGTAGAAAAGGTGCAAGTATGAAGAAATGTGTTGGAACTATCTACTGAAGAACTGTTAGTTATCTGTATAATAGGTCCATCTATTACAATGGAGTTAATATCAAAAGAGGCCAAAAAGGGCCTGTTATGCTCATCTGGTACTTAATTTTTTTACTGATATTTCATTAATAACAAGCAAATGTTAAGTTAAAGTTTATATATTTAACTGTGCTTGTAACTGAAGTGTATCCTAGTTCATAAGTTTAGTACATTTAGTAGATTCCAATCGATGTAACAGCCATGTCAATGAGCTACATTATCATGTGATAATTGTTGCTTTGAACTAACGTGATGTAATGTAAATGTTTAAGTTATATATTAGCCTGTAACACTGCATAGTAGACGCGTAGTTATAGTTTGATAATGGCATTAGGTTCTATTGCTGAGCTATTAGGAAAAACACAAAATAAATATGAATATAGAGAAGTTACAAGTGTAACAAAGTGAGATATATTCTGATTTTCATTTTGAATTTTAAAATTTTAAAACTTTAAGGACTTTATTAGTTGATGCAAATTTTTTTTTCAACTTTCTATAAAAATCTGATGATTACATAATTAATTAATATGCATTTATTAAAATATTGCCAATTTGAGTTTTTAAAATGGTTGCCACTGGAATGAAAATCAGAAAATTAAGTTTTGTTGTGGAAAGACATAATTTTAAGTTTTCTTTGAAGAAGAAAGAAAAAGTATTTGTTTAGTAAATAGTATATATCATTAACAATATGAAGTGCAATTGAGATCTACTCCCTATTTAAAAAGAATTTGATTTGTTTTGAAAGCATCTGTGAGTCGCTATTTAAAGCCTATTTGAAGTAAAGAGTTTGAAATAATGAACTATCTGAGAATCAATCTAAAGTTACTGTTGTATTGTCTGTTGTATTGTCATTCTGTAGTTGTCTGTATCTTTGTGTTGATCTCTTATGAAATGTAAAACAAAATAAATTAGCAACATACAGTTATATCTTTAAATAGTAGAACAATAATAACAGGAACATTTTTTTCTGAAATACTGCGGATAACCCCAAAACACTTTAGTTCCCAGTCATCATTATTAGTTAATATATATTTTTAGATTTAGAATAATGGTGACTTAAGTGTTAGCTTTGAGATTAGAACATTTTCAAGAAGTAGTACAAAATGTTCCACAAATGTGTTTGAACGTCAATGACTGGATGGTCTAAATGCCAATAAAATGGTCACAGTTCCTC
Organism: Tegillarca granosa; assembly: GCA_029721355.1. Classification (NCBI taxonomy): domain Eukaryota; kingdom Metazoa; phylum Mollusca; class Bivalvia; order Arcoida; family Arcidae; genus Tegillarca; species Tegillarca granosa. The sequence continues at coordinate 14,652,204 of CM056596.1, forward strand.
TCACTTCCTATTTTCAACCTGCCTTTTACTATTACAAAGAGACTTGGTTTCCTAGAGGTCTTAAGAGTCATGTTACAGTGTTTTCACAACCTAAGTTCTAAGCCCATTATGGCAATACCTAGTATGACAAAATCTGCTAACTCTCTTAATAAAAGATAACTATTTTCTTTTGGAACTCTGGTTTCCTCAACCATCCCAGAATTAACTATCTTGATATAAGCAAACTAAACTTGGCTTGTTCATAAAACACCATTACACTTGATACAAGTTTAAATAAAAGTAAATGTCAAGGTTAAACATCTGTCAATACAAGTTCACTTCTTCCATCACAACACTTAAGATTTGATATTTTAAAAATGAAGTACACAGTGCTTCAGATTGTTTTGAAAAACCAGGGGCCCAAGGGGCCCATTCTGTTCAGAAATGAGGGGCCTTTTTTAAAGTTAGGGGCCAATGATTTTTTTGTTATCAAAAAATACAGAATTTAATTTTGATGTCATCCTTCAGTCTATGAATAGACTTGAAATTACAGCATCGCCATGCGTGGGTAATTATCCAATTATTTATTCGACTATGATCAATCACGCCTTTCAAGTTTTAGAGAGGTCCACATTTCGATTTATTATTATTAAACGAAAAATTTAAAGCATAAACTATATTTTCCATTTATTCAAAATTTTGTCACAAACATTGCCTATCATCAATGTAACGTAACGTTACATTCAGCAGACGACATGGACATGTCTGAAGCTGAGCGACCATGTGGCAGCTCTAGCAAATGTTTACAATAAAAACAGTGGCTTTAGTGGGTGTTTAAATTCTTTTTACTATGTCTTGAATTATATATTGATTCATTTTTGCCGCTTTCTTCTTCATCTCGAGTCTTTTGGGCAAAAACGAGAGGATGCTACCTCGCTTCCTTTTTTTGACATTTTCATTTCCGTTTTACGACTACCGTAAAATCAGAGGTATTCCGAATTACAATAATCTTTACAGACACTTCCTGTTTCCGCCTTTTTTTTTTTTTTTTTTTTTTTTTTAACATGATCGGAAGAGCTTGTGTTTTAGAACTAATATCGTTCATATTTTAGTGCGCCCACACGGCGCGCTGAGTACAATTTTCATGCGTCATTTTTAAAAATTACGCGGGATTGACGCGGGCGCACAGACAATCTGAAGCACTGAGTACATATGTATTGAAAACTGAAGCTGAATAAGAAGAACTTGGCACAAACAAAAGCAAATAATAACCAACCACAACAAAATGGACAGCATAATAAATAATAAAATACTGAGATAAAATGTTGTTGCTTTTGAGACAACCAGATCCAAAAAGAATGCACAGAGATAAACAACAATTACCATAAAGAAATAAAAGGTTTCTTATAACATAATATAATGAACTTTTGAGATAACCACTTTCATCAGCATACAGATACAAACAACAACTGACATTAGCATACTGAGACAACAATATACATTTACACCATTTTCATATTTTAGGGACTTTAACAAAACTATGGTGCACATTTATATACAACTGATTATGTCAGCATATATAATGGTTTCACAACTGCAGATTTTGTTATATTTATATAATAATAATAATAATAATAATAATAGGCAAATAGATAAAATTCATACAACTAAGTTTTATGAGGTTAAATCATGATTTTAAAATAAATTTGATTTGATAGCATTGGTGCTCAGGATATATATAATATATATATATTGATTTAGTTTGATTGAATGGGCTTTTACGTCCCAGTCAAGAATATTTCACTTATATCGAGATACCAGCTATAGGTGAAGTGATAGATATTTTGACCTTTGCGGTGTGCTTGCAGCAATATGCAGGGAGGGTTCTTTAACTTGCCGTTCTTGCTGTGACATGGGGAATCGATTTTAAGGTCTCATCTGAAGGGCCCCAATGACTTTCATTTCTAAATGCCAAGTGCTTGATGAAAGAACAGTCACTACCAGTTTTCAAGTCTTGGTCAGTCTTGGCCAGGGTTCGAACCCTTGACCTCCCACATACAACGCGAGCACTCTATATTTAAGATAAAGCCTAACATATTACTTATGGTTTAAACAAATTATATTAAAATATTGTTAAGCCTAACATGTCATTAGTTAAATATACATCTGTACACATATAAAGTATGAAACCTTAGTTGAAAGAAGTAAAGTTAAAGTAGGTTTCTGATAAAAGAAACAGATAGGTAGGTGGCTACAAAAATATGTTATCATCCATCCTTATTAACCAATTATGATAAATATAAAATATTGTAAACTACATTAAATACTACGTACAAGTATACAGTATATAATATTCAGTGTTTTCTCCAAGTTTAAAAAACAAGGGGTTATAGATGACCCCTATCCTGAAAACTGGGGGTCAAGTTTTAGTTTAAAGGGTCATGAAATTAATTCTAGAATTTTTTAAAAATTTGATGATTTAATAAATTTAATATGACATTAATAAAGAAAATATTCACAACAATTTTGGACACATCTTAAGCCAATTTTAGTTTAAACAATATTTTATTGAACTGATAACATTACATTAAATTGATATTTACAATATTTAAATTCAATTGGGATTCTGAAACAAGAATATAATTCTTATACTAATCAGTCTCCCATAAGCCAATTTTTATTGAATTCACATTTCACAGCAACTTTTGGTTGTATGGATGAACTTGGCTCTGTGTCACTTATAGAAGCCTTATCATCTGTGGCCATTACTTCAGGTCCAGTATCACAGTGATTAACCAGTGTGATTTAACCACTGTAAGCCAAGATTGTTTCAATTTTGACAAAATTTTTTACTATTATTACTTGATAAACTAATGCTTGTGAGTATCATATAAGCTATACATTTTGACAGTAAGCATACAAAAGATTTAAATTATAGACAAATTCTCATGTAAATAAAAGTGTCATAAAAACTGTTTACATGAGCAGAATCTGTGTAGTCATAAAATTCTACTCTGTACTTTATTAATTGTTTCAAATTTAAAGAAACTAATTTCAATTTCTAAAAAATGATTGGATCAAAAATAACACACCATTTGAATCAAGCATCATTCATTAAATAAATTGTGTCAGAAACAAAAGAAACACACTCTGGAGAAAACACTGATATTGTGTCCACTAGCACATATATACATCATATATCAATACAAATAAATACAATATACATTAGTCCACAGAATTAACAATATTTCAATTTGATATCCTGGTAAATTTGTCTTGGCCTTTTGACTTTGGGGAAAGAGCTAGACTAGCTAGACTGTATATTTTATTCATATTGTTGTAAATAGACAGGATATGTTTTTTTACACTATACAGTGGTTCTGTTTGAGGTCAAATTTCGAAGTCAAATGTGTCATATATATATATATATATATATATATATATATATATATATATATATCATGGCTCAGGAAAACTTTGACTGGGGTGTCGGACATTTTTTCAAAGCAACCGTATCATCGATGCTGTGTAAAGCAAAACAAAAACAAAAAAAAACGTACCACTGATATTGTTATTGACGATGTTTTTTAAAAAGATTTTAATTTTTAATATCAAATAGATTTTAAAAAGGATTTAACTACTACATAGAGGTTATTTAGGTACATGAAGTCAGGCTCATGTGTCCACACGGTGTAGATTTTTGTACTGTCGGCGTTGACGACACAAGGTTTGATGGCCATCTTTGTTTATTGACAATCGTGCATTTTCGTTTTTCCGAAGTTACACGAACTATACTGAACCTCATTTCAAGACCTCTTTGATTGTATTTAGACTTTTTAAAATAATTTATTTATAACTAAACAGTTTGCAAAGACCATACAATGCACGTTAAAGTCTTATTTGACATCCCGCGTGGAACCTCTTTGATAATAGTCTAACGACCATGACCTTCAAGGATCAACACTCGTAATCAGCTGTTTATGGCTTCCGTCAGTCAAGCGATGTGATTACTTAATAAACAATTAATTAGGGTTCGGACGATGAAACAAAAGGAACAGATTGAGACCATGGATTCTAACTGATTAATAAACAAAAGCCTAATTATTATATCTGTAGTATTTATTGAAAACGGTTGACAGGTGATAGCAAACAATACTCGAGTAAAATAATGACCGACAAACATATTTATTTATATGTCGATTAACTGATTTTTATTATTAACTGAAAATGTCCGACAAGTGATTTTTCACATCGGACAAAAATATTTTTTGTCGGACATGTCCGGCAAATATGACCGTTTCCGGACCCCTGATATATATATATATATATATATATATATATATATATATATATATATATATATATATATATATATATATATATATACACACTGTATATATAAAATCTAGTGACAAGATTCAATTAAATAATAGTTCAATAATATTCTTTCATAAATAAGAATAATAATAATAATAAACGTTATCAACTTGAGTGTATTTGGTAAAACATCAAGAATGTTACCTATGTAAAAAATGGAAAAATATCTAATCTGCATAAGTTTGAAATATTGTTCAATGTGTGATTTATGCTACATATTTCTCTGCCACTTTTGTTTTAAATTCAGTATAATCATTTATATAAACTCATTATCTCCATTTAACAATTTAAACAAAAATAAAAAACTTTAATTCAAAACTGACTGAGAAATATGAAACATTTAAAGAGAATTAGTAAAAAAGCAGGCTCCCAACGCCATGATATGGTTACCAAATTCACCTCTTCATTTGAATGTTCTTGGTATCTTCCAGCTGATGGTTTTCTGGCTATAATTGGGTCTAGACAGAGAAGGAACATCATGTACACCAGTAGTAATGACACAACACATATAATGAAGATAACAACCACCTGTAATGAAAGATATAAAACAAATCAACATCATGTACACCAGTAGTAATGCCACAACACATATAATGAAGATAACAACCACCTGTAATGAAAGATATAAAACAAATCAACATCATATACACCAGTAGTAATGACACAACACATATAATGAAGATAACAACCACCTGTAATGAAAGATATAAAACAAATCAACATCATGTACACCAGTAGTAATGACACAACACATATAATGAAGATAACAACCACCTGTAATGAAAGATATAAAACAAATCAACATCATGTACACCAGTAGTAATGACACAACACATATAATGAAGATAACAACCACCTGTAATGAAAGATAAAAAACAAATCAACATCATGTACACCAGTAGTAATGACACTACACATATGATGAAGATAACAACCACCTGTGATGAAAGATATAAGACAAATAAAATCCTCAATTGCCATGTTTTTCTTTGATCTATGTCATCTGAGCCAGTTATAGCCCCTGAAGGATTAAATCCTTTTTTTACTGAATACCTTTATACTGATGAATCCCAAGGTAAATTTCAAAACAAATAATTTGAGTGATAAGTAAAAAGAACAGTTACTAAACTCACTAGCTATACTTTCAAACAATTATATTTTAAGGGTTGACACAATAAATAAGAGAATGATAAGAAAAAATGCATAAAATTTTCAAAATATTCCTTCCAATATCCAGTCCCATAAAGGTTACTCTGATGAAAGTATTATTGTTTTTTCAGTTTAAAAGATGAAAAAGATATCTCCATGATTACAGAAATTAGTAACAAATGATTATAAAAGCTTCCAGTAATGAAGAATGCATAAGAGAATAGATTCATAACTTTTGTTGACAATGACATTCCTGGTCAGACAGACACTTTTCCAGCTTCTTTATCAAACCACAGTACACAATGGTTTCTCTTCTAAAAAAAAATCTATGGGTAAAATTGAATTTTAAAAAGTCAAATGGAAATGAGTAATGTTCTTTTATGTCAAGATTTCTTAACTTAAATGAAGGCACTAAGTTTAGGGATGATGAAAGAACCAGAGTTCCCAGAGATAACCAGGACAGGACATACTGGAAGTGATGGGATTTAACCCTAGGTGTTAAGAGGCAATGTGATCCTTAATTCAGTGTTTTAGACCACTTGGCCATATAGGCCCTGATAATGTCAAGTGAAATGAAAAGTACAAGAAATGTTAATTTACAAAATTACATATATAAATAACAAACCTTTATGGTTGTGGTATTTCTACTTTCATATTTACATTCACACTGAGCACATTTCTTAACTGTTGGATTATCTACAACTAAATCACACTTGCTGGAAAAAAAATAAAATAAACTATTATTTTTCTGTTGTATAATAACATTGTTTGAGTGTATTGGTTTACAAAAAGAGTTTATGGGCCTCATTATCACCTTGTTGACAAATATAGTAAGTTCTGAATCTGGGCCAATAGACCAAGATATTATAAACACAGTTAAATTGCACTTTTTCTCCTCAATTTTATATGATAATTAAGTCCAAGTAGAACTTGTAAAACTGTTCCCTACCTTTATTTTTTTCAGAGGATATTCTTTAATCTTCTGAAACTTATTTGTTTGATAATTGTTATACAAATAGCTGACCAAAAATACTAAGTATTCTATTTCTTTCTTTTTAAAGAAGTCCATGTTTATACTCTTTTTGACAAATCAGGTTGTACAATACAACAAAGATCAACACAAAGATCAACAGACTACTTCATTATCAATTTTTTTGTCATGTGCACAGTTTTAATACTGAGCTGTTCAGAAAAGTTATAAGACAATTTTTTTTCATTCATAAAACTGTTGTTTCTAAAATACAGTACTGCAAAGATAAGAACAAAGTAGTTGCTTAATATGTATTTCAGTTAAGAATACTAAAAATTTCATAGTGACTGACAAGATGAACATCTCAATCCATCTGGAGATGACAAACACAGGTTTACATCTAATTCTAGTCTGCCATAGATTTTCTAAAACTTTTTTTAATAATCTGTTTAATTAGTAGACTTTAAATGCATGCTACACATAGAAACACCATGAACCCATGGCCAGCACAAACTATTCCAGGAAAGACTCAACAACTTTTCTATCAACAACTCTTTCTTTCCCAGAACCATAAAAGAAATGGAATCAATTACCAGTTTGTGTCACATCAGCTTCATCACTGGCAAAATTTAAGGAGTTAACATTCAGACACTCCTTGACATCATAGCTTTCACACTACAACTTTCCCTTTTTTTAACTGCATAATTTGTTTTGAAGCATGTTTATACTAAATGAAGGATTGGGATGGTTTTATATGCTGGATTTCTCAGTGTGTGTAAACTTACCACATATTTGGATCAACATTGGCACTAATGTATACATTTCTATCTTTTGTTCCATTTTCAGCCTTAGTTTTGGGACAAACACATTTACAACGAACATCTTCAAAACTAGAACTTTGTGGTGGAGGTGTCTGAAATAGGAAAAAGTGAACAGGGTGAAATTGGAATAAGCATGATTATTTTCACACTTTTAATGTTACTTGTGATTTCCAGCACCACAGGGTTAGGAAAGCAATCCATTTTCATGAGAACATAGCACAAAAGACGTTTCTTTTTTTACCTTAATCAAGCAAATGTGCCTACTCAATTGTCTTTAGTTGAAGAGAAATCTAGAAACTTTAGAACTCATTAGAATATTAAAAAGTATAACATAATGACAGTTCAAGTTTTCTTCCTAAAGCAACAGTAAACTAATGTCAAGACTTGTATTATTCTGTTTAGATGGGGAAGTTCAGAGAAGAAAAAAATGAAAGGTTACTTTCAAAGTTACCTTTGCATATACAAAAACTGTTGTAAAAACTACGTATAAAACAACTACACCGACGTATTTAGCGGACATTTTAAAAAATAAGTTAATTAATATCTTTCACACCCATCAGATCAATAACAGGAAGTACACGCTTTTTTAACTAAACTATATGAAGAATCGTACACAAGGGACATAACTTTTACCCCGAAATAGCAAATCGGATTGCATTATTAACTTTGCAACAATATGAGATGTTTCGCCGGTATAAAACCTAAATTGTACAACTGCTGTGTTATTCCCAGAAAAAAACACCTGCAAACTATGTATACACGTTAAGAATGCAGGCGAATTACAGAAACGGGCATGCAAAATCCATGGTTCATGAATAAATTTCTACTAGTTACCGTTTTTCAACTTGATCAATTTATATCACTTATTTGAAAAAGTGGTTATATTTAGCGAAATTCAAACTGTGACGGCTTAAACATTATAATTGTTGTTAAATAAAATTTGTGAATTATCTGAATAAAAAAAGTGATAACACAGATTCTATTTTATTCATTGACATTACAAATCGAGTTAGAAGTATCACTAATTCATTAAGTACTAACGAGGGATTGGAAAAAAAGAAGTTGTTGCAATTAGTGGTATCACTCACTTGATTTGTTTTTATTTCTCTTTTTTCAGCTTGATCTAGTGATATCACTAAAGCGGGCTTTTACAATGGCCACTGCAACCGAAAAAAAAAAAGACAAACACTAGACTAGGATAAATGCAAGATCGTCATGTTGATCAATGTTTAAAAACTCCCGACATTGGACTTGCACAATTAGCATGGTGTTTCTTGAAAACGCAAGTCATTATGTTAATTTGCTCTAGGAGCTAGCTTGGATGCCGTTCGATGGAACATTAAACTGGCATATATGTTTTTAAAGTCTGGTAATAGAATTATTGCGATATGCTTCTTTTAGAACACTTGGTGGGCGTAACAAATAGACGGCGATATTCTAATCATATAGTTGTTGCAGGGCATTCCTGTAGGTGTAGAAAGTAGACTAAAAAATATCCTTTATGTAAAGGTAAAACATTATTCTTATTATCAGATACAAAGACACTGCAACCATTGAAAGATCGGATATGTTGACTGTATTTTAACGAGGGCACCGTTTATGACAAATATATTATGTAACAACATGCGAGAATACTAGTAACTGATCAACGGAATGAGCTAGGCAGTAGATAGATATATTACCTGCAGTATCTTTTGCTGTACATTGATCAAAAACCAATTAGCGAAAGATCTGTTGAGTGCAGAGTAACTACAGCATTAATATATCAGTTTCAAAAGTGTAACGCGAGGACAGGAGACCGTTCGAAGAAACCACTTGCAACATCTACTGAGTTCAGCACACGGGACAGTTGATGATAACTACATCTGATAACTGAACATAACGGGCGATGTAGCAAACTTTTACTTGGATCAATTCGGTATCATTCTGTTTCCTGAACATGGAAATTATCATTGATTGGCCAATAATGTGCACTACAGCTAGCATGGAAAGTATCAGTTTGGTCTATCAAGTGTTCAGCGGGTTGGGAAGAACCAGTTGATATGTCAATCATGTGAACAACAGCATCGGAAGCATCAGTTGATTTGTCAGTCATGTGAACGACAGCATGGGAAGCATAAGTTGATTTGTCAAACACGTTTTTACATTATATGTTGCGTGCAGGGTGAGGAGCATTGCTGCAACACGATTGATGCAATATGCTACATACTTTTACGAAGTGTAGAGAAACAACCAGACGGTATCGCAGGTGTTGAAAGAACAACCAATTGCTGCAGCGTTACCGATAGGAAAACGTTGAAGTTTGCTACAAACAACTGGTTGACTTAGCGAGTCTGACAGGGAAATAAACTTGAGTATCCAATGTTTAATAATACGTAAGGTGAAACTTAACAGACGCTGTATAATTGTTGTAACAGTTGATGGACAAAGCATGTCTAGCAGAATTAAACTTCAACATCCGATCGCTGCAACTCACTTTTGGTAGGGTATGCTTACTTTAACAACTAGTGTAGCTTGTATCGCAGAATGGGCAGTTGAAGATCTTGTATCTACATGTACAAATGAGTCTAATTGTGGAACGTGCGATGCGCATTACTTGCAGAAGATGCGCTTATGATATCATATTGTTCCCACAACATCCATAAATTAATAAAGGAAAAAATAACGCAATATTTGCATGATAGGTAACATATACTTTTGCGACTTTTGTAGCTTTCGAGTCAGAAACTTATTGTTCTTTTATTACAACTATAGACTAAAAAGTTGCAAGGTGCTTACTGCAACACCAACTTTGTAGTACAAAAAAATGATATGTTAATTACATGTAGCTTTAATGCACACACTGTTGGGCACTGTTATTTGAAACGTCTACCTAGTGCTTTACCTATAAGTACATGTACCTGCCCTTGAAATAGGTTCAAGGTCAAGTAACAGTTGGTGGCATAAATAATGATGTTGGTGGCATAAATAATGACGTTATCTTAGTTTTTTTTATTTTGTTCAAGATTGGCCTTGAAATGTCTAAAAGTTTAATATAATATTGAATTCAGTAGCAACTTATTAAGTGAAGTTGACAGGTTATCATTTGTTTAAAACAAAGTTTCAGGTTTTTACTTTCTAGGTCTTTAAATTCATGAAAGTTGTTATATTGTTTTAATTTGTCATAATTTACCGCAATCTTGGAAGAAGGAATGTTGCAAAATTGGAAACCCTTCCAAACTCTTTTGTGGCCTTAACTCTTTTTTATTGATCCTAGGCACACATGTTCTTATTCAGCATTAGCCACTGCGGTAGCTCAGTTGGTAGAGTGCTTGCTCCGTAAGTGGGAGGTCGTGGGTTCGAACCCCAACCGGGTCTGACCCAAGACTTGAAAGTGGGTAGTGACTGTTCTTTCGCCAAGCACTCGGCATTACAAAATGAAAATCATGGTTCTTTCGGATGGGAACTTGAAATAAACGAGGTCCCATGTCATGGCAGGCATGGCACGATAAAGAACCCTGCTGTATAATGCCATCAGCACAACGCACAGGCAAAATTTCTGCATTTTCGCCTATAGCTGACGACGTCTCGATATAAGTGAAATATTCTTGACTGGGACGTTCAACATCATTACTCAACTCTTATTCAGCATTAGTTATCCCATCAGAAAAATCTCCCATCATATTAAAACGCACAGGTTGTTACACCAAACTGCAATTTTGATTTCACAGTTTGCTGCACACACTTCATGGCAGGTCGCAAGGTAAATGTGTATCATCTGAAACTACAGAAATTGTCAGCAAATATTGTTCAGTTTTTTATTTTGTTTTTTTTTTCTTTGAGAGAGAATATTTTAATTAAAGTAATTTTTTGTAAAACCCATAAATTTACATTTTAATACTTTTAATACTGCAGCAAATGCTAAATTACCATGGTAGCAGATATTTGGATTAAACATACCTAAGAGTAAAATATGATATACGGGGATACAAAATATATATGGTTGATATTTTTACCGCAAATGCCCGACAATTTTCTTTTGAAACAAGGCAGTTTTTTGTATACAAATTTTTTCTTGATACTAGTAATGAAAAGGCTTAAAGATAATCAAGTTAAATCAATGTCATAAAATGGAAGCTTTTGATACTACTGATGGTACATAATTATAAAGTTTCAAGCAAGTAAATCTTTCATTTCATGACTAAGGCTGTTTTCTACAAGAAGTATGGATGAAGGTCGAAGTCAACTTTACTAATGATGAAGGTCGAAGTCAACTTTACTAATGTTCAAAATGATTCTATTGCAATGGTTCTAGTTTAAACACATGGAAAGAATGGGTGGATAGATGGATAAAGGCATAACCAGTTGTGCAAGAACAGCAAATACAGTGTAATTTATCAAAAAACTAAACCAAAAATTTTCAAATAAAAACCAGGTGTTCACATCAGGGATATGATATATGCTATGTTCTCATGCTCCGTATATAAGCTAAAAAATACATATCAAAAACAAAAAAGTTTCTATATTTTATTGAAAGCTTAAAGAAATGTATCAGTAAAGAGTTCACAGATTGATAAAATAGGAAGATGTCAAGATCTGAATTTCACAAAACAAACAAAATCACATCTAAATGTAACAAAGTGTGTACTCTTAATTTAAAAGTGAAAAATCATCTTTATCAGTGTGTGTGTGTGTGTTCATGCTAAATAAATTGGAAAAAGAAAGCAACATAAATGTATTTAGCATATTCAAGAAATATACATCGGATTTACTTAAATTCATTAGAAATCTTTGTGGCATGCAAACATAAAATCAAAATAACATGTTTCTAAATTCTATGTAGAGGGTATTTAAAATATACAAACATAACCTTTTTTTATTTGAATAATAAATTCTTCTTTTTTTTTTTAAATGATTGGAAAACTTTGCGTATATGTGAAAACTGAAGTCAAATAAAGATCACTCTAAATAAAATAACTGATCAGTAATATCTCCTTTGTGTATAAATGTTATAAAAAGGATTTTGAAATTACAACAAACTTACTGAAAATGTTAATATCAATAATAATACAACCAGAATAATAAAATCTACACCTTATCATCTGATTTTTTTTGCTACTCCGAGGCAACTTTCAACAAAAAATCCTGTGATAAAAGAAACAAACTGACATTATACTTTTACACCTTTTCTTGCCTTCTGTCAGGAATTTTATCAGGCTAATTTTTGTTTTGCTTAAGAATCGATGTTTTTTTTCTGATTAATGTGAAATCACAATCAAAGTCAATAAACAAGGTGGCAATAATAAGTATGTACATTGCCAGTGCAGTGTATAACAATTTTTAAATATATAAGATACTTTTTTCACCCAAACATAAAAAACATAAAAAATATAGATATAGCCAGGCTCTAACAAATAATCTAAAACTAATAAAGTAAATTCTAGTTTCATTATCAACTTAAAAATAGAATCTTAATATAACATTAGCACTTATAACACAAAAACAAGGTTAATGTTTTCAGTAAAATCATATAACTCCTTATCTAACTTAAAAAAACACACAATTTTTTTTTTTTACCAAACCAGTGTTCATTTACAATTTAAATGACATTATTATCAATTCATAATTTTGCAAAATCTTGATAGTTTCATTTGATTGCAATGTCTCTTCTGATCAAATCTAAGTGACTGAATAGTTATTAATGTCATTTTAAACCTGTCGGGAAATGGAGTACCGGTAACTTATCAACACATCTACCAGTATCTAAAAAATAACTTCACCAAAATGCTTAACACTGAATGTCAACTTTAAAGCTTGATTATGATATTTACTCTTTCACTGTATGATGATGAGCCAACAAGCAAGTAAGAATTAACAAATTCTTATATCGAAAATATTGATTTTTTGCTACAGAAGGACATGTACTACAGTGTTGAGTATATATGATGTAATTTGTTGAGCAACATAAATTAAATACATGTATTACATATTCAATCCTTGTAAAGTAATGAAGCTCATATATATATATATATATATATATAAACAAATGTATTTGGATAAATTTTCAATATTGTTTTATTGGGGGTTTAATTATGTACATTTTGTGAGTATTGTTTCAATTGTTAATAAAATGTGTCTATTTTACAGGGAAAATTTCAATTACTTGCTAACAAAATTCGATACTATTGTTTCTCAAAGTAGCACATAAAAAGTTTATGTAAATAATGTACTATTAACTATACTAAAATCTCAAAACAAAAAACTTCTAAAAATTTTATTTTAAGCAATATGTAATCACAGGTGAAAAAAAACCTAGTACAAAAATCCAACCAGATAAAATACGATAAAATATTGAATGTTTTGGACTGGGCTTGAGTTTTCTGTAATGAGTATTATTATTACAAATCAAGAGTCAACAGTGTTGGTAAATCCATTTGTTACCTTTTTAAAAACATTTTCACATAGCGATTTGTAAACTTGCCAGGGTACATTGAACTATGTATTGTAAATCTGCTAGGTTACAACAGGGTTTAGCTGCATACAGGAAGTAACTTGTACATTGCAGTGGTAAACCTTTGTTGTCTGGTTACAGTAAACAAATAAAGCGACAAGGTTCACAAGTCACACAAAATCATTTTTAACAGACGTAGTGAAGCTTTGAAGTGTGACAAATATGTCATTCAGGTTTTTTCAGGTTGCATAGCCCCATGTACCCTGTCAAAGATTTATGTAACCTTTCCGATTGGCTCAGGGCACACAAGTCCTTGACAGTCATTTATCAAGTAAGGAAACTTTATAACTTATAATGTACTTTTTAAGTGATAAATATAACTAATGAATTATAATAATCAGTGACATCAAAAATGTTCAGAGATATCACATAGTACACAGATGAACAAAACTAAATGTCAGAATGTGTACCTGGTTTTTTAAAGCATATAAATAGTATGACAACACATCAAAATGTGCAATTTAATGCCCAAATTTTATGATAAATTGAAAAAAACCTAGATTAGGACGGTAGATTTCATGTAAATTAATGCCTACTGACCAACATTATTGCAGATAACTTTATACTGGATACATCAAATATGGAGTGTAGATATTAAAACATTCCAAAATGGAAAAAAGACCAAATATGACTCAATGTGAGTTAAAGGAATTTATTAAACTAAAAATAAAATTCACAAACTGAAAAACCTTTTCTCATAGAAATCTGTTTATCTAGGTTTCTTGGTCAGTATAGCAAACCTAATTCTATGCTTTTTCCTAGTTTTGTTAGAAAGCCACAAAAACACAATGACAACAACAAATATGCAGATATATAATTGTATATAGAAACAAAAGCAAACACTCCATTTGGAGGGAAAATCGGAAGGCCTTTCAAGACAACAGTTGGTGCATGGAATAATGGGTAAAATCACATGACTATTACTAAAACTGTTGTTTGCAATTTTTTGCTCGGAAAGGCTTCCGTACTGTAACCCCTAGATGACAGGCCGGGTGAAGTAGGAGTAGATGAGACCATAATTTTTCAGAACGCAGAACTGGTGATCTCCTCGGACATAACCTTTGATCTTCTCCAATGAATGATCCATACCTTTTAAACTGTCTCTGGCAATAGAAGCCTGCAATATCATGGACAATAATTTTAAAAATAATTTTTTAATGAATCGGTAATTTTCATATTAATTTCAATAACACCACAAAATTTCAGACTCCATTTAAATTCAATTTTCCTCAAAAAATCGAAAATGCAATTATTTTAACTGATCCGGTTATGTCATAATCTATCTTCAGTTTTTGGTGATAATATTTATAACGAGTGTTTCAAGTTAAGAAACTACACTTTAAAACATTTCAGAGAAAATTTGAATACAAACTCAAATACAGTGCTCCCTCGCCCTATCGCCCCCCGATTTATCGCCAACCTCGCTTATCGCCAAGATTTACGTTTGTCCCGTTTTCCTGCTATATAATTCCCCCGTTAAAATGCCAAATTCAGCTATCACCATCCGCCACATGTTTTCAGGTACAAAAATCCATAAATTCGTTAAATTTCATTCAATAGTACCGCCATGTTTTTTCTTGTGTCAAGGTGAGATTCTTCCATTTCCCAAGACAACCTGTTATACTTTCATGTTCACTTCGTCATGCATCAACGCATTAGTTGATAATCGCTGACAGTGATCGATATTCTTTAGGTAATGATTGTGCAAACAGATTAAGAGTTAATTACTGACCGGTGTACTTTATTTACAAAAAATTTACATCCTGGTGTTTTATGACTGGATTAATACCCACAAAGGTAAGTGTTGATTAAATACGACTTACTATCAGGGAATTCGTTAACATCGAATATGAAATTCAAACCAATGAGGATGTATCGGATGAAAGTATCTTAGAGTCCGTCCAGGACATGTCGGAATCTAATGACGATACTGGTGCCGACGATGATGATATCGAGGAAACGCAGCCATCGTTTACTGATGTTACAAAATGTTTGACAAGTATTATTAATTTTTTTGAGATGGAGGACAGCACTACAGAATCGGACATATCCAAATTATTTTATTACAAGGATCAAGCCAATAGAATTAAAGTAAAACGTGCGAAGCAGGTAACCCTTGACCAGTTTTTCAAGAAACAGTAGTAGACTTCAAGTATTCCTAGTGCGTATTTCCTTGGATGGAAAGTAATTAATGTTGGAATTATGTGTAAAAAAAGTTACTTTTTGATATATAGTAGTTTTAAATAACAGTTTTTAACAGTAACAGTATGATTTTATTTGGGAATTAACTACGTATATAAGGTAAGCAATTACTTCTTTATATTTCATTATAGCGGAACCAACTTGCTGGGCAACTTCCGGTTTCTGGTAACCCCACTTTATCGCCAAACTCGATATACCGCCAAATTTCATTGTGTGCAAAAGGCGGCGGTATAACGAGGGAGCACTGTACATTTATACATATTAAAAATATTCCAGAGAAAAGCACATGGTATGATAATTTTCAATTTTGAATCAGGAAGAACACTTTTGATTAAAGAACCCAAAATACTATATCCACAATCCTAACCTGCTAAAGGGCCTTAATAATGCTTACCTTGTTGGCAAATATAGTCATCAGAAATTTGCCTGGTCTAAATGTGTCCAGTACTTTAGAGACCAAGTCATGGTAGGATTCCTGTTAAAAAATAAATTCTTTTGTTTCAATGTCCTAATTATATATATAACACAACGATAATGATAAGAAAATGTTTGAGTATGTAAAATAAATAACCAGCAGTTTTTCCTGTACTGAAAATGACAAGAGCATTGATAAACATGTATAATATCCCACCAGAGGGTTTGCTGTACCAATAATGACAAGAACATTGATAAACATGTATAATATCCCACCAAAAGGTTTGCTGTACCAATAATGACAAGAGCATTGATTAACATGTATAATATCCCACCAGAGGGTTTGCTGTACCAATAATGACAAGAGCATTGATAAACATATAACAAATGTATATGTTCAGAGGTTTTCTTGTACTCATAAATAAAGAACGCCAAAATTTTTTTATCTAAGTTATTAAAATTAGAATTTGACATACACAGGTTTATAAGTGAAAGGCCATAAAATTGAGTGTACTATATGACTCCATATTTTTTTCAAAACTAGTATTTTTAATAAATATATTATTATTGAAGTTGACGGTTTCCACCAAAAATGATGTTATTCTTTAATTTGAACAAAGTATTTTTCCTGTGGTACACTGGCAGACACTAATGTTTGAAGATATCAAATACTATTGCTCAGAAACCGATCAACCACTCATATTTGGTATGAGTATGTTGTGGTACATTGCACCTTATTGGATGTTTTGCTCAGAACCATAGTTTATTTGCAGATGAAAAACTTGCATATGAGAATTTTATATCTATTATACTTACCTGTGGAATATTAGTTTCAAAACTCACATAGGAGCAGTGTGGCTCTGGTGTTACATGTATGGTTATATAATATCCCTGTAAATAAATTTAAATCAAATTTTCTTTTCAGTGTTTAGATATACATTTATGATTTCTCTTCATACTGTTCATATTGTTTTTATAACACATGTGCCCTAGTCACTTGGGTCAAAGAGAATAGAATTTTTTTATTTCCTATATTTTGGTAATTGCAAAGAATGAAATTTAACTAGAAGAAATTTGATTACAAACTATGTAAATGGTTAAAAGAATTATACAGTATATCCCGGATATATTGAACTCGCATATATTGAACTCCCGCATATTTTGAAATGACAAAAAATCCCCTGCAAAACACCTTCTTTTTATGACCAAAAAAATCCCCGCTTATATTGAACTTGCTTATATTGAACTCCTGGCTATTTTGAACACATTTTTTGGTCCCCACAAGAGCAAATTCTATTATTTTTACCCGGATATATTGAAGTGGTATTTTGAACGGAAATTTGATCAATTAAGCCGAAATCATGCGGGTTACCGTCAATCTGTTGAGGCCAAATACGGGGTCGCAGTAACTGATTTGAACTCATTATTAAAGATAAGTATCGTACATAGTGAGTACTTTCAAGGTAAATAAAATATCACATGTTTTTGTTAGTTGTTTAATTTAATCTGAAATAACAACATGGCATCCACGCCACAGAAGAGAAAAACGTTGTCGTTAATTACAAAATATAAACTTATAAACGAAATCGACAAAAAGTGAAATCAATGGCAGATATCGCAAAATATTTTGGGATAAAACCTTTAAGTCACTTAAACAATGATTTATACACAAAAGGATGTAATATTACAGGCTCAATCAGGAGAGTTTTCACGAAAACGTAAACATTTTAGATCTGGAAATTAAAATGAAAATGAGGAATGTTTATATAAGTGGTTCACAAATGTCAGAATTTCAAAAACTCTTTAATTCTTTAAATATTTTAGAGGAATTTATTTCCAAAATTGGTAGAAAAAAAGAAAAACAGTTAAAAAATGACCGACTTCTTTAAGTCATTATTTGATTAAAAGTGTTTGTACCAATCAGTTTTGATAAATTTTTGTACTTTGAGTTAATAAATAAAAATTTATTTTTGAAATGGCCTTTTGTGTGTACCTTGATATATTGAATTTCGGATATATTGAACTAGTTTCCCAAGTCCCCTCAACTTCAATATATCCGGGTAATACTGTATCTAACTTCTAGATATTTTCAACAAAAAAGTTTTAGCTACACATGTGTTTAAAATTAAGAATTTTAAAATTTAATTACTTTATGTCATGTGAAGAAACTTTTTTGGAGGAAAAAATAATGAAATTTTTCCTCAAACAATTCTTATTCCACTCAACATCTTAACTATTTATAGTTACTTACAAAAATCAAAATAATATACAACATCATCTACAGCCAACTCTGCATGGATGAAAAGTATAATGAGGAATTACTTATAGAACTGATATGATTTTGATGGTCAAATTGATATAGCTTGACAGACAGTTCTTGGATTTGATATATCCAATATTTCAAGTTATCAGATTTCGACTTAAGCAAATGATTTTAATTGTAATATATAGTAATTATTTCGAACCAAATAAAAAGCTATGAGGTATCCTAAGCTTTGATTAATCTGATTTTGAGATAATGGGTTTCTACTGTATATAAGTATTTTAGGGTTAATCACTAGTTAAGCAATGAAATCTTGACCATCACAGTCAACTTGTTACAATAATATCTGAAAATTTTACTTACCCCAGGGAGTATACCATTCATTGAATAACCACAGGGATCAAACAGAAAATCATCAATTTTTACACCAGGTATTATATCAACAATTCCAGATTTCTGTGGGAAAAAAATCATGGACAAAGGTTTTAACTATACAGTCCATGGTAAGAAAAATGCAAAATATCACAAAAATAACATTTTTCAAATCTATACAATGTATTAAAAAATTCAAATCTAATATTCAAAATATATGTAGGTCAATCAAAACATACTGACAGTTCTTTGTGTCCTAAAGAGTGCAATTGCTAAGTACCATAGCTATTATTCAGAGGGTTGGAAAAAACCCCAAAAATATTCAAAAAAAGAAAAAAAATGGAGTACACTTCAGATAAACACTTAAGAACAGGGTTGAGAAACTATCAGACAATCACAATAACTGACAAAAAAGGCAAATTTAGAAGACATACACTACTCTAGTAAATGTTCAAGGATATATATGTAATTCTAATTGTTATTCCAAGATAGTACCGGTAATTTTAAAAACAACCTTGTTTGTCGCTAAATTTTACATACCAAAGAAGCTTCTTTCCCATCACTGCAAACAGCCTTGGTGAAAATTTCCATTTTGTCACGACACATATCCCACATCAACAAGTAACAAAGTTAAGGAAAATAAACAAATAATTAAATAAATTGTACAAAAGAAACTATACAGTGTTTTCATTCAACCCTTGAAAGTCATGATGGACATTCAACAAGGAACACTTTCTAGAAAATCAAAATGGACAAATTAGAGACATCATTCCCTGTCCTAAAAGTCATAATGGACATATAAAAAATAACATTATCCAAGAAACAATAACACAGCATATAAAACATTAACATTAATTACATTGAAACAATAACACAGCATATAAAACATTAACATTTAATTGCTGTCTACAATCCAGTTTTGTGTTTTGTGTCAAATATCAAATCTTAAAAATTTAGAAATAAAATTTGGTTAAAAATAAAGTTAATTGCTTAATCTTCCCTACCAGACCTAACGGCCAATCTAAACTACAGGTATTCAGCCTAATTGCAAGGGAAACTATATACCGGTATATCAATTGTTTTTGCACCAATGGCTCAGCTCATGTAAGTAAATTGATAATCTTATTGAAAAATTGTAAAATGTAGACTTTTGCATTCTTTGGAACAATGTACACAGAGAGTGATTAATACTTAATTAATTGAAGAGTTGATTATCAGAGTATTGTTTTACATTACATCTTTATTTACATCACCACAGTGTAATTACCAGCCACTTAACACTTTCAAAACAGGAAATTTAAGTTCTTCCATAAACAACACAGTTAGTTTTGGATCAGTGGCATGGAAAAATACTGTTTAAGGATTATGAATTCAATATCAAGACATTTTTCAAACTCATCCTGTAGTTAAATCATCTAAAAATTAGGTTCATAATAACAGAGAAAGGATATTTCAACTGTCTGGTCTGGCCGGGTGACACCTTCTACATCTAATGTAAACAAATGCCTGAAATTATACATAAAAAAAAGTTTATTATATTGCTTATTGCTAATACCTTAAAATGCACTTTATTCATGCTGTATCTGGCATTGTTTTAGCATTTGTACAATTTTACTATAAAACTGCAATGATATTTAATGTTTCATGATATTTATAAACATTCTTTTAAATACAGGCAAGAAAATATTGATATCATTTTTCTTTTAGAAACAAATGAAGTCTTTTGACGAGTCTAGCAATATCAAAATATAAAATCAAGTTCAAATGGCAGTGTCCCTCTCTTTAATATGAACTACAAAGGTTAACCAAGAAAAAATGAACCCTCAAAAACTAGATATATTGCTTGCACATCATACAGGAATCAACATTACCAGTAGTCAACTGTCCAAGACAACTGAAAATGACTTGCAAACAAGTAAAAAAGATAGTAATCTACTGAATGAAAAGTAAGCAAATCTGCCACTTGTTCTACCATACTACCTGTATATAACTGAAGTACACCAAACTTTACTAATGTTTCTCACAAAAACTCTCTGTTACTTTCAAAGAATTGAAACTAGACTGATGGCAGCTCTTTTTTTTCAAGAAAATGAACTTACCAACAATCTCTGTTTATTCTTCCAAGTGTATATGCTGCACCATCTATAAATAAAACAAATGTAAATATCACATGAAAATCTATCAATTAACATACATGCATATAAATTTTATTAGGCAGTGCACAATGGTATCAGACACATTATTTAATATGTAAATGGATCATTACAGATAATGACCTAATAACTACTATGTCCATAATAACTGCTTACATTTATTTTTTTAAAAAATCAAAACCTTTTCTTTTTCTCTGTAAGTCTTCACTAATGTCTTATCATTTTTAAGAACCTTTTTCCACATTCAAATCGGGGGCCTCAGTGGCCGAGTGGTCTAAAGCGTGTGCTTACAGATCACAGTGCCTCTAACCACTTGGGTTCGAATCCTACTCGGGACAGATCCTAGTGTGAGAAAGTTTGTCAGTTCGCTTGCCGAAGATTGGTGGTTTTCTCTGGGCACTCCATTTTCCTCCACCATTCCAGAACTGACAGCCTCAAAATAAGTAAAAGAATCTTGACTGGGGCATAAAACACCATTACTCCACTCTATTCCACTCCACATTCAAATCAAAACATTTCTTGTGATATTTTGAGTGTCTTTTGTAGCATTTTACATGGTAATTATGTATGAGAATCTGATAGAAAAAAAGAACATATTTCATTTAAAATCGAACCTTTTTATTTGTGTATAACTTACTTTCAAAAAGCTTATCAAGATGTGAAACCTGAAAAATAAATAATACCAGTAATGTTAATTGAAAAAGATATATTGACTTGATGAAAAAAACTTTAAATTTCAGCCTTGTAAAGTTAATGTTACTCATTAAAATGTCTAAGGTAAATGTACATAAACTTCTACTTATGGCAAGATAACAAAAATGTCAATAATCATCATATAGTAGCAAGTCAAATATTAATAAACATTGTTCACTTGTAACAGGTACACAATTCTATATACAGCACAACCTGAGTAAATAATAAAAAGTACTTAGATTTTATACATGTATATATTATATGCATATACCCAGAATATACTGTATATATTATGGGCTCATCAGGATGGTACCTACAGGTATTTCTGTTATCATGGTAACATTTCGGCCAGTATAGATACATTTATTATTTTATTTTATTTTATTATTTTGTTTTATTTTATTTTATTATTTATTTTATTATTTATTTTATTATTCATTTTATTTTATCTTATTTATTTTATCTATTTTTATTATTTTAATTCATTTTAATTTATTTTTATTTTAATTTTGTACATGTATGTAGTTTACTTACTTCTTCATCAAATGTTCTATGGATATGATGTTGCTGTTCTGGTCTGTCAAACTTCTTTCTTGAATAGAATATGTCCTGTAAGTAATAAAAATATACAGTTGAAATAACACAAGAGGACCACTGCACTGGTAGGGTGTGAGTTCAATAAGCTAGTATGCCAAAGACAAGCATATCACTCCCCAATTCCTTTTCCTGGGAGTGAGTGAAGAAGTAGATAATCTTTCCTCTAAATGCAAAGCACCAGGGGAGGAAGCAGTATCTCAAATTTTATAGTCACGTGTGACCCCAGCAAGGGGTTCAAATAATAAGAATGTAAGAAAATCTAAAAATTGGTTAAGAGAGCTTTTCCAAGCAAAAGGATATCACAACATGCAAAGAATATTAAAATATAGTCAACTTTGACCTCAAATACATGTACAGTTTGTATATAAATTCTTATCCAAATGCAAAACCATCGTATAAAATTTAAAAAAAAAAAACCCAAATATTTATCTCTGATAAAAAATGAGTCACAACTAAACAGAGATCCCTGTGTGCAGAAACAATTCAAGTGAGAGAGAGAGAGAGAGAGAGAGAGAGAGAGAGAGAGAGAGAGAGAGAGAGAGAGAGAGAGAGAGAGAGAGAGAGAGAGAGAGAGAGAGGCACATTGATTTTTATTTATATTAAATGATTACATCTGTCAAATTATTTCTGAGTATAAAATTTAGTGCAACAGATTGCTGACAAAATGCACACATGAAAACCTAATACATATATTATGTAAACCAAACATATTGAAAAATATATATCGTACATTTATTTTATATCAATAATGAAATAATGGAAAATATTTAACTGATAAATCACATATTTTCACAGCAGTGAAATACATATATTTTCACCGGTGAAAATATATGTATTTCACTCCAAATTCCTTCATGTGCAATTTAGAGGGGGTTTTTAATTAGAGTTACTCCCCTTTTTATTATTGCGAACAGGTGCCCTGTACTTGTTTCTCGTCACACTTAGGTCCCGCAGTTTTTTCCGAATTGCGTTAACCATTACACGAGCAAATAACAGTGTACCTGGTCAATGTTGTTTATTATCATCAACAACGGTCACATCTGTACGTCGACAGTGCAATCCATTGTTTTAATTAACCAATCATGTCAGATATAAAAACAATTCAAACAGTGATATAAAATAAATAGAACATTTAACAGTGAAGTATGAATATGAATTTTATTTTGTCTTGTGAAGTCAGAAAATCAATATTTTCGCTCGACGGCTGTGCCGTCTCGTGAAAATACTGATTTTCTCACTCCACTCCACAAAATAAATTTCATATTCATACTTCACTGTTAAATATCCTCTATATATCATTAAATAAACAAGCATTCTGAGAGTTTTGCAAAACAATACATAGTCCCCTACCGGTGGCATATTTCACTAATCCCAAAGTTTTAGGTAAAATGTACTCATATAACAAAAAAAAAAACCAATTCATTATCTGCAAGCATGTAGCAAAAAGTGCAAAAAACTAAAATTTCATTGAATTTTCAAAGTTCAAAGGGCCATAACTCCCATAAAAACTAGTGGAATGAAACGAAACGTAAACTTGATCTGTAACTCATCATGGTTGACCTGCATAACAAAAAACAATTCATTGACTGTAAGCATGTAGAAAAAAAGAGCGGAAAACTGAAATTTCAGTGAATTTTCAAAGTTCAAAGGGCCATAACTCCCGTAAAAATTAGCAGATGGAAATGAAACGTAAACTTGATCTGTAACTCATCATGGTAGAGTCACATACCAAACTTTAGTTCCATTTCTGCAAGGGTGTAGAAAAAAAGTGCGGAAAACTAAAATTTCTGTGAATTTTCAAAGATCAAAGGGCCATAACTCCCATAAAAACTAGTGGAATGAAACAAAACGTAAACTTGATCTGTAATTCATCATGGTTGACCTGCATACCAAAAATCAGTTCATTATCTAAAAGCATTAAAAAAAAAAATGAGCAGAAAACTGAAATTTCAGTGAATTTTCAAAGTTCAAAGGGCCATAACTCATGTAAAAACTTGCAGACCAGAATGAAATGCTAACTTGATCTGCAACTCATCATGGTAGAGTCACATACCAAACATTAGTTCCATTTCTGCAAGCGTGTAGAAAAAAGTGCGGAAAACTAAATTTTCTTTGAATTTTCAAAGATCAAAGGGCTATTACTCCCGTAAAAATAAGCAGATGGAAACGAAATGTACACTTGATCTGTAACTCATCATGGTAGACGCATATACCAAAAATCAGTTCATTATCTAAAAGCATTTAGAAAAAAAGAGCGGAAAACTGAAATTTCAGTGAATTTTCAAAGTTCAAAGGGCCATAACTCCCGTAAAAATTAGCAGATGGAAATGAAACATAAATTTGATCTGTAACTCATTATGGTAGAGTCACATACTAAACATAAGCTCCATTTCTGCAAGCGTGTAGAAAAAAAGTGCGGAAAACTAAAATTTCTGTGAAGGGCCATAACTCCGGTAAAAATTAGCAGATGGAAATGAAACATAAATTTGATCTGTAACTCATTATGGTAGAGTCACATACTAAACATTAGCTCCATTTCTGCAAGCGTGTAGAAAAAAAGTGCGGAAAACTAAAATTTCTGTGAAGGGCCATAACTCCGGTAAAAATTAGCAGATGGAAATGAAACGTAAACTTGATCTGTAACTCATCATGGTAGACTCATATACCAAAAATCAATTCATTATTTAAAAGCATTTAGAAAAAAAGTGTGGAAAACTGAGGTGTGACAGACAGACGGACGGACTGACAGACAGAGTGCAAACCTAAAGTCCCCTTAGGCTTTTGCTGGTAGGGAACTAATAAATGTAAAATGTATCATACTATACAGGTATTGTCAGGTTTTAAGCATTTTATGTTATGGTGTTTTCCTCATGTATTTGTTAATAGGTTTTTTTTTTTTTTTAAAATAGGATCTGTTAATCACTGTGATTGGAAACAGTGTTCATTGACTTCATGAAACAATTTTTTTCAATTTTATTTTAAAAACTGACAATTATATTTGTCCTTGCCATCAAAGGTTTCCACTGGAAAACATTTCTATATCATGGTACTCAAAATAACACAAAACAAACAGACAAATTATCCTAATGAATTAGTTTACAATCATTTATGAAAAGATAAAATTTAATTGATATCAAAAATTAACCTTCATGCAAAGTGATAAATGTATAAAGAATAAGTCAATGTTTGAAATAAGGCCATACTCACTTGTCCATGAAGGTTAATAATTAGGGTTGGCAGGTTGAAAGTAAAATGTGATTTCTCCAAGGGCAAATCGGAAATAATGATGCTTCAGATTTTGGCAAGATCTCAAAGAAAACAAGAGACCAAATGGGCCTAATATGCTCCCCTGATAAATTATGTCTAACTTATTATTTTCAAAATGAGTTGAGTTGAGTAATGGTGTTCAACCTCCAAGTCAATAATATTTCACTTATATCAAGATGTCATCAGCTATAGGCAAAAGTGCAGAAATTTTGCATGTGTGTTGTGCTGATGGCAATATACAGCAGGGTTCTTTATTATGTCATGCCTGCCGTGACATGGGACCTCGTTTATTTTAAGTTCCCAACCGAAAGAACTGTGACTTTCATTTCGTAATGCCGAGTGCTTGGTGAAAGAACAGTCACCACCCACTTTCAAGTCTTTGGTCAGACCTGGTTAAGGTTCGAACCCATGACCTTCCACTTATGGAGCGAGCACTCTACCAACTGAGCTACTGCAGTGGTTTTTCAAAATGAAAATGACTGTTTGTATTTTGAAGATTGCATACAAAAAAATATCATTAAATTATAAAATTCAGGTAAAATTTATTGTTTGAACTAAAATATTATTTATGATAAATAACCAGGTCACCGTCACTTTGTTTTGGTAGCCACAGCAACCCCATGAACAAATCTAAATTACACTGACCTAAACATGCTTCTGACCATGTCTCTTTGAAATCTGTCAAGTACTTTCAGAGGAGAAGTCGAAAATATGTGTTAGCAATGCACACACGCACATACAAATGCTGCATCATGCCATAAGCACACATGACCTATGGTCATGTGAGCTAAAAAGAAGCCAAAATATTTTTTCATGATTGATATGCTTTCTTGTCTATAATATGAAGGTAAATGCACACAACTGCAACTACCTCAAATATCTTTCTGGATTTGTCTCATGGAAAAGGCCAGGGTAAAACTCAACTACCAAAGATTTGGGTTTGAATACTGTAATATTTACTCTGTGGTCTTTAAAATGCCAATAAAAGAAACAACTATAAAATATTACAAATTTAATTAACCACTGAGAAAAAGATTTACATGTATATACTTACAGAAACTTGGTCATATCCACACTTATCTTTAACGAGGCGGATCAGAGGTTCTATTGCCAATAACAATGTTGTCCTACCACAAGTTTTCAAGATGAATCTATTCTTTGTAACAAACATACTGCTTTCACTAAAATAAAACAGAAACAGTTGTTAACCCTGATGAATTTTTGTATGCCAACCATGATAAATTATTGAATGTAAACCCTGATGAGTGATATGTCAACCTTGATGAATTATTGAATGCAAAAGTCTTGGATTAGAAGAAGTCAATTCAAAAAAAAAAAAAAAATTAATTTTTGAAATAGATATTTAAACACTTAAAAATAAACATTAAATTCAAATGTAAAATGAAAAGGCCAGATAATTTCATAGTATAGTCTTTTTACAAATATGGTGTTTGGCTCAAATTTTTAAAATCCAATTTTTCATTTATTTGTTTTGCATGTAAATGTACTACTTTAAAAACAGTGGTATTTCATAAAATAATAAATGATAGCTTAGTGACTCTGAGATTATCATTTTTTCTGTAATTAAACATCACTTTAGAAACAGAAACCCTAATTTCTATACTATAATTACTGTGTGTGTGTGTGTGTGTGTGTGTGTGTGTGTGTGTGTTTACAAACAACTGTGGGTTTAAAGTACTGAAAACCTATTTAGTTTTTTGTGAATTAATTTTTGCAGTATCATAAAATCAAACTTTTTCATGTAGTTAAATATTCACTATATTTAAAAACAGACTATAACATATTTTATTACAATGAATTACCTGAATTCCTGTAATTCTAAATGCCAAAAAATTTCATGCAAACTATTTATTCTAAAATTCTTTTTTTATTATTTTTCAGTATTAACTTACATAGCCTGAAATAAAAAATGTTGAAGCAGTGGTTAACTCAATCAGCTGAAATGGCTTCAAAAACTGGGTTTTTAAATTTTTTTTTTTTTAAATTTAATTATAATATTGAATTTTTGCTTGGTATAAATTTTCAAGCAAAAAACAAATGACTGCAAAATAAGTAAAAATTAATACATCACAAAAATAAATGTTTCAGAATTTTTATTGAATTGTTAAAATTTATTAATACATGTACCTGAGAACATAGGCATCCATGTCTTCATCAGCTGACTTGCTGATTATCTCACATTTGACAACCCTTAGCAGAGATTCCCATTCTGACCTGAAATAGAACAGTATATATACTAGTGGAAAAAAGTAACTGTGCATGACCGAAATGTGAGATTGTAAAATAATTTGAAAATGCAAAGCAATGAATAATTTCGTATTTGTTTATTAGATATTTCTTTACAAATTCATGTCATTGAAAAGGTTACAGATACTGTAATTTAATACGCAGGGGACTAGAAACATAGCAGATAGTAAAAGTCAGTTCACAAGATCAGTATCGTGTGTGACCACCATTAGCATTGACACAGGACTGACAGCGACGCCTCATAGAGTTGATTAAATGCCTAAAGAGTGCTTGAGGGATGTTGTTCCATATCTGGTCTAACGCTTGGGCCAACCCTTGCAATGTAACAGGCTGATTGGTCAGATGATGTAAGCGGCATTCCATTTCCACTTATACGTGTTCAATTGGAGAAAGGTCGGGTGAAACGGCTGGCCACAGTAACATATTGACATTATGCTGTGCCAGAAAATCCATTGCAACCCGTGCGATGTGTGGTCTTGCATTATCATGCTGAAAAGTGACGTAACGTTGCTGTCCTTGAATGAATGGGATGACATTGGTCTGTAGGATTTCATCACCGTCTTTCCCGTAAACAATTCCGTACTGTTCTGGGGCTGATTGGGCGTAGTCCAGGAAAGCTCCAGGCAGTAGTACTGGCAGTTTGGAAACGGTTCCAGAGGTGCACAAGCCAGATATGGTTGTCTTGCTGACGTGTCGTTATGCATGGACTTCCTGAACGAGGGTGGTCTCTAGTGGTGCCAAACTGTTGGTATCGTCTCCATAAAGCATAAACAGTGTTTCTGTGGACACCAAAATGTCTAGTGACAAAGCTTTGGGTCATACCAGCCTCAAGCATACCAACTGCGCAGAGGCGATCATTTTCATTTAGCCTAGGCATTACACTATGGAAGCTTTCAACTGAATAAACTTGCTTTTCTGGTTTTCTGGTGTCCAAACAAACAAACAACAGTAAATTATTCCTAAAATATTGTCACACTGAAATGCTGGGTGACAATTGCGTGAAAACCGACCAGTGTGCATGAAGCATAAAATTCAAGGGCAATCGATGCAATGACCAAGCAATATGATAGAGGTATATACACTTACCATTTGTGCAAATTTTAAGATTATACATTCAGTAATAATAGCGAAATTATAAATTTTATTGATGCACAGTTACTTTTTTCTGCTAGTATATAATAGGGATCACTGACAAATTATCTTTCCTTAATGGTTCACTAGATGGCACTGTAACAATTTGGTCACAGCCAACCTAGTAAATGTGTGCACAAAACTGAGGGTAAAACATGTATCACAGTACCTGATTATCAAATGACAGCAATAATTAGTTAACATTTTTACCAGTAACAATTTATAAATCACATTTATTATTTGCAACATAAAAGAGGCTAATTCATAACTGGACTAATAGGTTCATTTAAATTAATTTTGATGAAATCTGTTATATGGCTTAAGCCTATGTTTTGTTTACAATGATTGGCCACATATGATTTTGGCAAAAGTCAAATGTATGGGATAGAAGTTAAATTTTCATTGAAGTTACTCCTTTGGGATATGTATAGTGTTAGAGCGAGCAAGGGTATTCAAGCAACCTGAGTTCCAGTCTTTCAGGTTTATTTACACAGAATGTGATGAGAATTCTATCAGGACCAAAAGATGACTTCCAGCTATCCAGGACATTCCAGGTTATGAAGTTCGAGCAATCAAAGTTTGACTCAAATGACTGTACATATTTTTTAGGTTTGGTCTAGTGTACTAATTTAACTCCAATTGCTTAAAGGGTACCTGTAACAATTTTCAGTTTTAACATATTTTATTTGTCATACTTAAATATGGCTTTAGCAAAAATTCCATAAAATTCCAATCCATAATAAGGAAGATTTCGGTGAATACATCTCCATAAATCCAAATCAAAAAGGTGATATCAAGCCACCATGTAGTAACGTCATACCAGTAACATACCTCCACAGAATATTATTTACTAACTACAGTACTTAAATAAGTTAAATCCAAACTTGTAGTTTAACTTTCTATGATTATTTTACGGGAAAACTATTTAATGAATTGGAATTAACATCCGTTTGACATGTACCAATAAGATTATTATTAATCCTTTTGTTTATAAGACACATCCTTAGATTTAGACCTACATCTGTAATTAACAGGATGTTAACTTATAATTTGCAAAATGGGTCAAAGACTCAATAGGCCGGGTTGTTATTTAAATTTCTATTGAATTGGTGGAAGGAATTATAAATAATTGCAAGGTGCACAAGTTTTTTTTTTTTTATACTTTACAGAAAGTGAAAAAATGGGAAATAAGTTCAACAATGACAATATATATGAAAGAGTATTGAAACAAGTATATACATGTATATGTATTAGGAAAATCTCAATCATTTCAACATTTTCTAAAGGTACAGTAAATTGAAAAAATGTGCACCAGAAAATTTACATTGGAATGGACTGGATGAGATGGACAGTACAGGACAGATAGGCAACAGGGTGACAGCATTAGCTTTCCACACTTTCATCCAGTAGCTAATAAACCAATGACTTTTGGAGCATTGTAGTTTTCTTTCATATATGTATAATAATCCTTTTTTTTTTTTAAAGATTTGAAATTTGAAACCTGTCACAGTAGGATGTAATGGCATAAAGGTTTCACTACATCATTTGAAGTCAAGTGCACATCTTTGATAATCTTTTGATATATACAGTACAAAGTCACTAAGTTTCAAAGTCTGGAAAAATGGGATAAAATTCCTAAATTTATTTCCAAAAAGTCAGGTGCACATCTTCATTATATATACAAACATTCTGTGAAGTGTCAAGGCTTTTGGTTGAAAACTGTAGGAGGAGTTGAGTTCACAAATAGGTACCCCCCAGCTCAAAAACTTGCCTAAAAGTGACTAAGTTTAGTCTGGAAAAATGGGAAAAAAATTATGGAAATTTTTCCATAAAGTCAGGTGCACATCTTAAATATATATACAAACATTCTGCGAAGTTACAAGGTTTTTGGTTGAAAACTGTAGGAGGAGTTGAGTTCACAAATAGGTACCCCCAGTTCAAAAACTGGCTAAAAAGTAACTAAGTTTCAAAGTCTGGAAAAATGGGGGAAAAATCTGGAAATACTTCTATAAAGTCAGGTGCACATCTTCAATATATATACAAACATTCTGTGAAGTTTCAAGGCTTTTGGTTGAAAACTGTAGGAGGAGTTGAGTTCAAAAAGTAGGTACCCCCAGTTCAAAAACTTGCTAAAAAGTCACTAAGTTTCAAAGTCCGGAAAAATGGGGAAAAAATCTGGAAGTACTTCCATAAAGTCAGGTGCACATCTTCAATATATATAGAAACATTCTGTGAAGTTTTAAGGTTTTTGGTTGAAAACTGTAGGAGGAGTTGAGTTCAGAAAGTAGGTACCCCCAAGTTCAAAAACTTGCTAAAAAGTGACAAAGTTTCAAAGTCTGGAAAAATGGAAAAAAAATGGGTCAAAGACTCAATGGGCCAGGTTGTTTTTTAAATTTCTATTAAATATGTGTAAAGTGTGGAAGGAATTATAAATAATTGCATAAAGCAAGGTGCACAAGTTGTTTTTATAGACTTCACAGAAAGTCATAAAATGGGGAATAGGTCCAACAATGACAATATAATAAAGAGTATTGAAACAAGTATATATATGTATTAGGAAAATGTCAATCATTGTAACATTTTTTTAATCTACAGTAAATTGAAAAAATGTGCAACAGAAACTTTATATTGGAATGGACTGGATGAGATGGACAGTACAAGACAGATAGGCAACAGGGTGACAGCACTAGCTTTCCACACTTTCATCCAGTAGCTAATAAACCAATGACTTTTAGAGCATAAACGTTTTTGTAGTTTTCTTTCATATATGTAAAATAATCCTAATTTTTTTTAAAGATTCGAAATTTAAAACCTGTCACAGAAGAATGTAATGGCATAAAGGTTTCACTACATCATTTGAAGTCAGGTGCAAATCTTTGATAATCTTTTGATATATACAGTACAAAGTCACCAAGTTTCAAAGTCTGGAAAAATGGGGGAAAAATCTGGAAATATTTCCATAAAGTCAGGTGCACATCTTCAATATATATAGAAACATTCTGTGAAGTTTCAAAGCTTTTGGTTGAAAACTGTAGGAGGAGTTGAGTTCACAAAGTAGGTACCCCCAGTTCAAAAACTTGATAAAAAGTCACTAAGATTCAAAGTCTTGAAAAATGGGGAAAAAATTTGGAAATATTTCCATAAAGTCAGGTGCACATCTTCAATATATATACAAACATTCTGTGAAGTTTCAAGGTTTTTGGTAGAAAACTGTAGGAAGAGTTATGTTAACAAAGTAGGTAACCTATTTTCTCTCGCCCGCCCGCCCAACATTCACCAGACTATAAACCGGATTTGCACTCCATGCAACCTGGCCAAAAATCTGGAAATATTTCCATAAAGTCAGGTGCACATTTTCAATATATATACAAACATTCTGTGAAGTTACAAGGCTTTTGGTTGAAAACTGTAAAAGGAGTTGATTTCACAAAGTAGGTACCCCCCAGTTCAAAAACTTGCCTAAAAGTGACTAAGTTTCAAAGTCTGGAAAAATGGGAAAAAATCTGGAAATACTTCCATAAATCACGTGCACATCTTCAATATATATAGAAACATTCTGTAAGGTTACAAGGTTTTTGGTAGAAAACTGTAGGAGGAGTTGAGTTCACAAAGTAGGTACCCCCAGTTCAAAAACTTGCTAAAAAATGACTAAGTTTATAAAGTCTGGAAAAATGGGAAAAAAAATTGGAAATATTTCTATAAAGTCAGGTGCACATCTTCAATATATATACAAACATTCTGAGAAGTTTCAAGGTTTTTGGTAGAAAACTGTAGGAGGAGTTGAGTTCACAAAGTAGGTACCCTATTTTCCCCGCCCGCCCGCCCGACATTCACCATACTATAAACGGATTTTCACTCCGTGCAACCTGGCCAAAAATTGATTTGCAGGTTGATAAAGTTATCTTATGACCGGTAATATCCAAAATATATTTACAGTTCGAGTAAAGTAAAATAATTTTATGTGATAAACATTATTTGTCATATACAGTATAAAGATTTCACTTCAGAAAAAATAGATATTTTTAAATTTTAAAAAGTAAGAAAAAGAACATTTTTCCTTAGTTTTCATGTCAATAATAATTATAATAAAATATAACTTTTAGGCAAAATTAAAAATTAAAAATTGACAACCAGAATAGTCTATTTAAAACATGTTTATTAATCTACTTACAGCATTTGATTTTATTAGATTTTAGTTTTCACTTTTCCTTGGGCATACATTTAGCTGTGATATTTTTTTAAAAATTCTTTATGCTATATATACAAATCCATAAAATTATTATTATTATTATCTCGTTTTTTTAAATGTGATCTCATTCTAAAATCTGTGTCATTTCATTTTAAACAATCATAATATATTTCGCGTAAAATAATTTGAGATGAAATATTTTGTTGTTTTTTTCTTTTTAATTATCCCAGCATTAATTAGCCATCCGACAGTTGAAAAGAACTATGTTACAAACTTTAATTATGTTAACATCTTCCAATTATAGAGAAAATGTAATGCCGCCAGATTACTTAAAAGTTTTCTACATGTACATCACTGTCATTTCATTTTACTGTGAATTATAATGCACAAAAGAGCAAAGGCGATCCAAAAATTGTAAAATCTCATTTGTTAACAAGAGCACCGCCGAGCGTAGCATTAATATGCCCGTGTTATATTGATCGAGTAGTACTATTTACTAGTGTGGCGACACCTTAAGGGGTTTCGCGGGAAAGAATGGAACAATCTAGAGGATTTCTATCAGTAGAGCTCATCCACGGAACTTGCCACTCAAAAGTTTGACACAGACCTAATGGATAAGTGCCAAACCTACCAATAATTTGGTAAAGAATTGGTTACCGGTACTTTAATATGGGTACGAATTCAAAACGGTACGTTAAATTGTTTTTGGATGATAGCGCCGACTTTAAACAGTTATTGTGGATTTTATGTAAAAGATAGAAAAAATATAAAAATACCATCTTTTCCGTCAGATCTTAAACATTTTTCGGTCAATGGACGACTTTTTCGTACAATGAACTGTTATTGAACAGGAGTGCGTTAAACGTAATTGTTTTTTGG
The DNA here is from genome assembly GCA_029721355.1 of Tegillarca granosa. NCBI lineage: Eukaryota > Metazoa > Mollusca > Bivalvia > Arcoida > Arcidae > Tegillarca > Tegillarca granosa. The sequence continues at coordinate 14,686,418 of CM056596.1, forward strand.
AAAAATTCATTTTTTGCATGTTTGACCCCAAAATTAAGTATGATACCGATTTTTCCCAAAAATTTCACCAAGTTAGATAGCTAGATCGCATTAGACTCCATAACCTCAGAAATTTTTAGCAAAATCTATCGAGGAGTTTTCAAGGTCCCCTAGATGCAAATATATGCTGCTAAAAAGGAGAAAGTTGTCGCCTTTATCATTTCACATCCAGAGGATGTTCCGAATAAATTTGTCACTAATCCTCTAGATTGTTCCATTCTTTACTGAGAAGTATAAGTACAACTAGGATATATGTATGTAAAAATATATTGCTAAATGGATAGTGGTAGACTGCTATATAATTCATATTCATTTCCAGGAAGGAAGAAGTTTAAAATATAATGTTAGGTCATGACAGTGTTTTCATGTGTTAAGCATTGCATGCAGGAAGATTTTAGGAAACAAATACATTTTTTGTCTGAAATGTTTTGAGAACCTTTTTTTTAACCAACCTGAAATGATTTATATCTATAAAGCTTAATTATAATTTGAACTGTTGTCGTGATCTGTGCAGTATGATAAAAAGGTGTTTTAAGTTAAAAAAGGGGCATAACTCCTCCAAAAATAATCTGAAAAAGTTGTAATTCGAACTTGCACCAGATAATAACATCGTAAATGTGTATACCAAATTTCATTTGAATCCATAAATAGTTGTAGGCTCTGATGATCGGAAACCACATGGTCATACATACAAAAATTTCTAAGTTAAAAAAGGGGCATAACTCCTCCAAAAATAATCCGAAAAAGTTGTAATTCGAACTTGCACAAGGTATTACCATGGTAAAGCTGTATACCAAATTTCATTTGAATCCATAAATGTTTGTGGTCTCTATTGAACAGAATACAAATTGTTAACAGACGCCCGCCCGCCCGGACGGACAGCACCGTAACATAATACGTCCCGTCATATGACGGGCGTATAAAAATGTGTTTTATTAACTGACCTTGTGACCTACTTTTGTCCCAACATGACTTAAGTACAAAATTGACCTAGCATTTTATCAAGGGGATCATTCTGGCTAGTTTAATAAAGAATTGTGACCCATGGATATAAGCTTGACCCAGCATTTCCAAGAATATTTAAGAAAAAAAAAGAAGAAAAACTTTGGTTTGAACAAGGTGTAATGATTATTAGGTTAGTTTATCATAAATGATTATTTGCTTATTTAATAATGTTGGATAAAATTGATCTATCTATATCAATTAGGTGAATCAATAAACACACCTGTTCACAAACATTTCAACAACTCAATGATTTCATAACCTACAATGATTTACCTATGAATGTCTGTTATACACAGAAGCATTATAATTACTGTATATGCAATATATCACTTGATCAGAGATAACATGTGTATTGTGTAACTGACACTGGTTATTACAGACACATGATTGTTACATCATCTTTTAATTACTTATCCCCAAAGAATCTATGATTAAAAACTTATCTAAAAATTACAACATCAAATATTTTTTTTCAAACATTATCTAATTTTTTCCAATTCTTTCTAAGGAAGAAATAAGTAAAAATGAAAAGTAAAGGGAAAAAATTAAAGAGTTAAAAGACTTTTTTTTCAAAATGAACATAAGAAACTATGGCTTTGAAGATTCTGACATATAACTGAAATGGTCATTTTTTTCTTTGTGGTGTAACATAGTTTTAATAACTGTAGCAATAATCATTTTATACTTTATATATATATAATATATAATATATATATATATATATATATATATATATATATATATATATATATATATATATATATATATACCATATATTTTTTTTAAACAACAAGTGGTCTTTGCTTGTTAATTAAATATTTTGTTAACTTGTACAAGGAATACATATTAATAAAAAATTGTTTTTGAAATGTCAAATCTTGCCAAACATTTAGGATTTTGTAGATCATTAAATAAATGTAAGGTATTATACATGATGGATTATGATGACTGTTTTTCTCAGATACAACATTTTCTGTGTTTGCCCTCAAACTAAGAAATACATTTAGAATTATTAATTTTTTTATCAAATGAGCCAAGAAGCTTTTTATTACATTCTTTCTGACAATAATTGAATAGTTACTATTCGTCGAACTTCAAAGTAACTTGAATTTTACTAACATCTGTCGCAATCCACAGACTTTATTACAGTGATTTCATTTAAGTCTTACAATAAATAACTACATATATGATATATATACATATTTTCTGTCATATAGTGTAGGTATTGTCTTTTTAAATATTAATGATAAATAAAAAAATTACTAAGAAATCCAAAACATGAAGTTCTCTATTCATAAATTTCATTCCAATAGAAAATATCAAGTGTGCGTGAGAGAGAGAGAGAGAGAGAGAGAGAGAGAGAGAGAGAGAGAGAGAGAGAGAGAGAGAGAGAGAGAGAGAGAGAGAGAGAGAGACAACTGCAAGAAATGAAATGTCAAATTTATAGCATAGCTGCGAAAAGTTGGTCGAAACGACTCATTCTGGGTGCAATTCGACCTAGGGCAAATCGACCAAGGGCAAACTGGCACAAGTCGCCACAAGGCGAGACGACTCGGCAATGCCTTAATATCGAGATTACGTGGACAGATAAGAACTTAATATGTAATATAACTAAACTTTCATTATTGATTTCTAAAATATTATTGATAATGTTCTTTTTTTTTTTTTGCCGGTTGGTAAAATCAGAGATTTTCATTACTTGATATGTATGTCTCTAGATCTGGTATTAGAAGCAACAGACTAAACTATACCATTTATTGCGTAAATATGGATAAATATGATTCCGTACCTTTCTATTGTTCTCAGATCAAGACTGTCATCTCCTTCCCCACTGGTAAACCAAACCTCTAATAATTTTTCTGTTCCCTCGAAAAAATGATCGTGTCCTGCCGCCCCGGCCATGTTTTACTGTGTTGCTTGATACCTTGCTCTTACATTATAGCTTCCGGAATTATTGGCGCACTTTTACAAATGCCCGTTAGTAAGTTTACAACTTCGTTGTACATTTAGTTTATCATGTGTTTATAATTATTTTAGATATTTTAAATGCAAGCAAAATATTAACACAGGTTTTTTACTTGTATCGTTTAATGAGTGGGATTTCATTAATAATTTGAGTATTATTTTTTTTATCATATCTAAAGCCTTAAATCCTGATTATCTTTTCAGATATGGACCAATGTATTGTTTTTGACACTACAATATTCATATTATTCATTCTAAATTATTCATTTTGAATGACAAAATATTTATATATTTATGTTCATATTTCTTTTTTTTTTTTTTTTTCATATTTTGGGGATCTTGCACTGTTGATCTTATCCTTCCCATAGGGGCATACTGGTGATTGAAACTGTCTGTTGTATGATTAAAGACGATGCTTTAGGCTGTTGTGTCCTGTTCTTAATCCGAAGATGGTTGTTTACTCTGGAATTTGAAGAGTCAATAGGTTTCAGGAGGATTTAAGATGGTAACTTGCTCTAGAATTTCAAAACTGAGGTAGTTGTCTGATGGTTGAAGATGGTAACCAACCTTCAGGTATTTGAAGATGATTGAGCTGTATCATGTTTGGTTTTCCTAGGCTTTAACACTTACAATTTTAAGAACCCGCAATAGTCAATAGAATTAAACAATACAAAAACAAGACCTGTTAGAATATTATACCTTGTCCATAAAAAGCCTTTAAAGAAGAGGTCCAGTGGGCTTGAACAGTCAACCAGTGACATGAAGAAGTGCAAGATTGTATGTGTTGAGGCATTTACATACTTGGCAATGCTCTGATGCTTAGCTATATTTAATTTTAAACTATCTAGGTCTTTTAGTTTGTAAAAAAGCTGTCTTGATATTAAACTATTTAAAATTACTATGACATTGAATTACTCTCAAGGTCAACCAACTTGGCAACTTCTCAAGCTAAAGTAAGGCTATCTGTAAGGCTTTACATATGAAGTTTCAAGCTTATAGACCTTTTAGTTCATGACAAGATCTTTAAAGGTTTTGCTATTTAAGGTCAATATAACCTCGAACAGAGGTCAAGGTCAACCAACTTTGCAAACTTAGTAGCCTATTAAGCACTGATTATGCTCTAAGCTTTTAGGCTTTTGGTCCTTGACAACAAAATGTTTAACTGTGACTTTGAATGAAGGTCAAGGTTAATCAACTTGGAAGTTTGGTAAGTATTACTTTGTTTAATTTTCAAGCTTCCAAATCTTTAGCTCACAACTAAATATTTACAGCTGTTTTTATTGAAGGTCATACTTGAAAGGGCTTTAGTCATGGTAATTATTATTGATTGCAAGAGGTCATATTGAGCCTTTAGCTCAGGTGACTCACAAATTTGAACATCCAGATTCTAACACTCACACTAGGGGATTATATATTTTTAGGCTGGTTAATGACATCACAATTATATTGCACTTGATGAACAACTTATGATGTCAAAATTTGAGATTATTTTTTAATGGATTTTAATCATAAATTTTATATTAATCATGTCTGAATGACTAAGATGTGAAATAACAAACTGTCACACAATGTTTTAAGATTTACGAAGGCATTTCAAACAGCTGCTTATTTTCCTTAGGGTTATCTCTAATAGGTAAAAGTTGGTTTAACATAATCTTGACAGTTTTAACTCACCAATCTTTAGTTTTCAGTTGGTTGTTATCTACCAGGTAGTTTAGTTTTAAACTGAATGTTAATCATATCTTTTATGTGTGTTTGCAAGTACAATTAATATAATGGAATCAATAAATATCTGCTAACAACTTTCTGCACACCATCATGTTATATTTTTTATTTGTTTGTTTGCATATTACTTTATAACATATCACCAATTTTGCTGTCTTTATAGGTCTCTGATCAACAGATGAATTCAAATACAGGTACATTGTTTTGCTGATGCAAAAGTAGAGTCTACAAGAGTCTACAAGTAGACAGACCAAAACCTAAGGAATGCTAATATGCTAAGTTATAAAAGAACAAACCAGGTATGATCCATGGCTACCAGCCTTACATAATAAAGATATGTCTGAACTACTTGGCTGTCATTGCTTTTTTTCAATTTTTTTTTCAGATTGGAACACTGTCAAAGCTTGATAATAGTTGTTTGGGCTGATATAATTAGCATGGACATGGGTAAGAATCCAGCTTCTGCTTTTATAAATAGTCCTTATTTTGCGAATATCATAAACACTTAGATGCTAAAGGCAGATAGGGTATATAACTGCATAAATCTGACATCACTCCAATACGAACCTGGGAACACTCAATAACTGGTCCAAAAATTAATGTCAGGACTTACATGTACTTGGAGTATGTGATGAAAAGTAATAAGAAGCCATATTGAAGCATATTTAGACACTAAGCTAGCAACTACTGTACATATATTATTTACCATAAAAATTGATGAGTTTCAATAAAATGTTTTTCATTTGACTGGTCATCCCAAGTAGCACCTTAAACCCTGAAAAGTGTGAGACAAAACTGTTGGTTTAAAGCACAACCAAGTCAAGACTTGCAAACTGTGGATCTCTTGTTTAATGTAATTGAAAATAATATTACTTGATTCTTCATAGACATAAGGAGTTGAGTGGAGTAATGGTGTTTTACACCCCTGTCAAAAATCTTTTTTTCACTTTTAGGCAGCCAGTTCTGGGATGATGGAGGAAACTAGAGTTCCCAGAGAAAACCAATTACCTTTGGCCGACAAATTTTCTCATGTTAAGATCTGCAAGAGTGGGATTAAAACCTAGACACAGTGAGCTGTAAATAAATACTTTAGACCACTTTCAAAGACATTAGAGATGTCAAATCAACAATAATACATTATTGATAAGTCTTTATTAAGGGTACCAGCCCTTGTACATCTGAAATTATCAGAATTCAAACTACCAGTAGACAAAATAATCAGTAGACATTACAGGTAATTCTTTCATACAATAAATTTACTTGTACCACTTACTTTATATGCACATGCATATCGTCTAAAAAGTGTAGCTCTAATGTTCTGACTTTATGTGCTTTTAACTTTTTTAATCACAGCTGTATTACAGACATGCTCTTTAAAAAGTACATTCTCTGATATTAAAATTAGAGCTTAAATGTTCTTAATTTATGCTATTCCAAAACAGCTATTTTTTTAAATTTCAATACTGAGATACATGCAATATTTTTTAGTGTCGCCTAAATGTTCTCATTTTATGCTCCTCTGAACAGTTCATTTCACAGGATAGCTTATACAGCAGACATGTTTTAATCTCAAAGTGTGGCTTTTATTGCTGTCAGACTAAAAGTTCACAAAACACTGAACACATTTAACAGTTAATACGTTGTATAGAGTAATATGTCAGCACCAATGTGAATTTGTATAATGATCCCATATTAGTTTCAGTCCAATAGCACCATTTAAAATCTAGATTGTCCATAAGTTGTTGATGTTGAGGTCTGGGCCATGTTTCCAGAGGTGAACACCATACCCTGTTGGTTTCCTCCTTGGACATTATGCATATGCTGAAAAATAAAACAACAAAATGAAAATTAATTATAATATAAAATAAGATCAATTTTATTTCAAATACAAATACTAGTATATATATTTAGTGAAGAGAAATTGAATATGTAAATTGAAAACATAATGATTGGGAATATTTTTTAAATCAAATTTAGTGTGTATGAAGTGTTACTTTAATAGACTTTTGATTTGAAATCAAAGATACTAGACCTCCATGCAACAGATTTCAATTCAATGGGTAAACTTATCCCAATAACCCAAAAAGTTGATCTTCCCAAAGTAAATCTCTCAAAACTCATTTTACGATTTAGTTATCTATGTTACACAGTAGAACCAGTCAAATCTAACCTCTGAATAAACTAAAGACCAAGTATAAACTGAACAAGTTATCTTGGGGTTCAATGTAGGGGTTCAATGTAGGTGTTCAACTTAAAATATTCTTTGAATAATTAACCATAAAACAAAATCTTTGGCCTGGTAGGTGTTTAGTTTAGGCAGATTCTACTTGACATAACAAATAAGAACGAATATAAATAAAAAGTTTGAAAATCTGAAATAATGGAAATATTCTTGACATAATTGAAAATTCTGAATTAGTAAAAACCAAAAATCTTAAAGAACTATAAATAAACATTTAAATAAGTAATTATAAATACTATATCTAAATATATTCCTGAAATGTCTGTTTTGATGATGAATACATGGGTGTCTGTTTTGATGATTAAAATAATGAGATTTCTTGAGTGAACATGTGATGTTTGCATAACAACAAAGTGATTGGAAATATATGCATGTAACTAAGCACTGTCTGACTGTATTTAGGTAGGATAGCTATTAACCAAATCATGTCAAAATGCTTTAAGGCCAAGATTAAAAAGTAATGTGTTAAACACCAGCTTGCCTGTCTAGAATCTCCTTCAGAAAACATTTGTACCAGTCCAATCAACCTATCTGATAAAATAAATGGGTAGAAGTTGATGTAGTGGTGGGTTGATGTCTTATGTAAGGGGAGGTAATGCTGCTCCATGCCACTTATACCAGGATAAGCATTGTGTAATATTGTATATCATATTCCCTCATGTTCCACTTTCTGAGTGGCATAGTGTAAGATAATAATGAGTGCAGACTCAATGAGATGTAAAGCTTGAATAAGATAGAAAAGGTTTTATTTTAATATGACAAAAGACAAATAACAGTTTAGTCTTACATAATGTAATAGTCACAAGTATTACTGTTGGTTTACCTTGTTTCAGAAAATGCCAAAATTTTACAGATTTTCAAAATGTCACAGATGCATTTTATTTTGGGTACTTGCATGTAAGACTAATTGATGCTATAAATAGAATGACTTGCTATCTTAGATTGAAATGTGTGAATAAACTAATAAATAGATCAGCTATAGGCAATTTTATTGTGAAAGTTTTCAATGTTTTTTTCACAGGAAATGATCCACGCTGTGACATCAAATACATGTGGCACATACTGGTGCAAGCTAAATTTTAAACCCAGGTTTGACTAAGTGTGCAACTTTTTATTAGAAAGAAAGTTGTATAGGTCATATATGTAATAAAATATAATTTTAAATTGTTGTATAATGCATAGTTTTTATTAGATACAAGTTTTCTGATAAAGGTCAGAATTTTAATGATACATGTACTACATTGCACAATATCCTCAATATGTTTGGGTATGTTACATCATTATGGCACCAACACACAGAGGTGACATGTTGTTAAATAACATTACCATTGTAAACAGTCTACCTATTTATATTTAAATCTACAGCTAGATCAGTAAACCAAAGATTACACCAAAAAGAAATATTTAGCAATAACTTGGCTAAGGTAAAAAAAAAAAAAAATAATAATAATAATAATTTATGTAATTTTTTCCAATCCCGTTGAATATTGGTAAAATATTCATATACATGTACTACAGGCTTTCTCTGACATAGTGTAAACAGAAGTTGGTAAAATGATAGCAGATCTTTGTTTAGAATAACAAAACATCTTAATTATAATTTTTCAAGCCAATTTTGGTTTCAGTATCTACAATAAACACATTTCCTATCATCATTAGGCATGAGACAGGATATAACATACAATATTTGTGCAAATGTGTGCATTATAATGATGCATTAACTAGGGTTTAAAACTGGCTTATATAGATTTTAATTTGTTGATGATTACTTCAACTAAGAGACCAAATAATTTGATTAAAAATACTGCAAACAGCAAAATTTTATTGATTATAACTGGTTTATTAAGGAAAAAGACTGACCATTTCCCCCTTTCCAGGAACAAGGTATAAAGCAGATATTTTTTTAGGTTGGGGTTAACTACAGGAACCTGGCCGATTTATAAATTATTTCCCTTCACCAGAGGCAAAGATTCTATAGTTTCTGCTATTTGACAAACAGTGATAAGTATTTGACACAAAACAACATCAGGACTTTTATTTAACAGCTGATTGCCATAGAAACAATGTGGAAAGTAAGATTATGACAGTCATTGCAAAATAGCATAAATGGGTTAAATTTGTAATCAACCATTGCAATTTCCATACAGCAACAACCTGTCCTAGTAACGTAATGGTCCTGATATTGTACTGCACCAAATCAGGACAATAATCCTTGGCGCTAAAAGGGGAATCAAAGTAAGGCTTAGGCAATGTGAAGTTTCTATCCTGGTCAAAACAATTTCAAAAGCCAAAGTAGAAGACCTTTACTTTTAATTTCAATCTTTATAGAACTTTGTGTATGTAATCACTGTGTACTAGAATAATCTTTCTGTAGAATGGTAAACTATATTTTAATTTTTACTCATTCCTCAAAGCAAAAACTTTTTTGCCAACTGGAACCTTGAAAAGTAAATTAAAACCCATTTTTCCAAAGATTTGCAAAATGATTCCAGAATAATGATTTTCCTTCATTAAATAACATATCTAGTGGTATTTAAATTCTTAACAGGTTTATATATCCAAATAACATTATAATTCAAATTTCACATTCTGCTGAGCTATACTTTGATTTGCCTTAATTAATATCAAAGTCTCTTAATTAAAGTTCATCATTCAATAGTTCCGTATGTAAACTATAATTTATTCTGGGGTAGTGTGTATAGTGGTGGAATACCAAACTTCTTTGTGGAGATTCTGGATAAAAGTGATGTACTGCAGGTGTGGGGGTAATTTAAATGTGTGTGGAAACTTTTTTTTGGATATTCTGTGGTAGGATGGTTTAACTGAATTCAAATTTTTGCTTGAATTTAGTACAATCCTAATATAGAGAAATAAATGAAAATTATCCTCTCTCTCTCTCTCTCTCTCTCACACACACACACAAACACACACACACACACACACTTGTCAATTTACATATAAAATTCTGAATTTAAAAAATAAATAACATGCAAAATTTTTTTTTACTCAAAATGAAATATTAAAGTGTGTTAGAATTTTATCAACATAAAATATAATTAATACAATGTGAATATTATAAACATATAAAATAAACATACTTGGGTGTAATTTTGATAAGACTTACATTCATATTTGATTTGTATGCATACCAGTTGTGGTCCTTCAAATATATACAACATTATACATACAACAAAACTTAAAACAACAACAACAACTATCTAAAACTACTGACAGATTATTGTACAGGTATATGATATACTGTAGATCTACTTCTTTTTGTGAGAATTTAACATGATTTACCAGCAAATCACATGATATCTCATAACATCTACTGTAAACATACTAATTTAAACGATTTTTGCACTAGGACAGTAGCGCTAATTTATATACACTGTTATAAATAAGTATGTAATGTAGTCTGTTTTTCAAAAGTTCTTTTACCCTAATTTAAATCCACACAATTTAGTCGAGAATGTAAATTACGTTAAATATGTACATGCTAAAATAAGTAAGTTTAGGTATATGAAACTTATTTCCTTTCAACATAGAATGCAGAAGTTGACCTTTTTCCATAAAACTTTTTTTTTGGGGTAGTTGGGTGGGGGGATTTACAACAAAAAAACCAGTTTCTATATTTTCTTATAGAACACTGACAATACACGTGATTTGCTGGAAATTCCATTTTTGCACTACTTTTATTTCACTATTTTGACAAAGACACACAATCTAAAACTTTACACGTAGCTATTAAAAAACTAAAGATAATCCAATGTATGTACATGGTTATGTGAATACATGTATAAAGTTTTAGGATATGCCTTCAATTAAGTGAAAATAAAGTTATCTACACACTATATACAGGTACACTGTTAGCTAAATACTTGTTCACAGGTACACCATTATCTATATACTTGTACACAGGTACACTATAATTTATATATATGTATACAGGTACACTGTTATCTATATACTTGTAAAAAGGTACACTGTTATCTTTATACTTTATACAGGTACACTGTTATCTATATACTTTAAACAGGTACACTGTTATCTATATACTTTAAACAGGTACACTGTTATCTATATACATTGTACTTGTATACAGGTAAACTGTTATCTGTATACAGGTACACTGTTATCTATATACTTGTATACAGGTACACTGTTATCTATGTACATGTATCAATGTACACTGTTATCTATATACTTGTATACAGGTACACTGTTATCTGTAAACATGTATACAGGTACTGTTATCTATATACATGTATCAATGTACACTGTTGTATACAGGTACACTGTTATCTATATACATGTATCAATGTACACTGTTATCTATATACATGTACATGTATACAGGTACACTTATCTGAAAACATGTATACAGGTACACTGTTATCTATATACTTGTATACAGGTACAATGTTATCTGTATACATGTATATAGGTACACTGTTATCTATATACATGTAAAAGGTACACTGTTTTCTATATACATGTAAAAGGAACACTGTTTTCTATATACATGTATCAATGTACACTGTTATCTATATACTTGTATACATGTACACTGTTATCTGTAAACATGTATACAGGTACACTGTTATCTATATACATGTATACAGGTACACTGTTATCTGTAAACATGTATACAGGTACACTGTTATCTTTATACATGTATACAGGTACACTGTTATCTGTAAACATGTATACAGGTACACTGTTATCTATATACTTGTATACAGGTACACTGTTATCTATATACATGTGTACAGGTACATTTTTGTTTACCTGTTTGCAGACCCTAAATGTGTGCACAAATTTTTGAAAATTTTTATTTGGTCCTTATATATGGTAATAGGGTGAAACTCTTTTAAATAATTTTGATACTAGGATGAGTTCAGCATGTACAAATGTCATCTTTAAAATGATAAAACCTTTTCCTTGAATACATCGCTTTGCAGTCTTTAGCTAGGTAAATACATGTACATAAATTTGTAATTTTCACATACTTTTCTTCAGCTTTTTAGTGTGTTAATTAAGTTTATGAAATGATCACAAGATACAAAACAATATGAGAAACAATCTTTTTTTAATCATCCATGGTGACAAATTATACAAATTTTCTCTAAATTGACAAAGACATTTCATATTTCTCTTTTATTTTTTCTTAAATAATTAATTGAGGGCAATAGATATTAATTTAATATGCAATGCTTATAAAATTGCATGAAAATAAATCACTTGTGAAATAAAAGTGCTCTAAAGTAATCTAATAAACTTGGTACAAGGAAAGTTCCATAAAATTTAAGAATTAAATTTGAAAATCATTATGATGGGAATAATCATTATTGTAGGTTATATGTAACTGCATCAAGAAAATATCTGTCAAAACCTCAAATCTGGGAAAGCCAAATCTATTGTTTTAAATAAAAATTTTCTATATTAAAAAAATTCTTTTTAAATCTTTATATATGATACCTTCATCTGGTTTATAGCTGTGTTTGGACAAATGTAACATTAAGATGACTTCCAGAAAACTGAAATTTTAGAGCTGAATATTTAGACAGACTTTCACTTAATATGATCAGATTCATATTCGCATTTTAAATGGCAGATATTTTCTTGATACAAAGGCAACTACATATGACATGAAAACTCAATCTATTTGTTGTGCATAACCATAGATTAAGCAATGATTATGGCTTTATTTACTACTAGTTTTTATATCATAGTATAATTGACATTAAAGTATCTTTAAATACAGAGTTCATAATAGCTTATCAAGGAAATGTTCTATCTTTTTATGGACTCTGCAAATATCAAATCTAAACGGATATGTCTTAATGGGGTTAACCAAATTACAAAGTGATACAGTACTACATACAGTAACATTAGTAAAAGATAACTATTTTTCATTGGATAACTGTTATGAATAGAATGTTGTTTGAAAACTGTAGGAAATAATACACTTTTGTAGTTCAAGGCAATCTTTAGCCAATTATTATTTGGCACACTGGTAAATTAGTTACAAACTTATTGCATGAGTCCTTAAAAAGAATAGATGTTTCCCTAGTCCAAATTCACATCTACAACACTAAAAATAAGCCAAATCATATATTAAAATTCAAAGCCATGCTTTCTATTATGTTATATATTTTTGTACATCTAACAGTATATATCTCCTACATAAACTTGTATATATTACCTGATAATCACTTGTTGTCATTGAGGTACTTGTTGTTGTAGCAGGGGGCATTACTCTTACTCTCTTTGCTGTTGGCTGATTTGAAGAGGAATGTCCTGTTCCTGCCTGAAGAAGAAAATATAAAAAATAATAAAAGATAGATGTCTGAATCTACATACACAATAAAATAATTATTGGCTCTGAACTTTTATTATTAAAATGTAATGCATCTCTAGTACCCTGCTCTTAATGGGCAGGTAAGTAGTTACCCAAGTAAAAATTTATTGAAATGTGATTTTAATATTTAATCCCTTGTCACAACAGAGAGTTGATTCCTATTTACTGTGGTAAAAGTCCATGTAATGTAATGTATAGAGACCCAAGTTACAACCATTCCAAATTCTTGCATTAAAAAATTTTTTTTAGGTCAATAATCACAAAAAAATTATGAGTTGTGTGATAAGTAAAATATCTAAATGCTGAACAATTTTTTATCAATTTGGCACAAGGATTGCTTGTATAGTAGCCTATCCAGGGGCCTATATAGTAGCTGTGCTAGCCTGTAAATCAACGACATCTCAACACTGTGAGCTGGGCTATACAAAGATAATATCTATGAACTTATATACATCTATATTTGCTAGCCTTTCTTTTATATGAGAAAAATCTTAATGAATTGTTTTATTTTTATAACAAAATTAAATTTTAGGCATGAAAATATTTACACAAATTCAACCACAACTGCTTATTGCACCTCTCACTGCCTAGGTTCGAATCCCACGCAGGTAGATCCTAGTGCAAGAAACTTTGTCAGCTGGCTTGCCAAAGGCTGGTGGTTTTCTTTCAGCACTCTGGTTTCCTCCACCATCAAAGGACTGACTGCTTTGATATAAGTAAAAGAATCTTGACTGTGGCATAAAACACTACTACCGGTAATCTAATTCAATCCAATCCACCATAACTATGGTGACAAAATATTGTTTGGTTTTTGGTGGTTATACTGTATGTAGATTATTTCTTATAATTTCTTACCTTACTGGCTCCTGTATCTGCAGCATCATCATCTTCATTTGTTAAAAATTCTCTTTTTGGATAAGGAATAGATTTACCTTCAAATACACTGTACAAAAAGAAATGCCATTAAGAAATCTCATTAAACTGTAGAGAATGTACATGACATATTCATGATTTTATGTCTCAATACTGTACAAAAAGCAGGGGTATGAGAATATTAGAAAAGTAACCCTTTTTTCTATATCTATTCCTTTGTCTGGTGAGCCAATTTTTAAAGAATTACTTTTTAAAGAATATGTCCTGTTGACCCATTTATTGAGAAGTATATCATATAAAGCAAACATACGTCAGAAAATAATTTCATGTTTTAAAAACAAAACATAAATGTCTAAAAAATTTATTTCTATGCTTCAATTTTTTTCTCTACTCATTTTCTACTGCAAGACAAAATTACAAATTTCCAGCAAGAAAAAATTCATGTTGAAATAAAAAAGGCATTTTAAAGTACAAATTTGAGAATGCTTCACTGTGTAATTTGTGATCAGCACTTTTGACCACATGTCTATTTGATAAAAAAGCAATTATTACATCTTGAACAATAGTTCTTCAAAAATAATGAGGATTAAAAAGCATAAGTTACTACTCCATAATTTTTGTACAGAAAAATATGAAAAATGTTTCAACATAAATTTCCAGAAAAGTGTCAATTTAACTGGAAAATCCCATCTTATTATATCAAACAGATATAATGGTTTAGCTCAAACACTACTGTTTTTGAAAACACTGACTATTCATTATTTGGATATTTAATTACAGAAAATTTCAGAAATTTATGTTTTGGTACATTTAATGATTAAATAATAAAATCAACAGTATATAATAGAAAAAAAAATTACTCTTGTGAAGGTAATGGTTCTTCCATAAAGTAAGGATCTTTCATGGCCTGTTCCGAAGTAATTCTTTTTGTAGGATCCATAGTTAATAGTTTCTGTAACTGTAAAGAGGTAAAAAAAAGAACAAAATATTATATGCATGTACTTTTTAGTTGTACTAAATATGAATGCATTATTGAATGAATATCATTAACTACAGTATTCAAATTATATATTTCCCTTTATGTAAATAAATTAAAAATGTCACCATTACTTACTAAATGAAACTGTTTACTGTCTGGCTTTACTTTATGTTTTTCCATATATTTTACTAATGTACAATTAACATAACTGAAAAAAAATCATAAACTTTAGATTTTATACAAGTTTCAAGTTTATAATCAATATATGTAAATGTATATGTAAAATGTAAATACAAGTATATTTAGAAGAAGGAAGGGGATAATATCACTGTTAAAAATAAAAATAAAACAAATACAATGTATTATAAAATATATATGTCAACACTATATGGCAATCCAAAAACAATTGCTTAAAACATAATATAGCATGATAAATGTTAAAACATATATATAAATATGATAAATACATTTCTCATATATTTGTACTAAAATACTTAATTTTTGCATATCCGATATTGGTGCAAACTACAAATCAATATGGCTAAAACCCTCGGTCTGATATGGCATGTGATATTGAATTAACCATGCTTTATTCTATATTTAAAAAGATTCAAGTTTTATTTTGTTGACTGGTTGGTCTAAAGTGCTAGCATTTTAATCACAACCAGTGCCACCCAGGAAAGATTCTGGTGAAGAAAATCTGTCAGTTGCTTGCTGAAGGCCTTTTTGTTTTCTTTTTTTTTTTTTTAATTTTTTTTTTTTGCTTAATCCAGTTTTCTTCATCATAGCTGGAATGACAGCCCTGAGTCCATTTAGATGAAAAAATCTTGACTAGAGAGTAAAGCACCATTATTACACTCTCTTCTATGAGACTACGGTAGACTATGGATTATGAGAAATTACATTAAGCACTGCATTGTACAAGTTGTTAAATTATCCAACAAGAACTTTTCTGATATATGTACACTGTACATGTTCTGTATAATACAAACTTACTTTGATCTTTTAAAATCCTTGGTAAGTGTTGGATGTTCAGGCATTTTCCTGATGTCTTCCCAGTCTTTTTCTAAGAAATAATAGTAAACATAATCAATCATTTTATATACATTTTATATAAAAATATACAAATGAGTTAACTTTACTAAATCAGGTTTATTTCATTTGATGTCATTGTCTAAAGACAAAGTTACAAAAACTCATTACTTAATATAAAATGTGCTGTTTGAAATGTACAATGGCATTTAATGTCATGCTAACTTTGACAAAGGGACCTAGATTTTTAAAGGTCAGTAGCGGCCCTTTCTTTAACATCTTCATACTGCGTTTAAAAATCTGGACAATATTCATGAGTGGTATATGTTATATCTTATAAATCCTAACCTTGTGGAAATCCCATTACATTAAATATTCTATCTAATTGGTCATGATGATATGGGTTACTTGTTTTAATATCTTCTTGTCTACAGTGGAATATAGGTTCATATGTTAGAAGTTCCGCAAATATACATCCAATGGCCCATATATCTGTAAAAAAAATATACAGAAGAAAGTTTGAATATACAATATAAATGAAAAGGTCAGAGTTAAAAATCAGTGTAATCACTTATTATTTTCTTAACTTGCCCAGTGGTTTTGGAGAAGAAGATTAAAATGCAAAGTTTACGGATGCACGCATGCACATACACATGCCGCATCATACCATAAGCTCACGCTGGCTAAAGCCAGGTGAGCTAAAAATCAGTGTAATCACTTATTATTTTCTAAACTGTTTCATTCATGATTTTCTGGAAAATGTTTGTTTAGTCAATCATGAATAAGTTGAAACTTCTTTCAGTTCCAAGGAAGCAAATGTAACTAACAGATACCTAAACTTATAAAGACTTCCAAAAAACATGAAACATTACTGTAACATTCTGCTTGCTGTATAAGAAAGTCTAGAAATTAGCCACATCAGAAAAATGTCTAGCACTAATTCAGGACTCAAAAATCTATCAGAAACTTGCTGCCCCAAAACAAAGTTCAAGTGATCCAGAACAATTAATCCTTAACTGGTCCTTTTATCTGATATTTTATTGGTCTAATGAATATGCTACTAATTCCAGTAAAAAAATTAAAAATACACATATATTACATACCAATAGCTTTTGTATAATGTCTAGCTCCTAACAACAGTTCTGGTGCCCTGTACCAAAATGTTACTACAACAGGGTCAAGGTCAGCTAGAGGTTTAAGTGGTGAATTGAACAATCTGGCAAACCCCATATCAGCTGTAAACAAAACAGAAAGGCATAAGCTGCAAACTGAAATAACTAGTTTATAGTTTGAAAATTTATATGTCCTTAGAAAATGATGAAATAAATTCCAAGTGCATGAAATAAGTTATCCAAAATTTAATGAAAGTGAGCTATTGATTATCTCAAGCTTATACTCAATGCATGTGATAAAAAACTGAGGGAATATTATGTATACCTTGATTATTTTCATTCTTTCCATTAATAATGAGATTGGGAAATGAATTTCATCAGTGTGACATGTGATCAATACACAATGATGTTTGTGTGGAATATTATGGAAAATGTATGTTGCAAAGACCTGAGATAACATTGTCATATTTAACTAATTAAAATATTGATGTAAAGTTTATACTGGACATCATATGGTACACTGGTTAATCAAAGTTACTTTCAATTAGTTTGTGAAAAAAGCTTTGAATCTCTAGTAGAGCTTGATAACAATCTGATAACTGGACGAAAAGATAAAAAAAAATTATGAATATAATGTATATATGACTGGAACATAAATACAATCTATAGTAATCTTAGAAACAAGATAAATTAAATTAAATACCTACCAATTTTAACTCTTCCTCTTTCAATACCTTCTCCCATTACCAGGATATTGGCAGGTTTCTATAAAAATTTAAAAAATCATAAAAAAAATTATTTTGGGATAAAAAACCAGGGTCCTTAAAAATGATAAAGACATCAGCATGAATGTTATTTAAGAAAAAGATCAAATATAATAAATTATTAATAATAATTCCCTTAAAATGCAGAACTAATTTAAGGTACAAAAATTTATTGATAGACTTATATCGTAACACATTTCAGGAACAGCATTAGTACATATTTCAATTCAGGATTATAATTTTTACGTTTTTTCATGCATGCCATAATTAGGAAAACGAAGAATTAAAGGATAAAAGTTGAGTAAAAAACATACTTTTTTGTACTGAACATGTGGATGAAAAAAGAGAGCACTTATTATGCATGAATGAAACTGCAGATGTAGTAACGATTTGATTCTTGTGTGAAAAGGTTTTTAAGCAAATAAAATTTCTAGATGTTTTTCCAAAGAAATGAGTTTGATTAAGGGTCTTTGTTTAGGTCCTCTACTAAGTGTACGATATAAGTCAAGGTATTTTATTCTCACCCAATTGTCTCATACAATAAAACATTGAACTTACCAGATCTCTATGTAATACCCAGTTTGCATGTAAGTAATGTATTCCATCTAATATTTGATATAAAAGAGATTTAACCATATTTCTAGGTACATCCACAGGCTTCTTATTAGCTTTAGCAGATCTGTGAAATTTGATTATATGCTGAAGGGAAAATAAACAGCAAATTCTAACAGCATGTATATGATCACATCTTACTATGCTTTGTTTTTTTATAATTCTGATTTCAACACCGGTTTGCTGAATATAATGTTATAAGATCATTAATAACTTAAAATACAGCATAACTATCAATATTCTATTTTTGACCATAATAGTAAAATATCATTTTGGGATTTAAATATGCCTTTAAATCATGGTAGTTACAGTATTTTCACCTGATATCAATGTGTTTTACTGTATACATTGCCTTAAGATAATGAACAATTTTTAAAGCAGCACAGAAATAGAAAACTATCCAATTCCACTTTGGACTATAACAGTAAAATAAATATCATTTTAGAATTTTAATGTGCTTTTAATTAATTATTATTATTGTTTTTTTTAAAATCAAATTATCATAAAGAATCCCTATGGTAGTTATTTCAAAGAATCCTTGAATATTTCTGTCGTCTCACTTTATATATGCCTTGTAAACAAGAGACAGTTTTACTAACAGATGAAAGGAAAAATCACAAAAAAAATTCCACTTGCTTACTGCCTCTGACTGAGGAATGAACCTAGTGCTAATAATGTGAATGATCTATTTCAACACTTAAGATATTCAGTCCGGAATGTCAGACAGTAAATCTTTCTGTTTTGCTACTATACACTACACCATGACTATGGTAATCCAATTTAATTATTTATCAACTAAAAAGGGCTAGATGAAAAAATAAATTCTTTGAAATAATTACCCATAAATCGTGCTCTGCAAAATCAAAGAGTAACCAGACTTTTCTGTCTGTGTGTGATAAAAATACTTTATTTAAGTTGATAACATTTGGATGCTTTAATTCTCTTAGTAACTGAAATAAAAAAAATATGAATCAATTAGTATGTGAATTGACGTCCTAAAATCAAATGATTTAAAAAATCATTGAACATTCATATTAATAACTGATTTACATTTTCAGTAAATCTTCTTAGCTAGATTGTTGCACCTATACAATATATAGTCCAGTTTTTCTTTTAGAAAAAAAAAAAAAAAAACCATTTGCTAACAAATAGTTAACAACAATTTTCTTATAGAGTCTTAGAGGTACCAAGCATGTCAAAACAACAACAACTGAAACTAGAATGTATACTCCCGAGCAAGTATATGTCTGCGTATCAGCTCTCTAAAGTGGTGCTTCAAACAGCGGAGAAAATTCCAAGAAAGAAAGAACTCTTCAGAATTCCTTGGTTTTAACCAGATTTCTCTGAAGTCCTTCTGAATTCCGAAAAACAGTGAGGAAGTGACCTTCTGACGGTCAATTCCTACCAGTTGACAAAATTTCAACCTGATCGGATAAGAAACATACGAAGAGATGTCTCTGAAAAAATCTATCAGAAACAAGGGATAAAAAAATAATAATGAAGATTATGAGTAACAACAAGATGTCTGCTGATACACAGACAAAATTAAACTTAATTATGGTCTATGGTTGACTAAGATAAATGGGATGTAGAAGTGTAATTGGATTCGAACTTAGGCTGTGAGAGGTGCTATGATGCAAACTTTTTAACCACACAGCCATCAATGATTAAGATAAGCATAATTGCTTGATTATAATTCCTTTTGGTTAGTACAGAAATGTATAAATAAACCAAAATGAAACAACTGAGTAAAATACCTCATATATAATAAAAGTCTGTTTACAGTTTCAGTATTAGGACCAAAGGAAAATGAAAAAGTGTTTAGTTAATACACTCTGATGATTGTGATTACTATTTATTGTCAATAACTTACTGCTATTTCTCTACATGCTGACATAGATATTCCAGTACCTTCTATCTGCTTCAGGGCATATTCACGACCATCAGTACTAAAAAAAAAAATAATAATTCATTGTTGGATCATTTGAATGTGTGCATGCACAATGTATTGAAAATAGATCTTAAGAAAGAAAATCGTAAAAGGCTCATTAGCTGCACATTCTAAATACACTTTCATAAGAACCTCATAACTAACTTCATTTTTAACATTAGACTCCTTTTTTTTTTTTGTTTCCCCAAATTGTGACAATTTGTGAAAAAAAAAAAATCAAGAATCTACTATTTTCAACAAAATATTTTAGAGTTTTGCAAGGCCATATGGTCTTGTTTTGACAATAAAAGAGTCATAAAGTTTGTGGACTTTTTTATGATGTTAATTGTTGTCACACTGGCATCTAAAATTGGACGATGAATAGATTTTCTAGTGTTTCTTCTTTCAAAGTCCGGATATACATTTTTTCTCCATTCTATTACAATTAAATGTGACCAGTTTGATTATCAGAAGAAATGGTCTGCCAAATGTAGCCATATAAGAGTCCATTCTGGGGAATTTGGGTTTGATATAAGAGATGGAAATCGCATTAAAAATGCGAATAAAACATGGGTCTTTGCAGCTTGGTAAACAATTCAGACATGTATCATTTAAAGCAGTTTAATTGACGCTGCTTGTATATATATATATATATATATATATATATATATATATATATATATATATATATATATATATATATATATATATATAAATTCTATAGCATATCTAGTGTTAAAAGTATCGGTTTAGATTTTCGGTCTGATCCTGCATCCCTTCTGTTGTCTATTACAAATGTGTGACCTGATACGTACAATAATATCCCCAATGACGTTTAACCTAAATTGTCCTGTTGAAAAACTGGCGAAAAAGATTTTGTCAAAGAAAATTTTGAAAAGCGGCTTCACCTAACTTTCCGTTTTGCCTTATAGACATGTCCATATGTTCCCCTCCCAACTTTGCATCCTTCAAAATCAAATAAATCTTCAACTTTAGCCCTTTCTTGTGCTGTTTTTACTTTATATTCGTAATCCATTTCAATCGATCCATAGAGCGGTTATATGTTCATCAATGTTGTTAGTAACAGTGAATTACAACCTTCATTTGTACCATACTTACAAACGCTAATTTCACCCAGACTTTTTTAGGATCTAAAGTAAAAATTGAAAAACGGCGTTTTCATAATAACCTCGGAAATGTCATCTTTTCATATTTATTCATTTTTTTTAGTTTTTATTTCTTTATTTATTTTCTCTATTAAGACGATTCATTCATTCATTCATTCATTTATCCATCATAAAAAGACTTAAATTTCTCGTCTGGTGCTTGACATGACATAGTAGACCCGGTATCGGGTTAATGCGAGGGGATATACCTGTCTACGGCTTACTGAATAGGTGAACTAGCACCTTATCAGAAAGTCGACACGGGTGCGTACTAGTACAACATACCTGTCAAGTCACACGCATTGCGCCTCAAGAATTTTTGAAGTAAATCACGCTCACACACTGGTACGAGTTTAGTAACCGGCGAGTAAAAGTGTCATGTTTAATATGATTAAGATGATTTCAGCTGTCGGGAACTTATAAATCCTTGTTTTCGTAAGGGGAAACTACATGACAACAACCATTGTAAAAATAGACTTGGATTCTATGTACAGCGTACAGATAGTTGACTATGGTTAAAACTGGTAATTTGATGCCCTAAAATGCACGAAAAATCATGAATTTACGTCATTATTTAAAAAAAAAATTGGGGAGCATGCTTCCGGACCCCCTGGCGACATGCGACAATGTCGCAAAGATTATCACACGCATGACTCTATTAAACAGTTAAAAGCGCCTTGACAAACCATGACCACATTTGCATACCCCACTCACGGTCATGCACGAATTTGTTCTAGATTAATCCTTATACTGGACTAGCTCTTCGGGAGTGTGATGTCAAACTGTCTACCATAACGTATATAATGTTTAATTGCATTACAACTAAAACAGGAGACCCTTGGGCCTTAACGCTCACCTGAGGATATGTCCAAAATTGTTTGCAAAGTGCAATAGACAATATATTAAGTACAGAGACTTTACAAGTTTTCTCAAGTTAAGATCTCCGACAAAACTTAATCAGAAATATATCCACTCACATTTTATTTATAAGTAGCTTATATAATATGCATGGAGTAACTGTAGTGCAATGAATAATTTCCAAATCATTAACAAATTTCAGTATAAGTCCTTGACCGTTGAACATATATGGCCTTGAACCATATATGATCGTCATGTCAATACTTACAATATTTTAATATACATGCCTATACAAAAATTTAATAGTTTTCAAGATAACTACCAATTTAAGTCTTCTTTTGCAGCTGTGACCTTGACCTTTGAAAATATTACCTTGAACTATATATCAAAATGACTGTCCTGTCAATACCTACAATATTCTAATATTTATGCCTATACAAATAGTTTTTTTTAGATATAGTGACAAATATATTATTTTTAGCTATTTTCCCACTCAGTGCCTTACCATTTCCCCATGGCTACCATTTGTGCAAAACTGAAACTAGATGACCTAAGGATGTTATAAATGAAATAACTAAGGTATATCTATTGTAGATTCAGAGAAGAAATTTTTTAATTTTTTCACCAAGGGGGCATAACTCGTTCATTTGTGCAAATCTGAAAGTGGCTTCACCCATGCATGATGGTTACCTAGTTTCATTAAATTTGGCCCAGTGGTTTTGGAGGAGCAGATTAAAATGTAAAAAGTTTACGCACGACGGACGACGGACGAAGATGGATAGCAATAGCTCATCTGACCTTTCAGCTCTGGTGAGCTAAAATGAATGAATGAATGAATAGATTAATGGGTGGATGAATGAATGAATGAATGAATGAAGCGCGTGCATGCTTACGAATTACAGTGTCTCTCACCGCTTAGGTTTGAATCCCACCCGGGCTGATCATATCTTATTTTTTTTTTTTACATTTACTGCTTGCCGAAGGTCAGTGGTGTTCAGCGGACATTCTGGTTTCTTCCAACATCCCAGAACTCACCGGCTTAATATAAATAAAAGAATATTTACTGGGGCGCAAAACACCACTATAATCTAATCCAATCCTTTGAATTCTTGGACCGCGATGACCAAGTTATGAATTATCCTTCAAACTCAAGGACGGTTTCACTGTTATTTACTTTCCCTTTCCGTATTTCCTTTCTGGTTAGCTCGGTGCATGTATTATTTATAAACTGTGTTGTCTGCGATATTTAATTATTTATCTTCTACATGAGCAAGTGTAGTAGCAATCTAAAGGTCGCCATAAGCGCACACTAGTACATTGCAGATTAGAAACACTTGTACACTCACGTACCATATGTTGGGATACGTCCTCGAATTAAATAAAAATTGTCTCGTCACAAATAGCTGAAAATGTTGATGTGACGTAAAACAACATTCAACCAACATTTGAATACTTGGACCTCAGTGTCCGAGTGTTCTAAAGCGCTAGCCTACGAATCACAGTGTCTTACACCGCTTAGGTTGGATGGATTCCCGCAAAACAGTGTGAGAAAGTTTGTCAGTTTGAAGGTCGGCGGTCTTCTATTGGCATTCAGGTTCCACCATAAAACCGATCGCCTCGAAATAAGTTTATAAAATCTTGAGTGCGGCATAAAACGCCATAACGCTATTACAGAAGTGTCCTATCCACTACCATTATTTATACTTGAAGACAGACGTAGTGTTTTATAACTTTTGTTAGAGTCACATAATCCTAGAGAAGTAAACTTTAAATTTCAACTTTTAAAACAAGTTATCTTATAAAAACGTTTATTTGAATAAAAATAAAAGTATAAATTATATTTTGACATAGCTCATTTCATTAAAAAGTAATTTTTTATTTTACCCTTTTACCAATATAGCAACACAGCTGAAACCAAAAATGAGTTATTGTTCTGTACTTTTTACGTCGATGTTGTAAACTCATCTCTGGAAAAGTGTTTTCATGATAAGACTATCCTTCTTTGGAGAACAGCAATTGTTTAACAGGTCTGAATCTTCATAATTTATGTTCCTTTCTTTCTCAAATTTCCAAGCTTTTAATTTGCTTTTGGGATTGTGGTTTGGGCATGGATCGGTATGTTTGTATTTGACAAAGACAAAACGTTAAGAAAGTGATATTCTAGCATTTTTGCAACATTATTATTTTTAGTATCGTACTTTTACCCGAACCAAAAATATCAATGAAATTTTGCTACATTTGTCAGCACTATAGGTTTAGTCGACAATGGGTATTCGTATGCTCATCACAGCTTTTCAAGACTTCTGATTTGATGGGAAATACGTATGGAAAGATTCAGGTTGGAGAAACAGATAGTTTAATATAATGGTAAATGTATTAAGTTAGGTTTAAGTATTTTGTTAACACTTGACTTTTTTAGGCGGGGGATAAACAACAATAAATATAGCTTATATACTCGTCACTTTATCCTTGGTGGTATCTTTCATTATTGTTTTTATAGCGATAGACATCTATCCGGATTTCTACTCCCACTTTTTCAATCTGGTGCCTGTATAATCATATCATTGACCGAAGCTTAACAAGTCTGGTTATTATGGTGAATATTGAATGTTGTAACGGGAAAAAGATACTGTCCTCACTAAAGAACAAAACAAAATGCAAGTTAAAACAACCGTGAGAGCATCTCAAAAACATATCGAGACCACTGTTTATAAAACTCGCAACATTGGACAACTAAATGACATCATTATGGCTTATTTCATTCATAATTACTGATGATATGATATGCGCATATGATGCGCTCAACAATATGTCCAGGAAAGAAATTTTATATTTCCCAAAGGAGATATGGTTTTCCTGCAATTTTTTCACATTGAGAACATCACCCGGATGTCACCACCATTATGACATCACTGGTAGAGAATTGGTCTAGCTAAGCTGCGTCTACACTCCGGCTATTACGTCTAACGGGTTCCACGAAGAGAACTGAGGATAATGCTGCTTAAATTAAATACATTGTCTATAAAATACACAGATATCGTGTATACCAAAAAGGCCTAATGATTATTTGACAAAGTGAACAAAAATACTTTTTATGCTTTTTAAATTTTTTTTTTCTTTTTTGAACTTTTCAGACTTTGAAATGATTTTTTTGTAATTTTTGTCAGTTTCATATACTATCCCCCTCATTTTGTCAAAGTAATTAGTGAGGTAGACAGACGTCAGTGTGGTGGCTTTGTTCTAAATAAATATCTAAATGTAGTCTATGCCTGGAGTGTGGTACTGTAGTATTTTTCAAATGAATTCAACAATAATCCATTCATCTATTTGCTTGTTCTACATTTAGCGAAATGATGAAACATTTTTATTTTCTATGTTTATAGATTTGATTTTTTAAACACTTTCATCTAATTAGATGTAGAGAACATAGAAATGTGATAAATGTTTATATTTTGTAAATTTCAATTTTCCGTAACTTCTCGAGTTCATTCAGTCGGACACCGGAAAAATGTAAAACACGACGATATCTTCACGCCCACTTTAAATAATCTACACTAATATAATCGAAAAGAATATATTCCGGTATCACTTGTTGTGAAACGGTTGAAAACTGTTATGGTTCAGTTCTTCGTTCAAGTTTACCAATACTGTTATAGATGAAATTATGTAATTATCAAAGTATAAATATTCTCAGTCAGTATTCATCTGTATCTGGTTGCTGAAACAGAAATCCATATACATGTTTTTTCATTTAAATACTTAGTATTTAAATCTTTCTAATTAACAAAATACCGTATAGCGCGTTATTATGGCGGTTTTAACAAGAAAAAGTCAGCTGAAAATTTTAGCGTATTTATTTTGGCGACCTGAAATAATTCACTTATTGTCGACTTGTTTACAAATGTTTCCAAAGATAATTTTAGCGTATTTATTTTGGCGATCTAAAATAATTCACTTATTGTCGACTTGTATACAAATGTTTCCATGATTTTTATTTTTGCGATTTTAATACTACCGCGAAAATACGTCAAAATTAGCACCCCGCGAAAATAACCCGCTATACGATATACTTGCATTCATATCATGCAGCTGTCCCATTTATTTGATCACCCTTTTTCTTTAAAACTTTAAAATTTCAGTAAAGAGAAGAAAAAAGAAGACAATGCTTTATGTGAACACAATAGTTGAAATGAAGTATTTTCTTACAGAAAGAAAGCTGAAAGTCACTAGTCTATATAATAGACATTCATTCTAGTGCGCTTTTGCGTCACATGTAAACAAATGTTAATATAGCAATAACAAAAGTGATTTTAAAAATTATCATACCTGTATTAACACAGTTTTTACCGAGAAATTAAAAAGTCAACTGATTAACATTATTCGGGTTGCAATATTATACTCTCTCTCTCTCTCTCTCTCTCTCTCTCTCTCTCTCTCTCTCTCTCTCTCTCTTATTTTGTAACATTTTGCAATGAATTCAAGTTTAAATATTAGTTGATATGCATTAATTTATGCACCTAAATTGAATAGGCTCATGTAAATGTTCTTTGTTTGGATCCGGTCCTAGATCGCCGAGTATGCTAGCACACGCGCCCATAATATCGTAGCTTATTGTAACAAACCAGTATACTTATAATGAGCCAACAAGTGCGCCAACAAGAAAACTCCCTCCTCATATGTGGACGAACGCAACGGTCACACCTTGCATTTGAAAGGTTGTTCTTGAATGAGTCTGTAAAGTACCACAGCATAATGCACAGTGTTTCTATGTCCTAGATTACCAACTTGAGACTAGAGTGTTATTTCTTTCTAAATCAAGGCAGACTGGATGCAGATGTTCATTAACACTGTTTTGGCGTTTTTGAAAAAAAGAAAGTGTTTTAAGATGGTCAGAGCATATAAAACTTTCCCATTTAATAAATATATATATAATAGTTTGTTGTTCAACCTTAAAGTTGTTTTCATGTTTAATAACAATTTCAAACAACTGCTTGGTAGTCAGAACAAGTAATTGAACTTTTTATACAACGTTTTATAACATAATGATTACCAAGTTTTGATATGGAATTACGAAATCTCAAATTGGGTTGTTCACAATTTGTAAAAGTCCATTAGCTCGTTCGTATGTCCGAAATTCAAGAGCAGCAATATCGTCATATCTCCTCAACATAACCTTATGACCCCTGAAATCCAGTTCTTTTCCCGCCAAACAGTCTCTAGCATATTTTTTATCCATTATAATCAACCATCTTGTTTTTAATGGAAAATATTGTATAGATTTGACTTTACACACTTCTCTACACAGATACAATAAAGAGTCTATTTTTTCTTTGACGTCTTGGTGCGTTGCTATACTTCCTTTTAAGTTAAAGCACAGAGCAGTTGGTATTTCTTCTGGAGGTTCTTTCTTAGTTGCAACCTTTTGTACTTGTTCCATTATCCCTTCTACAAGCTTCTGTGTATATCTGGAATTAATTGATATAAATAACTG
This sequence comes from Tegillarca granosa, assembly GCA_029721355.1. Taxonomy (NCBI): domain Eukaryota; kingdom Metazoa; phylum Mollusca; class Bivalvia; order Arcoida; family Arcidae; genus Tegillarca; species Tegillarca granosa. Next base: position 14,714,575 of record CM056596.1, read on the forward strand.
ATATAATTCTAGTTTTAAATATAAGAATAAGCGATCAATCTTCATTATATTTACAATACCATAAACATCAGTCAATTTTGACATCAAATAAACAAGTTACTGTTATGCTAAAAACGCATTGTTCATGAATCGATATTTGATAAATAAAATAATAAATTAAACAAACAAAGCTTAAGTTGACATCGATCTGTTCAAATTACATTAATGGAAATTTTCAATATATTACATGTTCCGAAATCTCTGAAAATATATTACTGTTCTCGCAAAATCATAACAAAGGGTGTTAACACGAATACGAAAAATTAGGCAATTATATTTTAGTTTTAATACTAGTGTAACAGTAGGGAGAAAAATGCAGGTCGGACCGGGGATCGAAACCGGGACCTCCTGCACTATAGGCGAGTGCTCCACCAGCTGAGCTACCCAGACCGCTACAGTCCTCCCATGTTATTCTTGAGATTCTCATGATCCTATGGGAAATTTCACCCCAAATTCCCTCGGATGGACTTTATATGGCCGCATATATTCAGTCCATCACTTCCGAGGGCCACATTGGCCACCAAATTGTAACAGGAGGGAGAAAAAAGCATGGGTCGGACCGGGGATCGAACCCGGGACCTTCCGTACTCTACCAACTGAGCTACCCAGACCGCTACACTAGTATACAGTCTAACCCACTTATATTGAACTCCTATATAATGAATTGCCTCTTATGTTGAGAATGAAAAATAACCCAATGGAAATTCCCTTCTTTATATGATTTTTTCAAACCATCGTATACTAAACTCTGATCTATTGAATTTCTTCCTATATTGAAAAATAATCCCCTGTTAATTTCGATCTTTGTATGATCTATATGATTTTTCAAACTGTCTTATATTGAACTATGATATATTGAATTCTCTGACATTGTTTGTTTCTTAGAAAGACCCAATTGTCATAATTCCAATTCGATATATTGAAGTTTCCTAACTTAATGCTCTGGCACGTTGTATGATGCTGTGATAGGTGTTTTGAATCTTAACTTGATAATATATCGCTGCATGTAATTCTTAGATATAAAAATCATGGATTTATATTAAATGCAGTGTGTGGGTGTTTAAGTTTATTTCAGTAAATCTGGGGTAGAGTGTATATCGCATATATCGAATCACCTTTCATACAATGGAATTGAAAATGAGTTGTTGGAGAAAGCATGCTATAAGTTTTTTTTTTCGAAAAATTGTAAGAATTACGCAATCATTCGAATGCATTTAGCAAAGTTATAAAGGTGCTAAAAATGTCCATGTAGTTATCATAACAAAACTGATGATCAAAAAGCAAGTTTGCATAAAACTTTTTTTTGGATTGATAAAATACAGTAATGTGTTCATGATGCTTTTAAGCTTTTCAGTTTTTTGTTCAGTATGAATAACCTGAATTTTACCATATAGCATTCCTAAGTATGTATTATAACATCATAAAGATACTTAGAACCTATTTTAGAAAACGCGTTTTGTTTTATTTATTTATTTATTATTTGAATAAGCAGTGTTGCATCTTAAGAATTTAAAACTAATATCCCAGTTTCCAAATCATTTTTTATGTATTTTAAAACAATATAATGTGTAACAAATATTGAAATTATAATATTCATAAAGTTTATCACTATAGTAACTTACTTTTGAGCCATGATTGATGAATATTTGAAATTATATCACAATTTCCAAAAAACGCTTAAATTACGAGTTTCAATGTAGAATTAATTTTGAAACACTACTATAAAATCGGTGTACGGATCGATATTAATTTAGATTAACATTTTATAATCTATCATGCTTTTAGACGAAACAAAATTACTAAATGCGTACTAACATGCATGGATGAAAATAAGTTGTTGTTTATTTCATAATTACATGTCAATCAAACTACATTTATCTACGTCACAGAATCATCCTACGTCAGTTAATGAAAGTGACCCGGGTATTCCTTACACAAACTGTCACGATGCAAAATGTTATCAAAAGACGAGGAAGAACTACAAGATATTGATCCAGGTCATACATGTTTTGTATTTAATAATAAAAATAGTTATTTTTTTTTTCTATATATATATATATATATATATATATATATATATATATATATATATATATATATATATATATATATATATTTCAATATTTACAAAAATTAACAGTTAAACTGTTTGAACTGTAGTGTGAAATAAAAATTTAGTTCTTCATTCAAACTAGAGTCCTGTTAAATGTATACGAGTCTCCTAATTTATAATTTTTTATTGATCATATTATTTCTTCCAATTATTAAACTTATGGTAAAATAATCAAAAAAAAAAAAAAAAAAAAAAAAAAAAAAAAAAAAAAAAAAAAAAAAAAAAGACAAGTTGTTAAGAAGTTTGATTAGAAATTAAAATGCAGTTAGGAAACGATTGTTGGAATTTTAAACTTATAATAATGTCGTGGTAAGGCTGCCGATGCTTGTGAACAAATGGTATTGCTGCCATGGTCAGTAGAATGGCAACAGAATAAAATCGATTGCCAAAAATTGTTTCAAGGTTTACAAAATATGTTAAAATCTATACTGTTCCACTTGTTTCCATCATAAATTAAGTTTTCAATTAAAGATGAAATTATGACAAATAAAATTATTAAAAAAAAACAAACAAAAAAAAAAAAAAAACAAGCATTTGACAATAGCAAAGCTAACCAAGAACACGAAACCACACGTTTTATTTAACCATATATTAAAACAGCAATACTTTTTGTTCGCATTTTCAAAGAGTCGCATGTAAAATATAACAGCGATTTAAATAAAAAAAATAAAGGATGCTATCTGTAGGTGATTAACATGCACTTAACAATAACAATAGTAAACAAGAACAGGAAACCACAAATATTATTAAACGACTGTAATTAAACAGCAGTTCTAATTAGAAGGGAACTAATTTACAAACAAGATGTATAGTATTTAATCAGTAACAACAATATGTCATCATTTCACAACAATATAAACAAACTGTCAACAACAACAAGAAGAAGAAGAACAACAACAACATATCTTACTGATTGTTGAATTCTGTCCAATCAATTTCTTTTGGTTCCTTTACTCCAATCTTTGGTTTCTTTGTTGTAACATCCCAAAATCCAAGCTGGTGTAATCTGTAAGCTGTTTCCTCGTCGACGTCACTCGTGTCGTTATCGTCTACATTCTCGACTGTCGATGATAAAATGGGTAAAGTTGGTATTTTACTTATATAAACGTTACAGTGTCCATCATCATGCTCTGAAATTTTTTTGTCTTTTTCTTGGTGATCAATACCAATTTCTGGAAACTTTAAAACGGGTTTCGATTGCTTTTTCCTCTTTTTTGATAACTTTTTAGAAACAGGATTAGGAATATTTAACTGTTTCAAAACTTTAAATTGGCTAGTTGTAGGCATATTCAGATATTTAGTATAATTTGAAAAAAAGTATTATAGTTTTACATAAAAGTGGTAACCAGAAACAAATTCAGCATATCAACTCATATGAAGTTAGATTGGTAAATGAAGATCTATTCCTGAACTTAGATGCTCGTCTTTCTGAATAACAAGGTTAGGCATAATTATACTTTTGCGTTAGCAATGAGGGAACTAGAAGGTAATTTATGTAAAATCTTTGATTGTATCCCTATACCAACGTGTTTACAGCATTAATTTCTAATGATGTTGCATGGACATAAAACATCTAATACCCACACGCATTGCAACACTGAAATAAAAATAAAAACTCACCTGACTCTATCAATGTGCAGGATTGTAAACTTAGTCAATTACCGTGTAAAACATATGAAACGCCAGAAAGTCTTTACAAGTCGATGTCTATTGGCTAGAATAAATAAATAATCGTGTTTTCTTGCAATGAACATTCTCCTGGGAAAATATATATTACAAGCCATAGACCTAGAACCGTGCCGAAAGTCATTCCAAGGTAGTTTACGTCTATTTAATTTTATGTCTTAATTGCTACATGTTCATCTTTGATTGTTTCTACTCAAGATTTTTAAGTAAATTATTTAAAAAGATGTCTAGATATATCTTTTTAGATTCCAGTATGTAAAATAACCTAGTCCTGAATATTTTTTTTATCGATAATAAATTATAATTAACCTGCAAAACTTACCTGATTGGATTATAAACGCATTAACTCTCTTGTAAATACCGTTAGTTTCCAGAAAGTCTTCATCAGTGTATATGTCAATTGGTCATAAATAAATTATTGTATATTCTGTAATTGACAATCTCCAAGGGAATTGGTAGCTTAATATATAGTTTAATCATTGACTTATTACGAAGCTTCAGATGGGACATCATTGAATATTTGAAGTTTAATATATCGCCTTGATAAAAAGGTTTTCCGGTTAAACAACACAGAGGCGACACAAATATTTAACAACAAATTGTATAAGTCGACTTTGGCTTGTTCCAAAGATTGTTAGTTTTTTTTAAGATATAACGAGTACAATCAACGCAATAAATTCGCAATGTTTTAGCGCTATCTTATCTTTAAAGCATAAAACCCACAATTTTATTATGAAACAAAAATATAAACGAAATAATAATCCGATTCACTGATATAATAAAATTTTATTTTATTTGTAATTTAAAGTATGTTCCTCCTGAGGTTCCGTACCTTTACCAGGATAGTCATTGGTCGGTATTGCAGAAATGGTAATAAAGCCACGCGTCATGAAGTCACGCACAATATCAATCATGTTTCTCTTAGTAAACTTCATCTAGACATTTTCATTCGTTTCTTGCTTAAAATGATTTATATTATTTCATTTGCATTAGGCACAAAATGCCAAGAAACCAAATTTGAGAGGAAAGAAAGAAATACATCAACATGAAAATACAAACACCATTAAGTGTCCGAGTGATTTAACATATTAAAGTCTAAATGGTTATAAGACACAACTGTATCAACTTAAATCAGGGCTTTATCAATAATTATAATATAGTGTTTATGTGTATTTCATATTGAAAAATATCAAACCTCGTAAACCACGGATCAGATTTGATGTAGAGGTGCAAGTATATAAAAAATACCTGGTCAAATATTATTCAAAAACAAAATAAATATTTTACTTTATAAATACAATGATTATAAGTAGTAAAATCGGGAGTAGACCACCGAGTCTTTAAAATCAAGAGAAGTATACAGTATGTATTTCCGTATGTTGCAAGGCTATTGTTATTCTCTGTATTTATATAAGATTATGATTATCAGCTAAATTAGATTGCTACCATATATAATTCTAGCTGCTAATAGCGATAATGAAGAAGAAACCATTAATGTATTTTTCTTCAGGTCAAATTAGGTTTATACTGGAATCCGTACAAAATATTATTATGAATAAAAAACACACACAAGTGTGTGTGTGTGTGTGTGTGTGTGTGTGTGTGTGTGTGTGTGTGTGTGTGTTGAAATATGTTGTGGTTTGACAATAATAAAAAATACATTCTAATTTTTTTTTTCATTTATTGAAATTAAAAATATTCAACTGAAAATACAAGGAAACCCATTCCGTTTTAGCTTGGATTCTTTAGTGATTTAAACTATTACAATACAACAATCACTGTTTAGAACATTTAATTTTAGCTGATTTACAATTGGCCAATCTTTTAGTTTCGTCACATATCTGCTTCAGGTAACAATATTTGTTATACTCTTTTTCCATCACGTCATCATATGATTTAAATATGATGTGTTCATCATTTATGTACAATCCCTTTTCCAGTATACCATCAAAGTCCCGAAAATTGGAAACGGTTGCCAGCCAACGATTTCGTACGTTTGGATCACCGGACCGGATTGACACAGGATCATACTGCAGCCCAGTAATGTCAACACCGACTTGTTCTTTTACAAAGTCTTTAAGTTCTTTATGGTTTAATTTCTCATTATCGCGAAGACTGAAGCAGCATTTTAGTGGATCGCTATCGGGGACGTCTTTACGCATGTACACAGATGGCAGACATCGATCCTCATACTTGCTGTGGATATCAGTAGAATCCCAGCCACACAAAGCTTCAAATCTTGAAACCCGTGATGATGATGGTCTGGATGACTTTATTCTACTTCTGTTATAAAAAGGAGAGAAAGTTTATCTATGGTGGTATTTCTATTGCGAAATATGTTCTGAACTTTCATCGGATTTTTAAAACAAATTGTAGAAAATAACAGAATTTTTAATCATTACCTAGGGACATAAAAAATAATATAGATATCACCTTGATTAATGCAGAATGAATTGGTAAAACAACATACAATTTTATATGATTACTGACTAAGACACGGGCTTAAAATAAATAAATAAATAAACATTTTCTGTGTTGTTTGTTTATAAGTCTTATTTAATTATTTTTGAAACCTAGATTTAAAGTTAGTGGAAACGGCAAAGACAAAGATACATGGAAGTATTTATCATATACAATATCCATGTTTTGTCAAAAATCGAGTTCTGTAGCCCATGGTCTCAAGCATATGTGCATCTTGTGTCTTATTTTCATTTCGTTTAATTTTTGTAATGTGATCGATCTTGATTACTTTTGTCTTAAATAATATTGTAGATAACGCGTTTTTTTTAGTTCCACATATTTCTTTTAAAATGTCCATTTTCAGTGTTATTCGCTAGAGTGAAAAAAACTTTGAAACAATCAAAGTTAGAATTTACTTCACTGAACAGTCAAAGTGACAATTTTTTTTATAGTCTCAAAAAAATAATTGAAATCAGGGCTAAAAAATGGTATGATATTTACCTTCTGTGAAAACTTTCTGCTGGCGTGCTCTTTACATTCTGGGAACTTCGTTTTACCTTTGCACTCTGTGATGGGCGAACATGTGTGTTGGGTTTACTTGTGCTTATATCTAAAACACCCGCAGATTTAGCTTTTCTTTGTTTATGATCAGTAGATGCAATACTGCTGGCGCTGTAACAGGTTGATTTTCTAGCTGAAAGTGACAAATTCCTCTTTTTTATATCATTGATATAGGAATCCGTTCCCGGAAGTCGAAATCCAAGCTTGACAAGATGATTTGGCAAGCTTTCAGTTTGAGATTCATCTTCATCAGTTCCACCTTTTTGTTCATTTACATCTGATAGTTTAATTTCTCCTTCTGTATCAGTGAAACTTTGGCGATCAAAATTCACACTTTTTGAAGAAGTACAATTAGCTGAATGAGGACGTGCGGGACCGTGTCCTGAATCTATCGATTTATTTTTATCCACTAAAACTCTCCATGAAAACACATTCGTGATTGGATCATATGATAGTAAAGTTCGATAGCCGTTAATTTTAACTTCCTTTACCCGTTTCGTGTTATGATTTTGTACTTCCTTAATTACATTTTCCGTATCTTCATGAGCGTCTTTTAAAAGTTCGCTGATGTCTACATTAGATACCGGACATGGAACAAAAACACGCGATTTTAGTTTAGACACTTTTGCACTGTCTGCAGTGAACAATATCATAGCCTGGCTTGACGTCGGCATTTTTATCTCGGAAATAATAACCATTAACAAAAACTCATAGTTGCATTCTGGCAACTGCAACCTCACAAATATTTGTGTTCTATGACGTCATCCTTGGTTACTCCAGAAGACTCTGATAGAACTTTCTATTATGACGTCAGGTTTGCCGAATGTATCATGTGGTACTTGCTTGTAAGTATTTACTTTATCCTACATAGTAGATCTAGGTGTCTTTAGGCGATATTTTCTTGGGCCAAAAACATTGTTCTTGTGTCGGGATTTCGTCATTATAACACGTGACAAGGGCGTTCGCCGAGAACGTTGTTCGCGGTACAAAATCTCACTCTGCCTACCTAGCAGTGATGCTAGAGGAGCGTGAAAATCAAAGATGGCGGTAAAGTGATAAGGTCAAATTAACTTGAAAACCCATTCATGGTAATTTGACTGCGAGGATTTCGATAACGTCTTTAATAGATGTTACAAACCGGATACGTAGTCAAAATTTTGTACTTACGCTTGAAACTATACTTTATTGATTAAATGCTCAATAGTGTCACGATAGTTGTAGAGGATATGTCCGTTTGGCGGGTTCTGATCTGTCATTTGACGTTCTCCGAAAAACTCTGGATCTTTGCCCTGCTTTTCATAATGATACTTAGGACTTGCGGGATATAATCTTAACTAAATTTTCATTAAATGATAGAATTAGATTCCGACCCCTATGCTGTTTACAAATAAAAATGTTCTCATTGTTATGCGGCGATTTTACATGAGAACAACTTTCTCGCGATATATATCACCCAAAGAAGACATCCAGTAATTGTGATTCTGAAAAAAATTCCTTATTTATATACATGCCACTTCAGTTTTCTCAAACTGTTCAAGAAGCAATTTGGGAATTAGTTTCAAGTCGCGGCAAACATAATTAAAGAATTTGATTCACTCTATGATTATACATTTCACTGAGTTGCAAGGTTTAATCAATTACTTAATAAAACTTTAAAAATCAGTTGATTGGGGAAACTTGACCAGAGACGTATATAACTAGTTTTATACATTTCTGGGAAAACGTTATTCACATTTTAAAAAAAATATAAAATTAGGACTATATACCGAGAAGTGATTACCCTTAGCGTACCCCGCGAGGCCAACAAGTAGAACAGTCTCTTGCCTTGGTTTTATCAAATACTCCTTCATTGGTCGAATAATAGTAGTTAAACCAATGAAAAGTGATGTTACAAAATTAATCTGTCTGGCAGTGCAGACTGTCATCTATTAACACGGAAAGATGCTCAAATAAATGGGTTTCAGTCCTGCAGATAAATGTATCTTTGAAAGATATGTGTAGTTTTGATTACCCTAGTATTCTTTTTCAGTTTGATTCGATTAAAAAATGCATCTAGAAAATAAAATGTTGCTAAAGCTTCTTTTAACATAAAATCGGAGCTCGGAAAAACAAATGTGACAGGGTAGGTAAGGGTACATTAATTTACAAGTATGTAATGACCATCCAAAATGGTATCAATGATATGGAAATAATATTTAATATTTCTTTAAGAAAGATTTATTGATCGATTTGGATAATAACAAAAAATGAAGGGTATAGATAGCTTAGCTGACATAAGACTGGTTGTTCGTGAAAAATATTTCGATTTTGCTTAAAAAGACAGATGCACGCATTTTATCAGAACTTTGTTATGTTATAAAAATGCATATGAGATGTTTATATATTTCTCTTCAATGATTTACCAACCACAATAGTGAATAGTTTTAATAATTAACAATGTCTTAAACAAACACCTGTTTAATCGGTAGAAAGATGTTAACGACGACGTTGAGATAATTGGCGTTTTAAGTCTAGTGTCTGTCTGCGGTTTGTGGTGCATGTCACAGGAGTGTCAGTTCAGTTCAATAGTCTGAGCCGATGAGAGGAATATGGTTGTGTTTTCGTTAACATTAGTCCGACAGTATGTATAACATATTAGTTAATCCATAGCATGTAGTGGCAATATTGCTCTTTACAATTATTAGCATGCACAATCAAGATAGTGAGAAAAAAGAGAGAAAATAATAATAAATAACATAATAAAAATTAGAGCTAAATCAGATGTTTGATCGACTTCAAAGTAGTCAATATTTGTCTGTAATGTAAATTTGGGAAATTGGTATCTCATAGTGATGTATTTATTAGAAGAAACTGTATAGTAGGATAAACTAGTGAAATCGCCATTACCCTGACTGCCCCATGAAGTTAAATTCCAATTGGTAGACTCACAGTCTACATTTTAATAGACTAGACTTAGTTTTCTAAGTATGGTAGGTACAGGTGACCTTTACATGTTCTGATAGGTAGTGGTTTGAATGATATTCTGTAGTAGATCCAAGGAGCTCATAGTTAAAAAAAACTTTACTAACCAACACTCATATACCATGTACATGTACATATAAAGACAAGGAGTGACACTTGATCGTAACCACCCACCCACCCTGACACTTGATCGTAACCACCCACCCACCCCTAAGCTTCAGCTGTTATTTTCACCAACTTTCCCCTTTTATACCATCTCAACTTACTTTCTCAACACAAAACTTATGTACAAGGTATAGGGGTGTTGATTGGTAAAGTTGTTAAATTTTTTAATTAAATTTTTTAATTACAGACTCTTGTTGAAGAGCTACATTTTTCTAATTTTGCTTGGGTTTCTAGGAATTAGCATGATCCAATCACAGACCCTTCATTGCGTACATGTCAAATTTAATAAAACTGATTTCATTTGTTTTAATGTGGTAAAATCTTAATCTGACGTCTTTAAATGCTAATTCAGGTTTCTGCTTTCCAGTGGTTTATCTTGTTTCTTAACAGTAACAGAATAGTGGAAAAATATCCTTGTTGAACACCCTTGTCACATAACACTGTAAAAACAAAATCAACAAAGGTATATAGTTACCATTAGAAATTGTATAGCAGTAAATACAAACTGTGTTTCCTTATTTTAGGTAGAACTGTAATTTTATTGCACTTTATGAATTTTGATAAAGTAATAAGTATTAATTGTTTTAGTTGTTTGAAGTATTGTATCAATTGCTTACTGCAGTCTATTAAAAATATTAAAATACATGTATTTTAAATTGTTCTTTTTTTAGTGGAGAGACCCTGTACAACAGAAAAAGTATTATTCAAGGTATATACACCAAATGCTAAATTGTTGTCAGAATAAATTGTCTTTTAAATAGATCATTCCGTTTTCTAGTGGTTTGATCAGATAAATGTTCATTTTTAGCTCAACTGGCTATAGCCAGCTGAGCTTATGGCATGGTTTTGCGTGCGTCCGTGCGTCCGTGCGTAAACTTTAATCTTCTCCTCTGAAACCACTGGGGCAATTGGAACCAAATTTGGTGTGGAAGGTCCCTAGGTGGGATAGACCAAAGTTTGTACCAGGCGACCCCGCCCGACACCCAAGATGGCCGCTGTTAATATAAATAGCAAAAACACATAAATAGCCATTACTGAGTCATTTTTTAACCGTTTTTGTTCAAATTTGAAATGTAGAGAGTAGATAGTGGGGCATTCAACATATGTAACGGGTTTTTATGAGAAATTTTTCGTTGACCCGATTTTTACGAATTATGCAAATGAGGTGTAATATTTAATCAATTCTTTGAAAATCTTCTCCTCTGAAACCACTGGGCCAATTGGAACCAAATTTAATGTGGAAGGTCCCTAGGTGGGTTGGACCAAAGTTTGTACCAGGCGACCCCGCCAGACATCCAAGATGGCCGCTGTTACTATAAATAGCAAAAACACATAAACAGCCATTGCTGAGTCATTTTTTAACCGTTTTTGTTCAAATTTGAAATGTAGAGAGTAGATAGTGGGGCATTCAACATATTTAAAGGGTTTTTATGAGAACATTTTTGTTGACCCAATTTTCAAGAATTATGCTTAAGGTGTAATATTTAGTGAAATCTTTGAAAATCTTCTCCTCTGAAACAACTGGGCCAAGTGGAATGAAATTTTGTGTGGAAGGTCCAAATGTCAGCCTGACTAAAGGTGGTACCAGGCAACCCGGCCTGACATCCAAGATGGCTGTCATAACTAAAAATAGAAAGAAAAAAAAAAGTTGATGATCTTTTTTTCCACCAATTGAGCTCAAATTTTAAATATATAAAGTATACTGTGTGGGATTCAAAATACATAATGTTTTTTTCTGAGAAAATTTTTATTGACCCAATTTTCAAGAAATATGCAAATTAGGTGTAATATTTAGTAAAATCTTTTCCTCTAAAATCACTGGGCGAATTGGAACCAAACTTCCTGTGGAAGGTTCCTACATCGGCCTAAAAAAAGTTTGAACCAGTCTAAGATGCCTGTTGTTACTAGATATATATATATAAAATAGCCATTGTGGATCCATTCTAAGCTCAACTGGCTAAACCCAGCTGAGTTTATGGCATGTGTGTGTTGCAAAGTAGGCTTCATTGAAGCAAAAATGGTCATAAGCTCAATTTATTTCCCATCTTAAGCTGATGAACCAATTATGGTAACCACATCACATTGTCTTACAGGGGCCACAGTGGCTGTGTGGTCTTAAACATTCGATGGTACGAATCACAGCACCTTTCACCCCTGACATTGTGCATTAATGCCAAGTGGGCTAGCACTTCATCTTTGAAAGTTTGTCAGTTAACTTGCTGCTTGGTCGTGGTTTTCTCCTATAATCCAGTGTCCTCCACCATTTCCAAAATTGACAGTCTCCATATAAGTGAAATATTCTTGAGTTGAACGTTAAACAGCATTTCAATCAAAAACAAACATTGTCTTACATATGCAGCCAGTTGAGCATCACAGGCCCTATTGGGCCTCTTGTTTATAAATTCCAGGCTTTACAAAAGCCACTTGCAGGACCACTAGTTGTCAAGCACTGCAGACAACCTAACCATTACATTTGTTAATGGGTATTACTTGTAATAGGATCACTTAACACAACCCTCTGGCAAATGGTATCTTTAGATTAACAAATCTTGTCTTAGGTAAATTCTGGAGTGTTGAGTGAAGTTATGATGTTTTACTCCCTCTCAAGATTTTTTCACTTATATTGAGGCAGTCAGTTCTAGGATGGTGAAGGAAACAAGAGTTCGTGGAGAAAACTACCATCCTTTGGCAAATAAACCGACCAACCTTTTCATTTAAGATTGCATGAGCAGGATTCAAACCTAAACAGTGAAAAGCTCTGATAAAAATATAAGCCTTAGACCACTTGGACACCAAGAACTGGTTAATTCAGGTCCAGCCTCATTATAATCTGATGGCCCAATGGTTAGACCATTGCAGCTTTGATTCTATTTACAGAGCCATATGTTGAAAGGGGGGTGGTTGGTTATCTGCTTGAACTGTGTATTGAGGTACGCCTCAGCATGCAAAATAACAAAGGGCCCAATAGCCTGATGCCATCATAATTTATGCTTGATCATGAAATACGTAAACTTGAGATCTAGTTGGCTTATACTTTATTTTAATTATGAATCATAAATTATGATCAGTTTTTGTTATTATACAAATAGCAGCTCTTTGATTTTGCTAACCGTTATTTTTGTTTTTGTAAAATTGATTGCTAAAACATGTTTCAACCCTTATAAAATTGAAATATGAACCAAAAACATACATTGATATAAGACAAAATATCATGACTTTTACATACCAAATGGAAACTTTGTGGACTTGTTACACTGGTAGTTTTAGATTGAATCATTAACCTGATAAATATAAAAAAAAGAAATTAAAAGTTATTATAATGATCATGTTCATTTTATTATGATTTTTTTTTTTTACTTGGTTGTAGGGCAAACAGATATTCCATTGTCAAACGTTGGTCACCATCAAGCAAGGCTGGTAGCAAGGAGGCTAGAAAATGAACATTATACACATATCTTTTCAAGTGACCTTGCTCGGGCACATCAGACAGCCCAGGCTATTATAGAGGGAAACAAAATGAGAAAGGGTACTATACTGAAAGACAAAAGACTCAGAGAGAGGGTAAATTATATATTTTTAACCTTTATTGCGATCATCTGGCATCACAGAATGCATTTTCAACATTGTTTCCACTCACATTTAGCATAAAAACATAGAGTAAGATATAAAGGTAAATAGGAAAAAGTTAACAATTCATATGAAACTAATATATCATTCTTTCTGTCAGTTTTAAAACAAATAAAGAGAAGCTCAACTACAAAATAAAGTACTAGCATTACCTTTTTGTATTATAATGTATTACACATTTATTTCATATATATTTGTATTATTTTATAGAGATTTGGCTTATTTGAGGGGAAGAATTCCAAAGAATTTGTGGCAGCTGCTAAAAAAGCTAATTATAGCTATCCAACGTTACACCTATTTACCCCTAATGGTGCTGAAACTATTTCACAGGTAATTGTTTTCATTAAGTTTAACATACTTCCATGAAATAAAATAAATATCAATCTGGTGGGTATGACCAAGTAGTATGTCAGTTGAGTTCTCAATAAAAGTCTGCTTGTTCAAACCTAACTGCACTTAAAGACTTCTTGCTTTGTTTTCATCTGCTGACCATACAGTAGGCAAAGGCACTTGTTCTTATTACCTGTACTTTTTATGAGACTAAAAAGCAAGGCCTAGGTACAGAGTTAAAAAGATGTAGATACCTGTTGATACACAAAATTAGTACTGCTACTGTAAGAAGTGATTAAAAACAGCAAAAAACATATTTCAACTAAATGCAAAAAAACAGCACAAAACATATTTCAACTAAGTGCAAAATTGTCAATTGGTGATCTGTAAACCAATGAGACCAGCAATATACCTGAAAGACTTAAAATTCAGTAGTATGATATTTCTGTTTACACAAATTACCTCCCTTTAGCCAAATTATAATTTGAGGCGAATGCTGTCAATATGTGTGACTATCAATTTCATAAAATGTATTTTTAAAGAATCTTTGTATGATAAATAAAAATTATAAATTTTATTTTCTCAAAACATATTGTGTCATTTGTTCAATGCTAGTTGTCAAATATCTGTCTATATTCAACTGAAGAATTTTAGACATTAAACTTTGTTAAAAATAATGCTTTCATAGAATAAGAGCTAAAACACTTTGTTTGTTCAGTGTGACTAGCTGAAAAACAGAGTCAATACCAAACAATTTAGAGTAATTTTTAATGTGTACATTTCTGTAAACAGAGAAAGTTTTAAAATTCAAACCTAATTTTTCTTATAACAAAGGGTAACTCTAATCTTAATTTGATTTTCTAAAGCATTTTTGAGGGTTTTGAGATTAAAAAAAAAAAACAAACAAAACTCCTGTGTAACTGGTAGTCAAAATTGAAGCAACACAAGTTTATTAGTTTCACTCTATTCACAGTTTTTGTCAGCTCTTATATTTTGCTGTAAAACTGTTTGTTTAGTTTCATTTTGTTAATATGGAAAGGCTTGACATTGTATTGTGAGAGACTTAAGGAAAAAAAAAACATAGAAGATATGATAAACTGAAAGTAAATAAGGGGGCAGGGTAATCAATGGGTATTGTAAGGAAGTGTACATGTATATCTAACCTAGGTAATTTGTTGTCAGTAATTCTAAGTACATGCATTATCACTTAAGCATTATTTACTACTTTCAGTTGCAAGAAAGGGCACAGTCTTTCTTCCGCGATCTATGCAAACTTTTAACTGCCTTTATTAATGATACGGAAGAAAATGAATATACCCCTGGCTCAATCAAGAGAAGACATGGTGGAAGTCTTGGCCGTAACAATCATCATACACGTAATAGGTTGAACAATAGTCATCGTAGCCAATCGTTTTGTGGTATAACTTCCATTACAGATATGTCAGATCAGGACTTAAATAATTATACTGATCACTTAGTTACAGATCAGAAACGTAGAAGACATGAAAAACAAAATTCTGAAAGTGATTATGTTGATGAAAATAATCCTGTTGGTGTTATTTCAACCCAACAAAATGGGGTTGCATTTGACAACATTAAAAAGTGTAGCAACAATAATATTAACAGTGAATTACTTGTAAGTGATCAGTCCACTGTGCCAGAATTTACAGAGGCTCCTATTGAAAGATCTGATTCTAATAGTTCCTCTGGGTATTCAAGTCTTCCAGAAAGTTTGGATACAAATTTTGCTGATGCAGATCCTGTGAAATATAGAAAACCATACTCAGAAAAACTGCCATCATCACAAGATCCATGTGCTGTGATAAAAAGATCCAATCAAACTACAGATTTAATTATTGCAAATGAAGTCTGTCCTAATGTAACATTGTCCCCAATGTTGTCCCATCGATTGTCAAGTGTATCCAGCATTAGTTCTGGTAGAAACAGTAGTTTTGATGATGTGGATGGAGTTCCTCCTACTATAGCTGATGTCTTAGTCGTTACACATGGTGGTCTCCTTAAAGAATTAATTAGACATTTTGTGGAAGATCTTGACTGTAAAATACAGAACAAAAATCATGCTTTGAAAATATGTCCAAACTGCAGCATATCTAAATTCTTTGTGACCTTACAGGATGTTTCAGATACACCAGATATAAACTGTATTTTATTGCATGACAGAGATCATCTTCTTGATCTTGATTCTGATGACTCAACAGATGGAAAGATTATTGGCCAGGCTTAGTCATATAACCTTTGACCCTGTTTTGACCTAGTTTTGACATGTCAGAGTAGGATAAAAAAAAATTGTATTATTTAGGAATCAGTTTGTGAGTCATAGATCTGCATATTTTGTATTTATAAATTTTGGCTTTAAAATATGTTTTTTCTGCATGGTTACTATATATTATTATTACTAATATTAAAATTAAGACTGGGTAATGTAGCTTTTTAATTTATATGTCAGGGCCCAATTGTTCAAATCTCTGTTAGGTTAACCAAATAGTAAGTGAAAATTAAAATTTTAAAAATATCATTTGAGCAAATTTAACATTTGAGACAAATAGTATACAGCTAAATAAACATAATTGACATAGAAAATAATATGTTTCTATTTCATACAGTAGGTAAATCTTGGTCTAAGTATTAATGTACATAATTTATAGTTACGACACTTACCGCCATTTTTTCACATTGTTTCTATTTCATACAGTAAGTAAATCTTGGTCTAAGTATTAATGTACATAATTTATAATTATGACACTTGCCACAATTTTTTCACAAGTGCTGCTTTCAAGCATTTTTTCATCATTTTGTTTTTTTCTGTCCATTTGTCATTTCTCGAAATGAGAGGTTCTTTTGTGCATGGGTGCCGGGAACCAGGCTTATTGTCTTTGTTATGATTTACTTGTACATGTATTCTGTGACCAGTTGGTTTATGTCTAAAAACGAATTGATAAAATCCCTAAGATTTGAAACGGTAATCACTTTATTGTATATAATATTCATTTCTTTTAAATTAGAGGATGAAAAATTACACACACACACACACACACACACACACACACACACACACACACACTACTATATATGATATAATATTAATTATTTAAATATTAATAATAATACTATATGTTTATTATTACAAATAATAAAACTAATTTAAATGGCATTTTTAAGAAATAAAGTATAATGTTATTTGTGTACAAGATAACTTTTTAATGAATTTCTGCTCTTCTATTTGTACTAGAATCTTAGTAAAGTTCTTCTGGTTTGTGTACCTATCCTTCAATGTAAACAGCTTCCAGTCTTTTGTTTGAAAATCTTTCTGTAGCTATAACAAATTTATAAAAGAAGGTATACAGAGATAAGCTTGGATAGATATTCCCCATGTCCAAGTCAGTCAAAGCTGTAATGTTTCAGCTGGCCCTTTACTGGGTAATATTAATATGTTCTCACTATAAAGAAAACAGTGAAAATGAGATGGGCTTGTTAGAGTTTCGGACAGTGATGGTAAAACATCAGTATTTAAATAGACATTGAAATTTCACATTCCTTTGCAAGTTGCATACATTATTTGCAATTAATAAGGGGACAGCAGGTATATTATATTGGATATTCATGTCTAGTGAATTTTGTTGATTTTTTTGTGAAGGGAAAATGTTTTTAATGAACTCATTCTAACCTTGCTTTTCAGAATATAATTTTTTATAATTTTTGTTGAGCCTGGCATTGCCACAAGGCAAGACTTGGGTGTTACTTTTCTAGTGCCGTTGTAGGTGGGGATGTCAGCATGTCAAAATGTTAAAGTTTATGTCAAAGTAGTGTATTTTCTACCTGATCACAAACTAACCAGTTGAGACATTTAAATCTATGGAATTCTTGTTGTATAACTCATAACAAGTCATATATATATTTTGAAATATTTCATAATTACCTGGTCTGTATTTAAATGGATCATTGTTAAACAGTTTCAACAGGAAATGACAGAGAATTACCTAAACTGACTGATAACATACATGTAATATTTATATGGCTTTGGTCTATCAAACAATTCTTGGAAATTGTTTATTGCAATGTTTTTGTAATATATAGCTTTGGTGACTATTTGTTTTATTAACAACTTAAAAATTGTTTCAGATATTTAGAAGTTGTTCTCTTTTGAGGTTTTTGATTCATAAGGCTGTGATACCAAGATACTTATTTGCATACATCATTCACTTTTAAGCAATTTGGACAAAATACTATAAAAGTTGATGTTTTGTCATGTTAGTTGACACAAGCATTTTAAATCTGCTGTTTTATTGGAACTTTTTATAACATCTTTTTATAGTGGTAGCCCACTAGCCTACAATGTGACAGATTACTCCCTTGCTTTTGTCTTGATTTTGTGGCTAAACTGTTT
Source organism: Tegillarca granosa (assembly GCA_029721355.1). Classification (NCBI taxonomy): domain Eukaryota; kingdom Metazoa; phylum Mollusca; class Bivalvia; order Arcoida; family Arcidae; genus Tegillarca; species Tegillarca granosa. The sequence continues at coordinate 14,732,922 of CM056596.1, forward strand.
GTTTGGTAAATATTAATAGCAATACATTTATTGACTTCAGTATTTCTGCTCTTTATTCATTTTCATAAATCACATTTGAAAATTATCATTCATCCTTTTTAAAAAAAGTTTTTTATTTTGTAATTGAATTTATATTTATGATATTTAATCATCATCATCATCATCTTATCTTGTGATAAAATTTAACTTTTCGTGATTTTCTTTCATAAAAGTTTTTTAGTTTTTTTTTTTTTTGGCTGAATCAGGCCAGCTGCTCTCTTTGTGAAACTATTAATTATATTGATAAATTTTTACATTTGATGAAAACAATTTATTTTATTAATAACTATGATGTAGATAATGCAAGAATAGAATCATTTAATGGTAATTTACTAGCAGTATAATTATGATCAACAGTTTTTCTGGATGTAAAGGTGACAAAAAATGTTCCCAGGATAATAAATAGGGTTTAAACACTTATGGAAGCCCATTAATATTTGTGAAAAACTTTTCATTTTATGTGGAGTGTATCACTTCAAGGTTTTACTCATAAAATGATGTTATTCTGGAAATATGCAGGTTTAAAGTTTCCATAAACAATATAAAAACTAATTCCAGTCAAATATGATTGGATACCTTATACTTTGGTAGATCACGATATTTATTAGATTTTCACTTTTGTGTAGTTTCTTATAGATCTGTTTCAGTATAAAACTTTATTGTGAGTTAACTGTGTAAATGATTGCTTTTATATACATGTATTTGAAGAAAAAGTATTGACTTGTGTTTTATATTCTAAATTTCATTACTGTGAGTACTGTAAGTGCTTTGATTTATAAATCATTGTATTCATGTTTCTCTACATTTGTCGAGTTGGTTTTGTTTACATATTTTTCAATGGAATCTTTCATGATTGAATCTTCAGAAAATATCAATTTTTGCTGGTTAATAGCTTATTCATACAATCATTCATGAGAAAGGATTTGTTAATAGGTATGAATATGCTACCAATAATTTGATGTCAAAGAAAAATTATTTTCATCATGTAGGTAATAAATCAGTTTTTTGTAAACATCATTTGACATGATATTTGTATTTGTACCAAGAAATGGAACTCGCCAGCGTACCACATGATCACTACCTCTTAATGTTTGGAATGAAATGGATAACATTTACTTCAAATATTCCCAATAAAACATCATTATTATGGGAAAACCTCACTTAATGTAAATTCATTGCCAAGTAGAAATAATTGTCCTGCACAAACGCTATGTGGTGTCACGTGGACCATTGGGGAATTCCATTTTTATTTGAATCTGATCAGTGACAAGACATATACACTATAAAGGTTTTATTATTTGTAACTACGCATTTTATATTCATGTCAAATCTTATAATAGATTTTGTTGTTCTTTTATCATTTAGAGCAGAAAGAATAGGTTTTGTTTATTATATTAAGCATATAATATTGAATAGAATTGTTTTCCCAAAAATGCACCATGACTTTGTTTGTAAATAACCTAAATGTATAAGGCAAGATCACAAGAAGGCTTCATCTTGGTGCATTGTTACTGTCTCAATGTTCAGAAGCTTAGACAAAATGTCTGCTAGCTTTGTGCATTGTTACTGTCTCAATGTTCAGAAGCTCAGACAAAATGTCTGCTAGCTTTGTGCATTGTTACTGTCTCAATGTTTAGAGAAAAATTATGTTAACAGTGATTGACAATTAAAATCCAACAGTCACTTTATAGAAATACTTTTATCCATCATTTTGTTACCTTCTTCATTTCAGTGAGGCCTAAGCATGCAGTGGACATCAGCCATGTATGCTTGATTATTCAGTTATTGAAATACATGCATACATTAAAATGTTTACTGAGTGTTATCATTTTTACAGTTTTAATTATTGTAACATAAATATTTGTTTATTTGAACAGTTCATGTCATTTTAAACATTGACATTATCAAAATGGAATACATCACATTCAATATTCTTTCAAAATGCCTTATTAGAGATTTTTATTAAAATTTTTTGATGTTTTTCTAAAGTTTGTCAAATTGATGAGGTTATATATGACCTTAGTGAATGAATGTAAAACTGGGGATAAGTCATTTAAACAATTGGTTGTTATCTTGAGAAAAGAAACTAAATGTACCTTGATTGGATCTTACAGTGTTTTGCATCATTGTACGTATCGTTTATTAGATAAGAGTTTAGGACTTTATATGATATGATTAGGGCCATATTATGTAAAATTATGAGGGTCAGATTTGAAATAAAGATCCTCTCATAAGTTCCTAATACTTGTTTAAAATTTGGATGTTACAAAATCCAGTTTTAAAAAATCTTAGAATTGTGACTTATGCATGTTGGATCAAAGACTTCAGCTGTTACTTGTTTCAACATATAATCTATTTAAGTTAATTATAAAAATAAATTTTGCTTATAAACCTGTCTTTTCTTATTTTCATGTATATTTTAGTAAAATAAATAATTATTATTTACTTGTAATGTTGTCATAGTTATTTGTGTTTTTCTTTTGAAAAACTAGTTAGAAAATTTATGCTTCTTTGGTGGGGTCATGGAAAGAGTAGTCTGATTTTGCATGGTTTGCCTCCCTTTATCTATCATGTTTTGTGAAAACGGGAATTAAAATATCATTTTTCCTTATTCAGTTACATTTTTCCATAAACAGGGATTTGGGTGCTAAGTGATCTAAAGCACCTCTTGATAGATTCAGGACCCCTTTTGCCATCTACGACCGGATTTCCTTTTCCGCAAATTCCTAGAATGAGGAGGTTTATTCACATAAATAAAAGGCACACGTAGATGGTTTCTCTGGGTACTCCGGTTTTCTTACAATCCTAACATGTCCATCCTAGAATTTATTTTCTAAACACACACACACACACACACACACACACACACACAAAGAGAGATATTGAAATTGCCACATGTTTTTAAAACGGTTATAAACAATCTGCTTTTAAGTACAAATGTAATCATATGAGCTTAATATTAATATGTGTACAGTTTTATTGGAAATGTTCATCTAGACAGCAACACTAATCTTCATATTTTGCCACATGTGCATTCTTTACCAAACAGATATTGGTGTAAAATCATTCCTACGTAAGGAGTAAAAAACGGAACTGGTGGGCTGTTTGGATTAGAACATTTCCTTTATAAATTATATACGCTAATCCATTAAACACTTCCGACATTTTTCTGTCAAGAGTAGTAGAGTGGAGTAATGGTGTTTCACGCCCCAGTCAAGATTCTTTCACTTATTTCGAGGCAGTCAGTTCCGGGATGGTGGAGGAAACCGGAGTGCCCGGAGAAAAACACCGACCTTCGGCAAGTGAATTGACAAACTATCACAGTCTGTCCCAGTTATGGATTCGAACCAAGGCGTCAAGAGACGCTTTGATCTATAACTTATAAGCGCGCGCTTCAGACCACTCGGCAACCGAGGCAATCTTACTTTTAATAAGATGATAAAATCATTTACATCTTCTGTAAACAAACATGGGTATTTTTAAATTGCGCAGTTATAAATATTTCCTATGGTATATAAATTCGACACATCTGTCAAGTTGATAACCAGGTTAATGTTGCGAGTTGTTATTTTACCTGCTTTTAAGATGTTTATTTTGGCATTGCATATCGGTTGCCACCAACCTTTGTGTCCTATTTAAATGCTTTGATCACCAGCTTTAAAGTCCAAGGGTTTGTTTTTTAAATTATTTTTTGGAGTGTTTGTTTGTACTTTGACTTTATTGTTTTCGAGTTCTTCATAAATTATACTTTTTTAACTATGTCATAGTTTACGTGTAAAAATGTTTCTCTAAAAAGCTGTTATGTTCAAAATTACGTTTATATTCAACTCTACTTTTATTTTTCGAAGATGTCGTAGAGTTTACTACTAATCATCACCACAAAATGTGGCGCAAATTTCTTAATTCATACTCGGAAGTTTTCGGTACAAAATGCCCAATTACATTAGTTAGTAACTGGATTAACTTATTAATGAACCAATCGCATCTTTAAAAAGTCTGTCTAACAATTTTTTTCAGTTAGGCATTTGTTTCATTATTTTATCAAGGATGGCTTTAGATATTTGTTGATATGGTTTGAGACAGATAAAGTACACATAGGTCATACCGTTTTAAAGTACAACATTATGACGCTTTATGATCCATTCTTAAATACTGATAAATAGACTGTCCTTGAATCTGTCCTGATATCATAGCAAACAAAGTACAACTGAAAGACCGGATGGACATGCGAACATGTATGTAACGGCGTACGCGAGTATTCACATCCCGTAAGGTTTGTTTTTTGGTCAGTCTGTTGTTATCATTTATTATTGTTTATTGTCTAGAAAGCTTCAATAAGGTCATAAAGTCTAACATTTTATCCCGTTTTCAAAACTGGCCTGTAAAAAACTATATAAATCTATAGTATCTAAGGAGTTGGTGTCACCGTATCCAACGTCCTTAAGTCACTATCTTCACACGTGACGTCACATCGAACCGGATAATATGTGTGGCGAGTTACACTGGTCTGACAGATTTTATCCAACGTTTCCAAGACAGGTTACAAAAAGTAAAATACAAACTTTTATGATGTTTACAACCCTGTACACAATTTTTTCGGTTTAACCGACGATTTATTTCAGTGTGATATATATATATATATATATATATATATATATATATATATATATATATATATATATATATATATATATATATATATATATATATAACTTTAATCATTTGTGAAACAAGTGCATTCATCATAAAACGTATATGCCACACGATAACATATTTATCTGTCAGACTACTGCAAAGTCTGTATTTGATAAGATTACGAGAGAGAGAGAGAGAGAGAGAGAGAGAGAGAGAGAGAGAGAGAGAGAGAGAGAGAGAGAGAGAGGTAATTTTATAGATATATGCTTGCACGAAAGTTAAGAAATCAAACAAATCAACTATGTTGCTTAAAATTGTTTGAAACATAATATTTCCTTGTTTTAAAACAACGACAAGTTTTCATTGTTTAATATACGCATTGTTGCATAAATTCGTCATAAAAATGGGCATTTGTTATCATTTATCTAAAGTGCTAAGTCTTTTGGTGACAAAGGTTCAGAATATATGATATCACATTTCAAATGCACATTAAAAAAATCCGCCAAAATGTTTTATACGACAACTCGATCAAAACATGTTGTCCGGTGTCAATTCAAATATCCACTTAATCAACAAAGTTTACGAACATAACATTAATATTAATAAAGGATATATAAAAGTTTTAAAGGGAATGTAAGTTATATTTTCTATAACTCTTAATTCTTCGTCTGGTAAGATAGCCGTATCAAACTACTAGCGTAAACTTAGACATAACTTTAGGAAACTTAACAATAAACGACCATATATTATGCTCGTGCAAGAAAAAATCGTTTTAGTATCAAAGGGACCATTATTGCAACTAGCAATTGTCCCCACGACACTTTGTTAGAAAGAAAACGTCAACATTTTCTTTTCACATACTAGATGCGTATAGTTTGTCATTACAAATCATTTCAATTAAATACGATATAACGTATTCATCTTTTTTCATCATTACACAAAAAGAAAATGAAATATAATCAGCTAAAAATAATTGCCTTTTCATAGTTATATAACCTCACCACCAGACATTTTTCATTTATCTGGCCGTCCAGAGTAGTGGGTTTGTCTATCCAGTTGCCGCCCAGACTAGTGAGTTTGTCTATCCAGTTGCCGTCCAGAGTAGTGAGTTTGTCTATCCAGTTGCCGCCAAGAGTAGTGAGTTTGTCTATCCAGTTGCCGTCTAGAGTAGTGAGTTTGTCGATTCATTGACCGTCCAGAGTAGTGAGTTTGTCAATCCATTGGCCGTCCAGAGTAGTGAGTTTGTCAATCCATTGACCGTCCAGAGTAGTGATGTTGTCAATGCAGTGACAGTCTAGAGTAATGAGTTTGTCAATACAGTGACAGTCTAGAGTAATGAGTTTGTCAATACAGTGACAGTCTAGAGTAATGAGTTTGTCAATACAGTGACCGTCTAGAGTAATGAGTTTGTCAATACAGTGACAGTCTAGAGTAATGAGTTTGTCAATACAGTGACCGTCTAGAGTAATGAGTTTGTCAATACAGTGACAGTCTAGAGTAATGAGTTTGTCAATACAGTGACAGTCTAGAGTAATGAGTTTGTCAATACAGTGACAGTCTAGAGTAATGAGTTTGTCAATACAGTGACCGTCTAGAGTAATGAGTTTGTCAATACAGTGACAGTCTAGAGTAATGAGTTTGTCTATCCAGTTGCCGTCCAGAGTAGTGAGTTTGTCAATTCATTGACCGTCCAGAGTAGTGAGTTTGTCAATCCATTGGCCGTCCAGAGTAGTGAGTTTGTCTATCCATTGACCGTCCAGAGTAGTGAGTTTGTCAATGCAGTGACAGTCTAGAGTAATGAGTTTGTCAATACAGTGACCGTCTAGAGTAATGAGTTTGTCAATACAGTGACAGTCTAGAGTAATGAGTTTGTCAATACAGTGACAGTCTAGAGTAATGAGTTTGTCAATACAGTGACAGTCTAGAGTAATGAGTTTGTCAATACAGTGACCGTCTAGAGTAATGAGTTTGTCAATACAGTGACAGTCTAGAGTAATGAGTTTGTCAATACAGTGACAGTCTAGAGTAATGAGTTTGTCAATACAGTGACAGTCTAGAGTAATGAGTTTGTCAATACAGTGACCGTCTAGAGTAATGAGTTTGTCATTACAGTGACAGTCTAGAGTAATGAGTTTGTCATTACAGTGACAGTCTAGAGTAATGAGTTTGTCAATACAGTGACCTTCTAGAGTAATGAGTTTGTCAATACAGTGACAGTCTAGAGTAATGAGTTTGTCAATACAGTAACAGTCTAGAGTAATGAGTTTGTCAATACAGTGACAGTCTAGAGTAATGAGTTTGTCAATACAGTGACAGTCTAGAGTAATGAGTTTGTCAATACAGTGACAGTCTAGAGTAATCAGTTTGTCAATACAGTAACAGTCTAGAGTAATGAGTTTGTCAATACAGTAACAGTCTAGAGTAATGAGTTTGTCAATACAGTCTAGAGTAATGAGTTTGTCAATACAGTGACAGTCTAGAGTAATGAGTTTGTCAATACAGTGACCGTCTAGAGTAATGAGTTTGTCAATACAGTGACAGTCTAGAGTAATGAGTTTGTCAATACAGTGACAGTCTAGAGTAATCAGTTTGTCAATACAGTAACAGTCTAGAGTAATGAGTTTGTCAATACAGTAACAGTCTAGAGTAATGAGTTTGTCAATACAGTGACAGTCTAGAGTAATGAGTTTGTCAATACAGTAACAGTCTAGAGTAATGAGTTTGTCAATACAGTAACAGTCTAGAGTAATGAATTTGTCAATACAGTGACCATCCAAAGTAGAGAGTTTTATCATCAGTCTTGTCTACATGTTTCGTAATCTTTTTGCTAAGTAAATGTGCTGTAAATTGCTTCCTTCTACTTCAAAGCACATGCAGTTTACGTGTGACTCAATGATTAATATTTGGCACAAGTGAACTTTTTATCGTAATTCCTGATTGTAAATAAATACTCAAGGACAAATACTTGATCAAACCAGTTTATTTTAGAAAGAAAATGTCAGCAGTGTACTTTAATTTTGTCTGGGTCAATTTTTGACCTTGCGGAGCTATTTTTATAACTTGCCGACGATAAAGACCTCTTCGTGTCCTTTTGCATACAATGTGTGAACTTTCATAAACCACAATCAGACAGTCAGACGGTCCACATAATATACAGGTGGTGTGATTTTTTCTTTGTATTTGCATTCTCTGATTGTTGCATTGTCTGTCTGATTCATGGTATAAAATAATTGAGAGTTGAAATATTGTTGACTTATTGACTTGTCACTACCTTATGTTGCAATGTTTTATTTAATATGATCAGGTCCTACAAAATGATTTGAACGGCGTTCACATTTGGAAATGTCGAAGGCAGTCGCCAACAGCACCGAATAATTTACGCTTACATACATTTGTAAAAAAAACGTGTCTTTAAGTGTTTATATATTTACTCGGAATGGTTTTACAGAATTATACATATATTTTAAAAATTGCAAACATATTTCATTAAAAAATCGAAATGAACCTCGTCGGCCTTGGTATAAAACTATCGAACTTTTAAAACAAATTCTGCTTTGTAACAAGTTTGCAACAAGCTCAGGGCAATGTGCAGGAAGGGTTCATTAGCGTGCCACGTCTACCGTGACATGGGACATCGGGTTTTTTAATTCCCCTCCGAAAGACCCCTTGACTTTCTAAATGCCGAGTTGACGAAAGAACAGTCACTTCCTATTTTTAAACCTTGGTCAGACTCGTCAGGGGTTCGAACTCTGACATTGCACAAACGAAGCAAGCACTCTGAGCTACCGTAGTAGTTTTTAAGTAACTTATAACAAGCATCATCTAGCGATTAATAACGCGCATGCCTTTCTTTTTTTTAATTTAAGATTTTTTTCTGAACTGTAACACAGGATCCTACTCTTATTCTAACGACAACTCAAGTTATGGACTTTGAACAACTCATGTATGCAGTAAATGAAAAATCAAATTTTTAAAATTTCAATAACGGATTGAATCCGTCCGTCGTTTTAGAAAAGTTGTTACGCAACGACACTAGTCTTTTCTCGGAGTCTTAGTAAGGGGACCTTTTTTTCACAATTCAAAAACTTCAAAGTGAAAAGCAGCAGGCCCCAGTTCCACAATCATTGCTTAACTTAAATCTGGCAATTTTGAAAGCCTAATTATTTTGTTAATCGTTGAAATGTTTAGGGACTTAAAGTGTCATTTTAAAGAAGACTTCAAGTTTGTAACATATATATTTAGTTTTATTAAAAGTATTTATTTGTAATTAAATTAGAGATAATAAGAAAGCTGCTAATTTTAAGTTAAGGAAAATCTTAGTTAAAGAATTATTGTAAAACTGGGACCAGTGCAAATACGTCGTTATAGGCGTATTACAAATGTATCAGTTGATGGAAACTTTTAAATTGATGTCAAGGTTAACTGATAATACATAGATTTAGCACTCTTCATAACCCTTGATATAGATAAAACGTTTAAAAAAATCAAATTGATAAACTAATCTTAGTTGGCAAGAACAGCTGAAAATGAAAAAAAAAATCCTAAATGCACTGATGGGATTAAAACAGGTGTTATCTTATCAAATTCTAGATTTTTATTTTACAGTGTCATAAATGTTAAACCGTCTTTCATAATATTACATCATGACAAAAAATATTGCACTTAACACGAAACATTGGACTAGTGAAGGCCGTTAAATAAGTCAACTACTTATAAATAATCTGAAATAAAGGACAGTTATGATTGTTATGTCACTCAATAAACAACTTGCCAATCAAAATTGTTTTTAAAGCGCATCTGTAGAAACCACAAGCAAGTTATTACAGCATTACATTGGGGTATCCACCAATGTTACTGTGCGCTTTTTATACACGAATAAACTAAACCATACACGTAACTTACACATTAAAAGGAAGTTGCATTTTCTAGACTTGCATGGCGTATGTAAAATTGTTTCTGCAACAAGTTGTTTTAATCGAAAGCTGCAGTATGCAAACATTTACCATGTAAAATACACGTAGATTGCATACATATATTATGAATACGCACTAGACCAGTAGCAATGTAAAAAAACTGCAACGATTTGGTGGGAATAGGTAAATTAAACAGACCAAACCCGACTTTTTTTTTAGTTTACTTACTATATTCACAAATTCAATATTGTCAAACAATCGTCAAAAATATATCGCACATAAAAGGTAGATTAAAATAAACAAAATAGTGTCAACGACAGTTATTTTAACTTGTTTTTTAAAACACTGTGCACAAATCCATTGTAACTTAAGGTCGAGCTAGGATAATCTTGGTTTTGTTTTATTTTGTAACATGGTGTTAGATAAATATTTATACTTCAGCTGCCAAGGACAGGCCACTTCTTAAACCAGTTTCATGTAAGGCTATAAAACCTCGTGGACATGCATGTGATGACCTCAGACTGACAGAAAAAACATTTGATAATGACATCGTAATATTGCATGAGTTCACATAATACATGTTTAAGCTTTCACGAGGACTGACATATGATCACACACAAAAACACACAGAGAGAGAGAGAGAGAGAGAGAGAGAGAGAGAGAGAGAGAGAGAGAGAGAGAGAGAGAGAGATTCTGTAACGCACATTTCCTCAAGTTTTTTTTTTATTTGTTGCCACGGTCAAACTTTTGCTTTTTGCTAAACATCAATTTTTTTATGTTTTTGGTAGATGGATACTTTTCTGCTTTATTAATAAGTTATCTATTTTAGAGTCCTTATTTTCACTAAAATTTATAATTTTTAAACTAGCTGGAACATCACCATCACCTTTAACCATCTGGAGAATGATAATTAATGATTTTTTATCATTTGACCTTATGCGTTTAAATTTAAACATATTTACTGGTCAGTTTAAGTTTACATGAGGTTGTTTAAGGTAATGAGGTCATTTAAGGGCAGATTTAAAACTTGTAACCTGATTATTTATTTTAACACCGTTGGTCCTTCCGTTTTTTCTATGATATTTAATGCCCACGAGAAAAAAATGTCATCCTTCTCATCTGTTGAGTTGTTTGTTGTACATTTTAGGGTTATGTTTGTTCCGACTTTTGAAAAACCAGCGAAGTCAATTTATACGCTCTTTAGCTGATTTTGACCAAATTAACCAAGGTTCTTATTTTGGTCAGTGTCCATTGTTTGTTGATTGGGAAATTACAGAAACCCGTATCACAACCACTTCACAGTCTTAATCATATTTTAAAATGTGTCAATTATGAAGACCATGTCTAAGTTTAATATTTTCAAACGACGGATTTTTTTGCTGATTTCTTTTCAAAATTGCTAAAAGTTAAAGCTTTTTAGTATACCTATAAGATATGCTAGAATATATAAATTTCTTGTAGATCATGTACAATGTGTTACCATTTTGGAACAATTTTCAATGATATGTCTGAAACATTGATGGTGTTCTTTCATCAAAGACTTATGTTTTTTTTCTTGTTTTTAAACATAATTGCTCCTATTGACTATATTTTCTAAAACGTTTTAGTTTTTGGATATTGACTGATACAAAAAAAAAAAAAAAAAAAAAAAAAAAAAAAAAAAAAAAAAAAAAGAACGGAATACATGAATATAGTTTAAAATTTCTAACACATATAAAAGTCACAGGGCATAATAGTATATCTCATATCCAGGAACGTGGCTAAAATCCTGTTTATTATTAATAATATCGTTGAAATATTTAACAGAAATTTTGATGTGCCATATGTGCATATAGGGGCCGAAAAAGTTTAAGGAATTTTGTCTTTGATTTACACAACTTCTAATGCTTCCCTACAAAATTTATCAAAATAATTTATGTAATACATACCTTGCTCATGCTTGAAGAAACATTTACTACCTTCACTCTATGTAATCTATTACATTGCACACTGACAAGAAAGGAACCATTTTCAGAACAAATGTTTTAAAATATAAAAGAAACGAAAATGTAAAAAGTAAACTAGAAGTACCAAAAATAGTTAAGAATGTTAAAACGAATTCAAAAAATCAAGAAATATAAAACAAAAAGTTGTTATTTAGAATTTATTTTTCTGTTTTATAAAAATTAAAAGTAATAAGCACTTGACATTATAATCAATACGCGACGTGTTTTTAAATGGCGTATAAACTGTTATGTGTATATTTACCATTGTCGAGAGTAGTACTTTGGATTTTGTTTTTGTAATTGTTTGATATATATTTCATAATTATATTCCAAATTTTAATAAACGCAAAATTAGACCTTGATTCACATTGTAACTGACTGATTTTAATGTGACAGTTATCCATGCCATAGTGTTATCATGCATCACGCTTATTTAGAATCATACACGTACAGCGTGTTTAATGGAACCCATGCTTTTGCAACGTGTATGATTTTATAACGGTCTATTTTAGATCATTCAGTTCTCGATGTTCTCTTATCAATTTTTATTTATTCATTTATTCATTCATCGATTTATTTTGTTTCAATTCAATATGCACAAGTAAAGTTTTAGAAGAAAAACCAAGCTGTTTATTGATGATATACAGATGTGTTACTGAATCTGCCTCACAATAAAATTTCAAAAAAAAAAAAAAAAAAAAAAAAAAATCCATTAACACACAATCAGAAAACAAACAAAATCAAAACAAGGCTTATATTAAGTTCGAATTTAATCTTTGACAACAATTCTCAAATTGACCATAAAAATCATAGAGTTTCAGCGCTAATGTTTATAAAAATTCCACGTGTACCACACCATTGCAGACAACATGTATTTTGTCTTTGATCTTATATCAAATTTTAAAATCTGAATGTGTTAATCTTTTTTGTTTTACTGTGTCTGCTTGTTTCTTTCTTGTCTCTCGTTTTGTTTTATATTTTTCTTTGTTGTTTCGCTTTTTGTTTTTGTTTTTTTACCTTTTATGGTTTTGTTTGTTTGTTTCTCAATTTTTTTTTTGTTTTGTTTGTTTGTTTCTTTCTTTTTTAGTTTTATTTTTTTCTTCCTTATTTCTTATTTCATTTTGTTTGTTTACTTTTTTCTTTTTTTTTTTGTTGCCACCTTTCTTGTTTAGTTTTGTTTTTTTCCCTTTGTTTTATATTGCTTGTCTCTCCCTTCTTCTTTCGTTTTGTTTGTTTTTTCCTTTTTCGATTATTTATTTATTTTACTTTTCCCTTTCTTGTTTATTTTTGTTTGTTCTATCCTTTCTTCTGTCGATGTTTGTTTCTTTCTTTATTTTTTTCCTTTGCTTGTTTTGTTTTGTCTCATTATTAACTGTTCTTTCACTAAAATATAACACACTTGTAGTTTGTAGTATATGTATTCTAAGCATATGTATAATAATTTAGTCATGTTGTATTTATCTATCAATTATCTTTTTTTTTTTGCTATAAGTATTGTATTGCTTTTTGCAAAATAAAAGTTTGTTGTTGTTGTTGTTTCTCCTTTTTCTTCATTCGAATAAAAAATCTTAAATCAAACAAGTTATTGACAATAGCCGGAATACAGAATATAAGAAATGAAATAAAACAAACACATGTCAAGAAACTTTTACCTTATGCGGGCACTAGGTCTAGGATGACAAAATGTTAAACATATTGGCTCAAGAATTTAATGAGGGTCCTTTAACATCACAACCAATGGAAACTTACAGCGTTATCTATTTTTGTACAACTCTCCATTAACATCAAAAATAGAAAATTATTGAAAAAAAGACGTATGCAGAATAATAAATTAATTTTTTTTACCAAAAGAAATATTCAAAATTCTGCTAATGACAAAAACTTAGCTAGAGATTTCTTAAACTCTGGAAGTAAATAACTAGCAACAATGTTAATACATGTACATAAAAATATATTTCCAGAATATAGATATTTGAAATGGGAACATCAGTATTTCAATTGGCTAATTTATTCATTAACGATATTATAAGTTATTTTTTAACTGAATTTTTAATGAAAACGTGTTAACCTTTTTTGAAAATAGATATACAAAAACAGCAGGGTTTTTAATTAATACCAAAAATGTTTTAATTAAATGATAGTGAGTCCAGTAATTTTTGAAAAACGAGAATTGTTTTTTCCGAGTTACGAGTTTTTTGTTTTTTTTTTAAAATGTGTGGAATTTATTCTTTTATAAATTGAAGAATTGGGTATTTTGCACATTTTTTATTCTTAAAAAAGTAAATTAAGAAGAAACGCTATGACTTAATGACCTAGAGCTGATTCTTCATACAGGAAGGTCTTACCAATCAACATCTTTAAAACAAAGAAGAATTGCATTATATAGATATTAAAAGAAAATTTTAAAAAAGTTTAATCGAGTAATTGTAACAGTATTTCAAAATGTTTTAGTAAAGCAGTTACCAAACTGAGAATCGGGAAGACAACAATTGTTTTCCATACATTAGTGTATGATTATTCATTTTGCTTCTTTTAAATTAAACTAAAAAGTGTGTTCAATGAGACAAATGCTTTTGCAGCATGTGTAAATACACAAACACTCTTTTTATATGATTCTCGATGGTGATAGACTTCAACATTATCAATATTTCTATTTAAATTTAATGTAAGCAAGTATAGCGCTAGAAACACGCGTATTTTAATTTTTTAAAAGAGAAACCAAAAGGTTAAATATGCATGTACTAGTATATAAAAGTTTTTTAAAAATTGAACTAGCACACATGAAACATATTTCCATTATAAATTACCCCTGGATATAATTTTTTCATCATTCTCAGGACGTGTCCATAAATCAGTATTTTCAATGTGTTTGTTTGAATGTTTTGTTGCTTTAGCTAAGTTTTTGTGTGTCTTTAGCTATTGTCAAGCATATGTTATTTTGCAGCATTTTTTTCATGTAGAAATGTCGGATAATGAATTTCTAGAAAACCATGGTAACGGTAGTATGTTTGAAAATAGTACATGTAGTATATACATGGGTGAAAAAGATACTTAAAGTAAATTAACACATTATCTATTTTCCATAGGTTCAGTGTTAAAATGAAATACAGAACGAAAATACAGAATAATATGTACTGTGTAATAGCCAGAACCACCACAACACATAACAAAACTGTGAAATAAGAAAAATCGTGTTACGTTCGTATAGTCCTTAACGGCAAGTCAAAAACTGAACAAATGTTTCAGCACTTGATCAACAAAAGTTATTACATCATTGCGTACTATTTTTTCTTTATATCCCAGTAATTTTTTTAAAGTAGGGAGTTTTATTTTTTTAACATCTGCGTTCTCATTTTTAATTCGGGGTTTTCTATTACATTTACTTGTTATTAGAAGTTCTAGCCATTGCCAAATGTGCACAATTCTGTCTTAACTTTTGAAGATACAGCAATCTTTCCAGTAAAGAGTGTTTTATCAAGAAGCTATAACGTATTTTCCATGACCGATTCAATGCACAATTATATAAAGGCTGGGAATAACAAACCGATAAATTGAGGATTCTGACAAATAATGATTTTGTCAATCTTACAATGAATTTAGATCACTGATGATAACCTTGTGGTTGACAATTTCGAAGAGGCAATAATGTACAGGTATATGGTCAATTCCATACTTGTATTTAAAGCTGCATTAAGTCTTCCTTTGTTATGATATATTCTTAATTATACCTCTCATGAAAAATGTAATATCTGGTTCCATGATATAACATCCATTTACGTTGAAATTTTCTAGTAAACCTACTGCTAGTTTGATCTACCAAAACTCCTATTTCAAAACATTGATCACGTGATTCTTTATCGACAACGAGAAAACGTCAAAGCACAGCGGCCACTTTGTCGTGCGTACCTAAGCTAAACTGCTCTTTTCAGCCATCTTCCTGAGCCTGGCCGATTCGAATCCTTGGATTCAGTTTGGCCCAGTTGGTCATTGTTTTTATGTCATTTATATTGATGAAAAATAGTTTTAGAATTTTTTTTTTCAATAATGAGTGAACTAAATGCAGGTTAAATATATTTAATATGTCCAATACGTCAGTTCAAAAGCGGTATTGCCACGTATACATTTTTTTCATACTGAGTAAAAAGTAGCACATTACAGTGTAACACTGTTCTTGTGTCATGCGTTACTTTTGTAGTTTAATGCAAAAGGGGACATGCTTGGTGTTGTGGAAAGCCAGTATCAGTATCGCCAAAATCACTTGTTCGTGAAATAAACTTAAATGCTTATTGTTACTTTTATCAAATCTTTGCATTCTTTCAGTTAATAAAACCACGTGAATGTTTTGACAAAAGGAGTACACGTCGGAGATTATTTTATTTCAAAAGCAATTGACGTGATGTTTGGAGACAAAAACGAGTAAAAACACCGAAGTAAGAATATCGTTAGTGAACAAATTTGACAACATTATTTCAGTCGTATATATAAAATGTTTATTATTATTATTATTATTATTATTATTATTTCACAATGCAAAATGCAAATGATTGTAAAACACCAATATAAATAGAGAAACAAAATCCATTACGTAAATACATACTTGTAAATAATTTTATACCTCACTTTCTATTTGGTCACTTCAAAAACGGTTAGAATTAATTTTTGGCTCGTTAACGATATATATAGGTCTTCTTCAATTATAATATGATAATTAAAACATTTAAATCGGAATTAATTACGTATTTTTTCATTGTAATATCGATCTTTCGAGATATCAATGTCAGAGTTTCTAACTCAAACATCGTCATCTTTAGCCAAACTTGCTTAACGTGAGGAGATTCATAGTGCAGTATCTGTGTTTGTTCGCTCTGCTCGTCTACAAACTCCGATGTGTGATTCCTGTCACCTTGTCCTGGTGCTTTCTGTCACATCAGTATGTGATCAAGTGAGCTATACCATTACAATTTGGTTGATGGTTTGCTTCAAATTTTCATCTCTCCAGGTCATTTATAGTGACTTATTGTGTCCTCATCATAACGGGCTTGAGGGGTGGGAATACAATCACCTGAAACAGAAAATAACAAATGTCAACAACAAATATAAATGAATATGTATGGGGTGGGTGGGTGCGTGGGTGGGTAGGGGCACAAAATATACATTTATGTATAACGGGTTTGTAGACTTAATAGAGAAATTATTCATTATAACTTATGTAGTCTTCAATAAGAGAAGTCAGTGGGAAGAGTAATGGTGCTTTAAACCCCAGTCAAAATTCTGACAGTTACTTCAAGGTGGTCAGATCGAATAAAGTAGGGGAAACCGAAGTGGCCAGATAGAACCATCGACCTTCGCCAAGCAAACTGACAAACTTTCCCACAACAGGTTCCGATTCGTTGTGACAAAGACTTGGGTATATGTATTTAATCCCCTACTCACACACACACACAATTTCAATTTTAATTTATTTCAAAATGAATACCTCAGCCACTCCGTGAGTGGAACATGAGGGCATGTTACAATTATGCAATAGCGATCTGGTAAGATACAATACATCTATATACAAGATAATATCTATAATACACAATATTATATCTATATTACAATATGCTATATCTACAACACCTATATAATGCAATAAAATTACTTAAACTGTTTTTAAAAATAAGTTTGTATGAAGACAAGTCGAGATAAAACTGATTATACCTAAGAAATCCTAAACCAGCATTACATTACATATGTTTGATATGATCTAACCATTTTGATTTTAAGTCACCACGAATATACAATTCAACCATTAATTTATATAAGTTTGAAGATAATTTGTCATCCTGAACAATACTACACCAAAAATTATACATTCTTAATTTTATCTGAATTCTAAGTGGAAATCTACCAAGTTCACCATAGACCATATAATTTGGAGTGCCTTTCTTTAATTTCAATATACGTTTACAAAAATCTAAGTGTACACACACACACACACACACACACACACACACACTCTCTCTCTCTCTCTCTCTCTCTCTCTCTCTCTCTCTCTCTCTCTCTCTCAAATTTTAACAACTTACCTTTCATCTTTAATACCACACCAACCGATGCCACTAAACCCAACATAAGACAAAAAGCTGGATTTGCATAAAAAAAGAAGATCAGAACCAGCATACCAAGGAGCTGAGATATAACCTCTTCGCTAGCCATTTCCACACGTGTGTATGTATATATATTTCTTATACAATTTGAAGACATGCCTTGTGAATGTATTTATATAACAGTAACAAATTACTCAAGGTCAAGTTCCCACTCTTATGGTAAGACGAAATCACTCCAAGGACACCTGTATCGCCGGTGATATGCACTTATGATCTTAGTGAATGGTAGTAAAAAAATCGTGTTCGTAAAACGTTCGTAAACTGCATGATTGGGTTTTGTTAAAAAGGAGGGGTCGACTATGTCAAAGCGTGTAAATGTGTTAAGAGGAAATACCGTAAATCATACTTTAAACGTGTTAGTATTTATTTAACGGACTTTAATGACATAGATCTAACTGATATGCTTGATTGATTGATTTATAATTTAAATAGGTGCTAGAAACATGTATCCTTGATTTATTTTTCTGTTCTTGTTACCTGATATAGTTTACTATGTATTGTTTGTTGTCCTTAAAAAGTTTGAATTATAGTTCAAAAGTTTAAAATGTTTAAAAATAGCAACTTGTCCTACATACATGATGTACAGGTGATAGCGGTCAAGTTTAGTCCCGTGTACATGTATATTAAAATGTACTTTACAGTTAGAAGTTCAGAAAGTGTGATACTAACTGACCAGTGTGTGTGTGTGTGTGTGTGTGTGTGTGTGTGTGTGTGTGTGTGTGTGTGTGACGTGGTATTACACATGCATTCTGAATTACAAAATAACTTTTATTGGGTACATTTTTTTGCATCCTGATAACATACAAAGGTGATATAAATCACCACCATGTAACGTCTGCCTCTAGATCGGAAGGTTGGGCGTTTGAACCCCGATCGGGTCGTACATAAGACTTCAAAATTTGATACACTGCTTTCACACATGGAACTCAGTATTAAGAGAATAGAGTGTCAACCGATTGACTTTGTGTAAAGATAATGCGGTTGGAGAGTGGGATGTTTGTCTGTGGCATATTGACTCTCATAGCTAGCACCTTAATTAAAAGTCACCTGGGGTATTTACTAGTACAGGGAAGGCCATAAAACACTGTCGTATGTTCACAGCTCTCAGTTCACTTGCCGAAGGTCGGTGGTTTCCTCCGGGTACTCCGGTTTCCTCCACCATCCCAGAACTGACCGCCTCGAAATAAGTGAAAGAATCTTGACTGGGGCGTAAAACTCCATTACTCCACTCCACTCCAATCCTTAGCTTAGAGATTAATAACCTTGCTCTCGTCGCGAATAGCGGAAACATTGCTGATGCAACTGGAAATAACATTTCAACCAACCAATAACTTGGGCGTATTACAAAATATTCAGGATTTGTAAGATATTTAAACAAGCGCTTTGGAGCTTAACTGAAGACATTACTGGACATATATGCAATACGGAGCATTACACCATAAGAATGTTACTTGGTGCATTATAAATACCATGAAACAAATTCTAAATTCTGTAATCTGTTCCAATAAAAATATGCCATACAAAATTGTTTAATTATTGTACTACCATACATTTTGCGATTTATATTGGATATCATTTATACCCAATGTATGTGTGCTTTTATAACTTTCTGAAAGAAACATTTTAAACTCTTTTATATTTCTGAGATTTATAAAAAATTACAATTTGAAATCTAACAATTTTCAAACTAGGTTTTTATTCACTTCTTAATTTTCAATAAAGATGTAAAGGTCTTACTTCTGTCATAAAAAATGGCGTGTTTGTTTACTTCACCAGAAATCATAACCAGTTGATAAAAGAATTGCACTATATGTAATAATAATAATAATAATAATAATAATAATAATAATAATAATAATAATAATAATAATAATAATAATAATTTGTTTTATTGTAGACGTAATGGTAGCTTACTTATTCGTCTTCGATTGTTATTATTATGTTTTTGATATTATATGCTATGGTATATTCTTATATATTCTCTATGTTGTAACTTTACAATGTGAGAAATAAAGAACTTGAACTTTCAGGGGGTCAATACTTGGTCATTTCAGGACACCGAGTCGCGGCCTGCATGCGCAGTGAAGGGAGCTCAATAGCAGACACACATACAGATTATCATATATAAAATAAGATATAATTGACCTTATATTTTAACAATACACCGGATCCTTGACTTACAGACCTTTCAGGAGTTATCTAACTTTGAAAGCTACAAAATATAACCAAAATAGATTTTATATACAGATATTTGAAATGTGAATGTTCAAATAAGATTGTCAAAATATTTTTCAAGCAACCCCCCCCCTTTCCTATTTTTTAATCTGTTAACTAAATAAATCATTAAATGTTATAAACGTAATTATCAGAAACTAAAAAGAAAAGCGTTTGATGTGTACATTTAATTTGTATGTAGTGTGTCTAACTCAGCAGATGTAGGTAATGTTGAATCTCGATTAAATTGATGAAATAGTATTGAAATAAATATGAAACTGAAAAACATCAAATTTTCAACAGCCAAGGCAAACTCTGAAAATACTTCACAGTAAAATACAATGTTAAACACACACACACACACACACACACACACACACACACACACACACACACACACATTGTGATTATTAAAATCTGCGTTTCACCAAGAGACACCGATATTATGACACCAGACTTTCTTTGAGAATATTTTTTTTAAAAAATACCTGTTTAATTTTGTTGTGCCATATGTGCACATTTAAGAAATTCATTCCTCATCAGTGACACTAGAGGCCGAAAGTTTGATAGATAAAAAAGTTAATCCAAACATTTAAAAATTAATTAATTCAAAGTTCCAAAATTGCATTAATCCAAATTCGGCTAATGATTGCTTTGCATGAGGAAACACACTTTAGTTTTAAATAAATTTTAAAATTAAGACGGCTGAAAATTTTGACACAAGATACATTTTTTCTGACAGCACAAAGTACATGTACTAGTTATGGATACAATCCAGGAGTTTCACTCCACCAGCAGCGGTATACGCTTAGGCGTAGTAAATATTTAACAAAAATACCTGTTTAATATTGATGTGCCATATGTGGACATTCCGGAAATTCATTCCTCATTGACACTATGGACCGAAAAAAAAATTGATAAATAGAAAAAGATAATCCAAACATTTGAAAATTAATGAATCTAAACAAAATTATTTGAATCCAAATCAGGTTAAAAAATGCTTTGCATGAGGGAACAAACCTTAGTTTTAAATAAATTTCAAAACTTTAGACGACAATTATGCAAAATCCACTTTCACAAACACATTGACTCCAAAAAAAGCCCAAAATAAAACAAACTGTTCATTCACTTTATACTTTGTATACGTAGTGTGGCTGTTCTTGTTAAGCCTCTCAACTTAAGTATCCTTTTTTGTTACAATAAAGTTTTGAATATTAAAGCCAATACATGATAGTACATTAGTTCCCGAGACAAACTGCGGCAGCAGTTATCCAAAACACTGTCTTCTACAGTAGCTGGTTGTATTATAATTGTTCCGTATATTATTGGATGTTTACCTTGTCTTGTGCAGTGTGCATGTTTTGTTATCTTGGGTTGTGACCTTGGTTGTCTTGGCTGTAGTAAAGTACATGCAAAATTTCAATGTCTGGGTTTCCATGATGTAGAAAGCAGCGGTTGAATGAATAAAAAAGTTCCCGTTCCGTGTATTTCTTATTTTTTACCTTGAACAATCATTCACATACTCGTGCGTATGCACATGTATTAAATAAGAAATAAGAAATAAGAAGTTAAAGCTTAAATTTCTATGCCATTAGGTAGGCAAACCATGCATATATTTTATTTATGGCATAAAAATTCTGAAACAGACATAACACACGTTGAAGAAACCTCGGCGTAATTTGTAAATTTTATTATATCTCAATTACGTCACTGAATCATCCGAGTGGTGACGAAAATCAGCAATCGGAACATCGCTCGGCCTTTTCCGACGTTTTTTTTATTTTATTTATTATTTTTTGTGAGGTACGACGGAAAAGACCGAGCGATGATCATATTGGATAATCCGTTGTACATTAAGTAAGCAGTGTTGTTTATTACTAATTATATAGTTCATTATTTCAAGGAACTCTTGGCTAGATATCAAAATTCTTGTGGGAGAAAATTTCGATAGTTGTAAAAATCTAAACTAGATATTGAAACAATTGTTGCTAAAATATTCAGGACTCAAAACCTTTCAACAATTTTTTCTCAAAAGGCATTGTTCAAATATTTAAAAACTGAAACATTTAAAACTGAACCAAAAAAAAAAAAAAAAAAAAAAAAAAAAAAAAAAAAAAAAAAAAAAAAAAAAAAAAAAACCGGACACTAAATCTATTTTTACATCATTTTAATGAATACCAATGATCTCCAATTTCATTATGTATGCAAATAAATGTACATATTACATAAACTAATGACGTGCACTGTCTCATAAATTACAAAATGCAATCATTAAACCCGTAATTCTTTTATCTCATTTTACCAAAGTGTTAAAGTTTTCATTTGTTTTTAACAAAAATAACACATGACAAATGCGTTAGTATCTGTTATTTAGATAATAAACAGTTAACTTTTATTAATCAAACTTTGGTTGTCTCTGTTTTCCTTTTGTCTTTATCAACTGGGCCTAGTTCTTTACTTATCCGTCTCTCTGATTCTGTGATGTCATGGAATAAAATGGAGTAAAAACCATAATTACATTTTTCAAATGCAGTCCATGAGATTCATTTGCCTCCAACATTATAATTTTCACTGCATTACAGTTGTACTTTCAATCTAATGGAGAAATAAAAAAGAAAAATACCTTAGCATTATATATATATATATATATATATATATATATATATATATATATACTAGTATATAACAATCATATATAGAGTCATTTTATAAAAGGCATTAACAAGAAACTTATCACTGTAAATTAAAGTTAAGCATTACAAGACAATGAAGGCGGAAATACAGTCGCTAAACGGCGAACCTAAACTAGAACAAAAGACGATGAATGGAAAATGGAAAGTAACTAAAAAACAGGATATAAGTCAGGTAAACATTGTTTTAATTACTGATAATTTTTGATTTAGGTTACTTTAAACTGGCAAGGAATGATTGATACATTGTTTTTTTTCTTAGTTTATCCAGAATTTTTAAATTTTCTTAAATGCAATAATTTTTCAAGAAAAAGACATCCTCTGAGAGAAGCGACAAAAACTCAACAACAACAACAACAACAACAACAAAACAACAACAACAATAATAATAATAATAATAATAATAATAATAATAATAATAATAATAATAAATCGTCATTTACTGACTTACCGACACCTCGCATCGTTATAGCACCCCAAGCACAAAATCCCACAACAAGAAACATTAGAAAGTCCCAATAACTTGGTAAAACCGGAAGTATGGAATCTTTTTTGTCTGAGTTTATATTGCTCTTTTGTGCATCAAAATCAAAATGTTTTGTCTGCATTAAATTGCCACTTGTCGCCATTTTCATATCTGCTGTTTTTCCTCTTCTTTAAATCTTTCTTAAGGTAGGATTAAATATAATGCTACGAATGTAAATGCATTATATATAGAATAAGTGTATACATGCATGAAGGACGCGTGTTAGGGTCAAGTTTGTGTACATTTCCACGATAACGTTCAAGGTAAGAGCGTTCATTACACTGTGAGAATAGATCAGGTATAGCAATAATTAAAAAAAAATGATTTGCATTAATTATGCTGTATGCATTTAGAAAAAACAAATTTACAAAATATATGAAAATGGATCTGTCAATGCGCTAATAAAACAATATATACATAATAAAGATAACTATTTTATTTGAGTCGTGTCATATACACAACATGTAAAAAACATTGCAAATACACTGCATAATGAACAAATGTCATTCTTGATCGTTTTGTATAACCTTTAAAATGCATAAAAGCTTGTCTTACCAAATAAGAATCTTAGTAGTTGATATATGCTTTCTGTATCGGATTCAATATTGCATGTATGTATTACAGAAATGGATACAATATATGGTGTCTTCGTAGAGTAAACGTTATCGTATATAAAAATTATATGAAAAATGTATTATTATTATTATTATTATTATTATTGTTGTTGTTGTTGTTTCATCATCGATCCGTTTCAGTACTGTACTTTTAAATGATTGATTAATGGTGTTTTATGCCCAGTCAAGATTCTTTCACTTATGTCAGTTCCATGATGTGGAATGACGAAGGCAACCGAAGAGTCCAAAAAACAACCGACCTCCAACAAAGCGAACTGACGCATTATCTCACTCTGGGATCCGCTGAAGTGATATTCGAACCTAGGCGGCTAAGTCTTTAAACATTTAAAACTGTAGAGTTATCCCAAAAAACTTGCCATATCGACAAAAATTAAAATAAAATAAAATCACGTATTTTTAAACACACACACACACACACACACACACACACACACACACACACACACACACACACCTCTTCCATGGTCAGATCACGAATAATGCCAGCTGCGTTATGAAATGCAGAACTTCAAATTGTATATAGTTTATCCGATTGCAAAGGGATTACCGGGTAAATTGTTTCATAGCCGCATGGGTATTAATGGCTTTAAACAAATTAGGCCAAGTGTTAAAAGTGCATGCTAAATCCGTGGACTTTGCTCAATTATATCATGAGAATAAATATTAATATCTATCTACCATATACGATTTTTCTCAATAAACGCCACTTGTATGATAATCAAAATTATTGGTTTTAACCTTTCCTTTTTTAGAAGTTTCAAGTTTGCATAAAGCTGTATGAAACGGGATGTTTTGGCACTTGCGTTGGATTCAGCTTTAAGTGGTCAGTAATGGATTCATAATAATATGGAATTGTGAATAAAAAAAACATACATAATGTATTTCCTGACAGGAGATCGTGTGTAGTTTCACATGTATGATTTTTATGTAGGTGTGGCTGTCTTGGTAACGTATTGTGTAAAGTTCCAGTAGCAATTATCCACCTATAATGCATCAAAGTGCCTCTCATTGTCTGGATGCAACTCATCTTAGTGTAAGAGATACAACTCTCATCTTAGTGTAAGAAAGTTTGTACTTTCGCACCGCTGAAAGTCGGTGGTTTGTGAGAAAGTTTGTAATTTCGCCTTCCGAAGGTCGATGGTTTTTTCGGGCACTTCGGTTCCTTCTACCACCCCAGAAACATCCGTCAATACATAAATGAAAGAATCTTGACTAGGGCAAAAAAAAAAAAAAAAAAAAAAAAAAAAAAAAAAAATCTATTCCAATCCACCTACCTGGTCAAGGCCTAGGCATAAATGAAAGAATCTACATTAATCCAATCAAATCCGCCTGTTCTGGTCGAGACATACATGTACACACACGTCACAAAATTTTAGCCTTATGTTCAAGTCTTTGTAGTTAATGATGATTTTATGCTTGCAAGCAAGTTTGCTCTAAAATCAAGAGCGTTCATAGTGAATTTAAAAGTGTTTTCATTGAATGCAATGAAGTTGGCTCTAAACACTTATATCGGGTCAGACGACGAGTTTGATCACCGTGACAGCAGCAAGACGTCTAGAATATCAATTGCTGGATTCACATTGTAGTCTTTTATTTGCATATGTGGCCGTTTCTTTCGGTAAGTTTCTATATGTGACGGGGTCTAACCCGAGTATTTACCCGAGGAATTACCCGACTGCTTAATATCCTAAAACATTGTATTTTAGACGTTTTTTATATTGCCTGTAGCTAATCTAGAGCTCCGATGATATAAAGAAAATAATCTAATTCGATTCGTATGTCGGGGGTTCGAACCCCAGACGGGTCTCACCTGAAAATAGGTAGCGACTGTTCTTTTTCCAAGCACTCGGCATTTAGAAATAACATTCACAGGGTCCTTCGGATGAGACCTTAAAAACCGATGCCCTGTGACGCAGCAATCGTGGCACGTTAAAGAGCCCTCCCTGTACATTGCCCTAAGCGCACTGCAAAGGTAAAAATTTCTGCCACTTCACATTTAGCTGGTGACGTCTCGATATAAGTGACATATTCTTGACTGAGGCGTAAAACCCCATGAAATTTATAAATCAATCGAGACTCTCTCTCTCTTTTTCTCTCTCTCATAAACACTTTAATTATAAGGTTCTGAAAGTAATTAATGAAACAGACTGTAATTAAATGATCCTTATCAAAAAGAAATATCTGTGTTTTGATCGGAGATAATCCATCTAGTGTGTCATCGCTGAGAGTTTTAATGCACCAAATTCCGTTCCATAGTGATATTCTCCTCCATGATAAACTTTATTGTTAAATATAGAAAACAGAATTCATAATTTAAATGTAGTAACAACTTTAATAACATATGTAAAATTGTAAATTCATAACAATAAAATATTTAATAACAAACTATACATGGGGTACCGTAAAATACCGTACAAGTATCATACAATCTTATACACAGGACCCCATAAAATACTGTTCAACTATCATACAACCCCATACACAGAGCCCCCATAAAATATCGTACAAGTATCATACAATCCTATATACAGGGCCCAATAAAATACTGTACAACTCATACACGGAGCCCCATAAAATACCGTACAACTACCATACAATCCTATACACGGGGCCCCATAAAATACTGTACAACTATTATACAACTCCATACATGGAGCCCCATAAAATACTGTACAGCCGTCATATAACCACATACACTAAGTCCCATAAAATACCAAACAGCTATCATACAACCCCATACAAGAAGCCCCGTAAAATGACGTATACCTATCATAAAACCCCAATTTATCACATGATCATTCAACTACTTTAAAATGAACCGTTTTTCATATACATGTATGTGTATGCAAGAAAATGAAAATAATCAGTCTAGTTTCATTTTTTCTGGCTAAATTAAAATACTCAACATAATGTTTTACAGTATTTAAATTTAAATTCAATTTTGCTTCACTCTGGTCAATTTTACATGAAACATAACCAGGCTTGACTGGTTTACTTTCAAATTATGTAGTTTCATCATTTTCTGTCTATTTACTGCGCAAACCATTCCGTTCTATCATTTCCTATTGAAACAAACATGATTTATCAGGGTAAAACAAGTAAAGTTTTGCCTCAGATGGCCCTGTCTGGTGCTTCGATCTCGCCGCTGGTGAATACTTGAATCTTATTCGTCGATTTCGATGTCCAATCACAGTTTTGATTCTAACTCTTCCAGTTCCTGCATCCAATGAAATGATGGATTACTTACAACAAAGCAAGGTTGTGTCTTTGTCGTAAATGAATAGTGAGATTCCCCAAAATACGTTTCTGCAGTTCATTTTTGTCCAATCCGCACATATCTAACTGTTCTTGTCGGGATATTATGGTTAATATCTAGTTTCTTCTGCTGTTGGACCTTCCACACAAATAAACTGCACAGCATGTTTTTGGCTGTAAAATGTAGAATTAAAAGTAAAATATTAGAGTATGACAAATGAAATGAAATGAAATGAAATGAAATGAAATGAAATGAAATAAAATAAAATAAAATAAAATAAAATAAAATAAAATAAAATAAAATAAAATAAAATAAAATCATAAATATTTTGACTCCAAACACAATTCCACACAAGAAAAATCAAAGATAAGGTACTTGGCGGGGAAAAATCTTTCTTTCTATAGCAAATAATTAGTTATTGACTGTAATGTATTAAATAATTAATTGAAATACCTAAAATTTAATTAACTTGGAAAACTTATTAATTTATATATGCATTAAAAAGGAAATTGACAAGGGATCTCGTTTTCTAATTAAAATAAAAGCAATCAAGTTGAAGAAATTAACCTATTGATAAATAATTCATTAGCAAGTAATTAAAAAAAAAAAGATAAATTCAAGAATCAACTTAGTTCATTAATAAAATATTTAAATAGATTCATCAACGGAATGGTTTGCCTGACATTAACGAAGACAAGGGATAAGATATACATTTGTGTCGATTTACACTTACCTGCTATTTTTAATTGGTTTTTCAGTTGATTTAATATCCAAGCAGTAGAAAACAGCATGATAGTGTAGAAAAAACAAACCACAACCACGATGACTCCTTTCATTTCGGACTCTGATTTTGACTCCAATCGGTCCTGAAATCGCTGTGTTGAAGCCATGATTACAAGTGACAGCGCCGAGTGAACACGAGTGTCCTTTATATATCAGCGGCGAGACTAGTTACCTCAAGTAAGGAGTTCAAGGTCGATCTATAAGTATACAAATAGAGTATGGTTAGACGAGTAAAGTACAAAATTACATGGTACAAAGATCATGAATCGATTGCATGTCTATATTTAAATTGTAGGGGATTTCCCCTAAATATAATAAATGAAACCGGCGACAAGTGTTAATCATTTTAGATACTGATATTATTAATTATTGGATTATGTAATAGGACAAAGTCTATTTAATACGTAAAAAAATATGACGTTCTGAGGGTAAATGTTGACATAAAAACAACTATATGCACCTTGAACGCTAATAAACAAACATAAATATGTCAAAGTGTGTATTCGCCAACAAGTAATGCTCCAATATAGGTCATCTTTACGACAATACACTAAGACAGGTAACAGTGTATTTCGTGCTAGCCACGTGATTCAATGCAAGTATTTTAATGTTGACTAGTTGTAAGGTTAAGTCTGTATTCATTAAATGGTTATTATTTTCTTTTTTATTTTTAAAAATATTAATCTTTATAAGAAAATAATAAAAACTTCTTTTGTGCCCCACACTGAAAATCTAATTTTGACTGAAATAGCCTGAAATGACGAAATCAAGTCATTTTAAACATTTCTGTGAAAAATATTTTTATTATTATTTTTTTTACATACATGTAGTATTCAAGGTGTGTGTACAAAAAAGTCTTACGACGACGACAACAACATCAACAGTACTAATAACATAATAATAATAATAATAATAATAATAATAATAATAATAATAATAATAATAATAATTATTATTACTATTATTATTATAACTGTTGTTATAATAATAATTTTGGAAAGCTATACGTGCGTTCAAGACTCCATTGTATTTTATTTAAGAGACCATTTAGATCAAAGTTGCCAATTTTTGTCCAGGCTCGGTGTCGAGGCAACGGGTACCTGTATGTCCCGTGTCATGATTATGAATGCATCTGGATTTGGATGTCAGTTATCAATTTAAGCAAAACAATTTTGTTAATGCTAAGATTAAAAGGTGTTATTTTTCAAAACAATTCACTATATTAAAAAAAAAAATACTAGTAATCCCTCCAAAACTTAAACCCGGTTTCGATTTGTTCGATTAGACAATGCAAAAAAAAAACATTGCGGAGTCTTAATTAAAAATGAAAATTGCATAAATTCTTTTACTCACCTTTTTTCTTCAAATCGTTTAGAAGAATGCTGTCGTACGTGGATTACTGCAGAAATTAAATTACTACGAAGATGATGAAATCATGTAAACAAGCCTATACCATGCATGTGTAAGAGTTGACCTTTGGACCTAGTGTTATTTACTTACTACAGTTTACAATCATTCATAATGATCGTAAAACCACGTGGTCTAGACGGATTGTAAACACTAATCACACGTGATCACGGCCTGATCATGACATGGTAGTTCAGTGCCTTTCGGGGTTTTACAGTACTGAACAATACAGGGTAATTTTCCGTTCGTTTTGTACATGTCGGACTTTATCGGCTTAACACCTTACATATAAAAATTGTTTAAACATGACAAAACTACTACCATAACCAGTAAAATTTTAGTTGCAACATTTTTGTAAAATTGATTAACGCAAAAATGTTAAAAACATCCGATGTTGTTATTTTAGTCAAAATTTTAATTATTGCAATTTATTTTTTTTTACAGCATACAAATCAAATGGAAAAATTCCTCATGTCTAAAATACTAAGAAGTTACTTAAGAAGCATTTGATCATTATCAGAACCCTTTATTATTTTATAACATTAGCATTTTACTAGGCATCTAATTTTTATCATTAATTGCTGTAAATGCTAACTGTATAGTTTTAAAACAGCTGGATTTTTAGTGGAATTTTATATTGTGCAATGCCACACTGGATGCCGGGATATGATTGTTAATTAATTAAATAATTAAATTATTTTGTAAGGCCTAACATTAAAATAATAATATTGGACTATATAACGTGAAAAACGATCACGTGAGTTAATGTTTAGAGAAAATGTCATTATCTTAACTCAAGAATTATACGAAGATAACAAACATGGCGTAATCGTGCGAATACTTTTGTCGAATGTCTGCAATTAATAGAAAAGTATCTATGTTAAACATATTTCTTAAAGAATTCAATAAACAATTCAATGAAAGTGTTTTATTCATTATTCATTAGCCTATCAATGACTTTAAACGAAATAGTCGACTAACTATATAAATTATGTAATTCTGTGTTGAAACTTCATTGTCCAGTAAATAGTGCTTACCGATCCATGTCAAGAGTATTTTACCAAGCTTTGTATTTTATTTTTTATATTTTTAGCTACTTAAATAAATATATATATATATATGTTTTAATATTTTTTAACAAATAATTTAATAGACAATTGTGTTTTAAATGTAATTATTAATATTAACATAGTTTTAATGAAGTTTTAGTGCCTCATAAGTCAAAATGGCTGGGGTAATCATGTTGTGTTTTATCTATGCTTTAATGTTTTTATTGCACTGATTACTTGTGCAATAAGATTAATAATCATAATAATAATAATAATATTATTATTATTGATTGGTTTAATGTGACCATGTTTAGTACGATGTTAGGCTGCAAGCTGGTTTTAGCTAAAAAGCACACACACACACACACACACACACACACACACACACACACACACAATAGTCCCAGCTAAAACTAAATAAAGCAAATTTTGACAACCATTTTAAGAGCTAAAGTTATTTTTTTTTATCACACCAAAACAAATATGCCTGGCGTGATCTTCAAAATTACACCTTAAATTATTAAGGACGCATCAATATGTTTGATTTGATTTGATTTATGGGGTTTTACGTCCCAGTCAAGAATTTTACTTATTTCGAGACGTCACCAGCTATATATAGGTGAAATGACAGAAACCTCGACCTCTCACATACGATAATCAATACGTAATAAGGCGTCAAGTATTCGTAAGCGTTAAGATAGCATCAAGTTTCATGATCTGGCACTTGTAATTATTTCTTATTTTGAAATACGAAATCCTGTTGCGAGAAGTTGATTTTTCTTATGATGATGAACTCATACCCTAGGGTATCCATAACTCAGTAGGCAGTATTTTGTGCTGTCAGAAAATTTACCATTTAGCAAAATTTTCAGCCGTCTTAATTTTTTAACTAAAGTTTGTTCCCTCATGCAAAGCATTCCTTAGCTGAATTTGGATCCATATAATTTTGAACTTTAGATTAATTAATTTTCAACTGTTTTGATTATGTTTTTTATCTATCAAACATTTCGGTTCTTGTGTCTGTCACTGATGAGGAATGATTTTCCGAAATGTGTACATCTGGCACAGAAAAATTTAAACAGGTATTTGTCTTAAATATTTGCAATAAAGTCGTCAAACAAAATACTTCAAGTATGGAATAAAGCAACAATGGTAAATTATAAAAATATAAATTTTAATCAAATTTGAAATAACTAAACGTATATGCGAAATGCAGATGTTTATGGTAGATTACATGTAAGAATAATCACGAGTGAAACAAAATACAGTATACTAAAACAAAATGACAAGTGTAATAAAACATTAAAATAACAGGTATGTGTATGAGCAGCAAGGAATGTAAACGTCAACTAAAAAATGGCTTTCAAAACATGTCTGGTAATTCTAAAGTAAGTATTTACATTAAATCATAAAAAAGAAATTATGAAAAAAAAATCTCTCTCTCCCATTTTCTCTCAATCAATAGCCGAACTACATGAGCCCTACAAGGAAGATATGACTTGCAAAATATATCATCGAAAAATGTATGTAATCTTTTGTATGTAAATTGAAAATTCTGCAGTTTATATCTACACTTATATTAGCTCAGGACAGCTTGGACTATTTTGTAAAGCAATATCTGGTTTCTCCAAATCGACGTAGTTGGTTTTAGCATACCCCATACGTGATTCACGAATTCCTTCATAAGTTTCCTGTTTTGGATCACCAGTTGCATTCAAGTACATGTCATCTTGCACCACTGAAATATTAAGAAAAATAGGTTAATTATGAGCGAATTGCTTGGTATAATTATGTTATTTTGCTAAACAAAATCTCACTTTCCACGGCACAAAACCGTTAATATTTGAGAGTACAGGTTGAAAAGTTTTAAACACGTTAATGGTCTTATTTATCAGACGTTTTTTTTTTATTTTAGCTTTAACTGTTTATGGATAAAATTGTTAAAAACAAATAAATATGTGCTTGTATTGAATCACAGATTTGGCGATGTCGAGATCATGTATAAAAACTGCCACAAACATGCACAGAGAAAGGAAACAACAGAGGATCATACTGCCGCCAAGAGATAACTGTCTTATTTAGTACAAAATGAGACAGAGATTTATTTAACATTGAATACTGTTCAATTGAAATGGTATCCAAAGAGAGTATTACAAAAGTATAATTACAGTGATGTATTTGACATGTCATGTGCTGGTTTTAAATTTCTATTAAAATAATGCATTCTAAATCATCACATGGCAACTACAGACATATTATTATCAACAAATACATACGTTTACAAACAGTTCCTCTGCATAAACAGATGATCGTAATAACTAAGCTTACGATTACAACAAAAAGCACTCCGATAACAACAGCAAATATAATGGTCAATGTTTGATGAACTGGTTCCCTGAAGGTGTAAAAGGTATTAAAGAAACATCATATAAGACTACACGGTTCTGGTAAACATCACTTAAATACTAAGGAAGTTTAACTGTCAATGCTTTTAATATTGTGTACTAAAGTGTACAAAACAGATCAAAATCACGTGAACAAATTCATACATTTACGAAATTTATCAAAAATCTCAAAAATGAGCATAATGTAACTGTTTACTTGACGATAGAAACATTTTTGGATTTAAACATGTTTTATGATATATTGTATAAAATTTATATAATAAAATAAATAAAGTATTTAAAAATTGGCATTTAATGGTATTAAGTGATCTGACCCCAGTTTCACAATCATTCACTTAACTGGGTATACACTCAACTCAAATATTCCTATTTTCTCTCATCAATATTTTAAAAGTTTTAAGTTTTATGAGACAATGTTTGATTTTATTCAACAAACCTACACCAAACAATTCAAATATAACATTAGATATTCAATTTTAACAGTAAATGTCTTAA
Source organism: Tegillarca granosa (assembly GCA_029721355.1). Lineage (NCBI taxonomy): Eukaryota > Metazoa > Mollusca > Bivalvia > Arcoida > Arcidae > Tegillarca > Tegillarca granosa. The sequence goes on from CM056596.1 coordinate 14,766,100, forward strand.
AACTTGACATTGAAATATTCCCGAATTTGAGTTGAGTATACATTAACCGAGTGAATGATTGTGAAACTGGGGCCTGAAGTGACGTGTGTGAAGTAAAATAAATCATTCGAGAGAAATGAATTATTCAAATATCTTAATGCATTAGAACTTACGTCGTTTTTGTGTTGTTCATTGTTGCGGATTCATATTTTCCAAAACATTTATCACAAACTACGTCATTCGGACAATTCGAAGGCAATTCCATACCATCTGGCCTTGTAAATTTAGACTTGTCAAATTGAAACTGGTTGTCGTCAATAGGTGCTTGTCCTATCTAAAATAGGATTTGAAATAATATATTTAAATAGGTCTTAAAACCCATAACCTTGATATTTGGATTTTTTTTAGATTCAGTCATAGGTAAACAACAGCAAAATGAATTCTGAGCTACATCAACACACATCATTTTGTCATAGTTTTCTATAGGCGTCAACAGTCATTAATTTTAAAATTATACTCGTTCAATTCCGGCATATTTTTATATTTTAACAATTTTGCATTTCTGTAGTAAAGGGGACATATATATCACCGACAATGTGAACAATTCTTATATAAAAATGTGAAATTAAAGCTCAAATACACATAGTTTCAATGCAGATGAAGGGTTCGGGAATAACCAATGGAAACACAAACATATCTCTTCTATGAATGATTTAAACATCTACCGTAGCAAGTAAAATAAACATAAAGTAAATATGATATTCGTTCTAAAAAATGACAATATTGATTGGAACGGTTTGCGAAATATTTATCTATTTACTCTCAATAAAGTAAGATACTAAACTTAGATATTGTCAATTCTGCATGTAGAATCTAGACTAAAAATTTTAAAGGTGATACCTTATATATCCTCACAAATTCAGAAAAACACGTCAATGTTATAACAAAAAAAATCTTGTCCAAACTCTGTCCCGAAAGTTAATTGCAATATTTCTCTACATGTTTCCTTTTCTAACATTTGATCTGAATACGGATATAGAAAAGCACAATCGTATTGCAACGCTATGGACTGTGTAATTGCTAATTGTGATGCCGATGTCTTCATAAGGATTTCACAATTACTGGTAGCCGATTAGATGAACATCTGCAGAAAAAATTTGAGAAGGAAATCATTTTGAATTACATGACACTGAATTTGGTTATGGTCAATCAAACACTACCCAGAATATTGAACTACTGAAAAGGGTTTGTTTGAGAAGTCACGCAAAACATTGGGGATATATCAACGCTTGATTTAAGCGTCTACTTACCTGTGTGTATTTCAATGTCTGTGTGTCCAATGTATTCTTTTGCACATTATATATTCTGTAACCTGCGTTACCATCGCCATTTGAGTCAAAAACTGGCACTGATTGTCCTGTTCCAAAAATATCTAATTTTTGTTCCGATATTTTTTTCCAAACATCAGCCGGCTTCCGTAAGAAGTCTTCACAAAGTACTTTTGAGTCGGTTCCACATAGTTCATTAAATGCACTGTTACTTCCCATTAGCAGTGTAAACATTGCATTGATAGCAAATGGCGTCCAGTGATCCTGTGTGTAGTAAGTGCCAGAGAGTGGTCGAGTAATTCTCAGGTTTGGATCACATGGTTTAGCAGACGATTTGTCATAACTGTCTGGTAAATAACATTGATACCTTGTTTCCACAAAATGCTGGAACCATGGATTTAATGTGTAAGATTCTGGCTTTTTAGTATTAAGATAATCTTCGAACGTGTGTCTTTGGGCCATTTCTAAGGACAATACAAGTGATCCGGCTATCTTATTACGACCTTTGATGTTTTCGGCATTTTTCCCCCATGCTTCAGAACCAATAAACATAAATTCACCATGCTCCATTGCTGTATCGATAATATCTAAAAATTCCTTGACAATATGTGATCTTATGAATAAAAGTACAATTTTTGCATATGAATTCTTTCGCATTGTATTTAAAATTCCATTATATTTTCCTTCTTCAACTTTAATTTCATTTGCTATACATATTTTGGAACTCCGTGCTGCATTAGCAACAGCGGCTCTTCCACCTTCTCCGTACGTTCCTTCGCTATACACAATTTGAATATAGTTTGAATTCAGTTCTTTGATTATTTTCATCATCGTTTTTGCTTGTTTATCGTCTGGTGTGCACACTCGCAGAAAATATGGAAACTGTTTTCTATCACTAAGGGTGACAGCAGTAGATGCAAAGCTTACTTGTACTATCGGCAACTTAGTCAAGATATTTGACATTGCCAAACTTATACTACTTCCAAGAGCGCCAGCATAACCCATTATTTTGTGGGAAACATTTAAATATTTTCCATTTCTTAAACGCACCCCTTCCTGATGTAAACGCAGTATTTTGTCTTGTGTCGCTAAAGGTTGATTGCAACTATTAAGCAGGATAACTCCAACCTTTTTATTCTTGAAATAAGTTGAAAATTCACCAGTTTTATCGTTAACAGTTTTAACAGCAAATAGCATACCTTCAGCAAGTTCTACCCCTAGACTAAGCCTTATTTCAGAACAGCGTAGGGAATTAGTAGTATCTTTGTTGTAAACAGGTACTATTCCTACTACTATGACGTCACCGTCTTCGAAATAAGGGTAGTTTGCAAGATCATTTGGTAAGCATTTAGAACATATTGTACCTGGTTGACACTGTGCTTTGTTTATATTCGGCCAGCTTCGTTCTATGTTGTTTTGGTGGTAATCTTTAATTTTATCAACATTAAGAATAAGGTTAGAGTCTGTCCAGTTTCCAACCTAAAATAATTCAATTAACAAAAACCAATTGCAATTTTAGCATTTCTAACTATAAGTAAATTTGTCATATATTTACACTATGTCTGCTGATTTAGTACGTTAACAAAACAAAAACAACAATTTTCAATGTAGTGACATATATATGTCACTATATCTTTAAGACTTCAAAAATAAATAAATAGAAGCGTACTTCAGTTTAATAAAATAACCTTTACTTATAATCTTAAATACCTATTTCAAAATAAGTTTGACAGTATACAAAAAAGATTTTTGACAGATTAATCGATGAAAGTAATCAAGTTTGAAACAAATGGGTCCACCTGTACTTTTCTTGACTTACCTTTTCGATACAAAAGTTCTGTGGATTGCTTTCACACGACCTGTAATGATACAACTCATATAAAGGTACAGAATCAGTATGGTTAACAAAAGAGATGGTTTTTGGAACTGCGTTATATGTCTTTAGTTTGAGCGGGAAATCCGTTTGAAAATTAAAAGTTGTTGTTTCTATTTTGGCCAATATTCTATCTTTAGACTCCGATAGAGTAATTGCAAAATGAGGACATATGTTGTTTTTACACATTTCTGAGTGGATTTCTTTCAACAGCTTAGCAAACACAAATGTTGCTTCAATAGCATAATTTGTATAGAAAGCATCTTCGTATTTTTGTTTAATCTGCTCCCTGGTCATAGCATTACAACCGGGTGACGATATATCGCTCGCTGGTCTACATCCGGTATATACATGGAAGGCATCAAGCAACCAGGGATTGCTTTTGCTTTCGGTAATTAAAGCAGTCATGTTCGTAAACAAATTTTTCCAGTAAGTGGCAAATTCTTCAACGTGTCGTTTTGTAGGAACAACAATAAACGAACCTTTTCCTGAGTTTAAAATCACATTATTTGTTGTCATGAACATGCTCAGTTTAATTCCTGAACCTTCCGAAAAAATAAAAGTCGGTTTTTCTTTGAACGGCGAACTTTCTGCTGCGACAAGTAGTGAATTTGCTGTCGAACTGACTCCAAAGAAAACCACTCCTGTAATAGAGCTCCGTGTTATGTTCCGTAAGATAGAGTCCAAGTCTTTGTAATTCACTCCGTTACTAACGGAAACCGGAAAACTCTCAGCTATACATATGTTTTCTTTGGATGCCATTTCTTCGAGGTGTTTCTTGCCACCAATCCCATAAGCATCGTCCTCATATATTATAGCTATGTAATTCCAGTCTAAGTTTTTCATTAAAAGAATCATCATCTAAAAAATAAAGGTTTTAAATAAAATTACAAATGTACCAAGTTACATTATTGTGAGATATAGAAAAAGATCAAGTGTTTTTAAAACCAAATCAAATTATGTTTTACAAAAGGTGTGCATCAAGGGGATTACTAGGGAAAAAAGTCGCGACCGGTGATTTCATAACCAACAAAAACTTTCCTTTCTATGAAGTTTTTGCTAATTAGATTATTATAGTGAATATCACTTACGTGTACTTTTTGTAAAACAATTTCAACCATTTTAGCCGAATGAAAACTGTTTCGCGAGAAACAATATCAATTATATAATAATGTAATTACACAGTACTTTGATACATTTCAAATGGTACAAGACAGTGCAGTGATATGATTTTGAATACTCTTGAGAGACTATCAGCATTACAATGGAACTAAAACTTTATGTCATATTATACCGCAGGCGGAGCTTGTTAGCAACAGTTAGAAGTTTAACACCTAAAATGTTTTTTAGCATAGCACAGTTCTAACAATGATTAAATTATAAAGCAGTTGAAACAATAAAGGCAATAGAAAGCCCTGTTATCCGTAAACATGCTCTTTAAACCACTTGGCAATCAAACCCCTAACGCCCCATCGGATTTGAGAAGTATTTAGTTTACACATGTAAATACGTGTGCAATATAAAGATAACGATTTGTTCTAAGAAAGTTGTTTATTATAGAAATGTTTTAATTTATTCAGGGTAAATCAGTTGACAGGTTTCATTATGAAAATTTATCACGTTTATCTATACTTTAATACCTGAACTTGGTTGTCATCAGATGGTATTATTCTGTAGAAATTCTTGTAAACATTGGTGTTGCTCAAACCCGATGCTGTTGTTGAAAATCCAATTTGTAAGAGTCGTTCATTCAAAGGAGCTGAGCTTAGAATTGGTGAAGTGCTTACAACTTCAGAACTAAACTCTGGTCCAATAACACCTTCAATGAAATTTAAGACATATTATTGTTTGGGTACAAAAATAATAGTGTTAAAAATATCAATTTTTATAAGTATATGGTGTACATGTTGTAGTTATTTTGTATTAAAAATATTCATTGATGGGATAGCGAGTTTTAGCCTGTAAGAATAGATTACATCGTTTTCATCGACAACACTAAGCAAGATTCACCAAGAAGGCATTGCATAAACCATAATGTTTACCATAGTGTTATCCAATGTTCATGGGATACACGTCGTTTGCTTTGAGCCATGCGATGGAGAACAAGGATTATTCAGAATCAATCAATCAATCAATAATAATAATAATAATAATAATAATAATAATAATAATAATAAACACTTACCTACAATTGGGCCTATGTTACGATCGCTACAGTTGTTGTACAGTTTATTTCTCATTTCAGTAACGAGTTCAAACGTTCTATTATTGGCCTTTGTGATATCTCTGCAAGTTGGTAAACCCAGAAAACCTGTTCGACAAAAATGTTATAATTGTGAACTCAATACATATTTTTTTCTGTGTTCATATACGCCAGTTATACTCCCGCTTACATAAAAATAACTTTGATTTCATTTTAAAATCAACAATAAAAATCCATTTAGATATAAATAAAATTTAGAGATAATTAACACATAACACCTGTGAAATATACAACAAAATACAACATCAATAACAATAATAATACATGCGTCTGTAAGTTTCTTTTCTGGGTCTTAACATAATTAATAACAAGTTATGCTTACCTATATTAACTCCTGGAATATAGTTCATATCATTTAGAGTTTTGAGTACCCATCTAACTGTTTCAACATTTTGAACTGAACCAATATTAATATCGGAGCATTCCCCGTTCTTGTTACCATATATCTGAAATAATCCTCCAATTACCACGTCACCATGGAGATACAAACTGGTGTCAATCACTGCTTTCACTTGCGCAACACATACAACTAAGATGAAAAATGCATTCATGTCTGGAAATTACAGAAATAAGACGATATTTAATTCTTGTGTGCGAAAGTAATATTTGGTTTTTATCTATTAAGTGAAAAAAAACCGGAAATACTCTGTACCTTAAAACTGGCGACGTCTAGATTAAAATGAAAAAAAAAACTTTTTTGTGACACGAAGAACCATACACTTAACCAACTAATGCCATTCAACAATTGTCTCTTTAATATGTAACACTCAGATTAATGCATTTAACTTTTGAACTACAATAAAATTTGTATATAAAGACCAACTATTGGACTTAATATTATAGACAGGTGGTCTTTATATAGATGCTTTTCTGGCTAAAACAATAATTAGACCTTAAAACAGTTGTCTAAATAATAATAATAATAATAATAATAATAATAATAATGATAATATTTAAGTGTCCCATATAAAAAATCTAAATGTTTATATACAAATGCTACAAACTTTTTTTTTTAATTTTTTATACCATTTATACACTTATGGTCATTAAACAATTTATAAGTCCATTCATTACTGTCTAAAATATTAACATTTTGTGAAATAAGTTTGATTACCTTATTAGTTGGAATATTAATGTCCTAAACGATATCATGTGCATGTATAGTGTCTATAAAACCCAAAACTTTACAAGAACAACCCTAAGCGATGAAAGTAAAAAGCTTATTAATAATTCAATCTCGGGTATCTGTATGGACAAGTTTACTGTCTGAATCATTCTACCATTTGTTTACAAAACAAATCATGATAACCATTTTATATCACCCCTAAAGTTTGAAGTGCACTTACTCAACCCAGGGACAGCTAAATTATTTCGTTCTGCAAATTCCAGCACAAAAACAAAATTGGTTCGATCAAAGTTTCGTCAAGTTTTGTAAACACATTATAAGAAAAGTTAAATAATTTTTTTTAAAAAAAATCAAAACTTTTAGAACAAGAGGCCAAAGATGGCTTGTTTTGCTCAAATGGTACTTAATTTGCATTTGAATTTTAGAGAGACATGCCATACACAACTTTAAACATACACCAAGCAAGGATTAATGATATCTTTATCAATTTTTCAAGAAGAGAGATTTTCTCAAAGAAAAGACTCAACATAAAAACTCACTTCAATAACTCTTGAATATTGGAGTTAACGAATTATTTGTCGAAAATCCGCGTAACATATAAAAAATGGTCATTCATTTACTTACTACATAAGTACTGTATATATCAAAATTTGAACGTGTCTGTAATGGCTATTAGTACGTTTTTCTATTTACAGTAAAAGTTTTCATCTTGGTTACCTGACACTGTTTTCAATCTACGTCATCCAAAGAGATGACTTCCCGAATTTAGTATCTTTTCATCCTAGCTGTCATGTGATACTTTTGAATTTTTATGAAATAATACATTCAAAAGTAGCACATGAAAATTAAGTGTCATGTGCTACTTTTGAATGTTTTATTTCATTAAAAATTCAAAAGTAGCACATGACAGCTAAGAGCGGTTTCAGAGATTTTTTTTTTAATTATTTTGCTTCAAATTAACATTCATTTGCATAATCATTTAAAATTGGGTAAGCAATTTTTTTTTCTGCAAAAACTCATTACATATTTTGAATAGCAATACATCTGCATTCTTTATATCGTATTTGTAAGGAATCGATGTATAAGTTGACTTTTAACAGTTATTAAAATAGCGATGGATTGCAATGCCTGACACAATTCTAATCTGTACCAACCAAGGAACTTCCATAACAAATTTGGTTCTATTCGGCTAGGATGAAGATTTTCAAAGAACTGTCTTTAAGAACAACTCATTTGTATCATCCGCTGAAATTGAGTTAACAAAAAAATTTGTCGGATAAATATCTTCAACCAAGACTTACTAAATTTGGTGATATTCTGCCTAGCAGTATTGTAAGTGAAGATTCGGTAAAGGTTACGGACGCATGAGCGTACGATTCGTCATGGCATTAGCTCATTTGACTATAGCCATTTGAGCTTTCAACTTTATTCTATATACTCGCGTATTTAAAACCTTAATTTTAAAAATATCCTTGTACGACAAACTCCTAAACACATATTTAAAAAAGCTATCATAAAATCATTGCATTATACAATACAATGTTGGAAATTAATATTATATATACATATTTATTTAGGTGACAGGTTTTATCTTACAAAATACAAATATTATCTAAATAACTGATCATTCTGGGTCAAGCCTAGTATTATAAGTGTAAAAAATGTTAAAAATCAAGAAATTTAAAGATCGGCCATGTTTATTACGATTATTTCTTCTCACAAAAAAAATCCTATTTTTTCTGTGTATGTTCACAAAAGTTTATTTAAATTTAGGAATTTCTTCCTCTTTTCAATTTTTACACACAAAAGTAACATAAAGTAAGATCATTCTATGGTATTTTCATGACCATGATTGGCAAATGATCAATAGGTGTATTAAGAAGCAAACATATTTAAGAGTAAAAAAATAAAAACAACACGGAAGTTTTTGACACCAACTTTAGATTTTATCGATAGATATGCATAAATCTCATCTATACCCAGATCTGAACAAGAAGAATGCCGGTTCTTAAGTGTTTGTAACGAAGTTCACAGTATCATATATAGTAAATCAAAAACTGCGACCAGGCCTTCATCAACAAAAAATGAATGATAAAATGGAACATTAAGTACAAAATGCTGATCTAAAAACAAGTACTGAAAGCTTTTTAAACACACACACACACACACACACACACACACACACACACACACACACACATATTATATATATATATATATATATATATATATATATATATATATATATATATATATATATATATATATATATATATATATAATATATATATATAAGACTTTATTTTTTAAAAAAAGTTTTGGATATTTTTACTTCACATGTGAACTAAGATTGACAGGAACCAGATCCAAATCGGTTTCTTTTTCTATGGAAGAAGCGGATTAAAGCACTGTACCAGCTTCAAGTTACAGTACAAATTCTTTCAAATGAAGTCCAGTTGTTATCATTAAATATTCGTAAACTCACCAAAAGTAATGAAAACAAATTTGAATTCATTTAAAATATTATGGAAAGCATCAGAACTGAAGTTATGAAAATCAATGGGAATATTTGAAACAAGATAAACCCGAGGATTGAAACGAATCCCAACACTGACTTGGAAGCCAAAAAATGTCAAAGATACGATGAAAAAACTGTGGACACAATTGATTAACCAGAGAAAGCAAGCATATTGGAATATGCTTAGAAATGAACAGATTTATAACATATACAAATCATGGAGGGAGAGAGGACAACCAGTTATACCAAGAAAATTAGTTGAAAAAGATATAAATGGTGAAAGTGAAGAGAGATATTAATTAGGGAAACCCTAACACTTCAAAGATTTGATGCAGAAATCTCACTCCTTCTATCAAGAAAAGAAGATATGAAGATAAATGCATGTATAAATCTTTGGATACTGCAATGAATCTTGAAATAGAGAACATGATCAACAGATAATACCCGTAATAAGCTCGTTGAAATGTGGCTAAAAGACAATAAACGGGAGGAAGAAAAATCTTATTTATTATGACAGAAACAACAAAAATGGTTTGACAATTATGAACAAGATTATGGAAAAGAAAGAGTTAAAATGGCTAAACAAAGAAGGCCTCATAATCAAAACACACAGATCAGGAAAAAGCCTAATAACACTAACAAATCACATGAAGACTATCGTATACAGAAGTTGCTTCTCGTCTCCTTACAAAGAAAACACCAAATAATCAGGGGGAAACAAAAATGCATGTTCAATCAAAACAACGCAAACCAACATACGAGTACAATGAACATTTTGATTATTATAATCCAATTTATTACAACAATTTTGAGGATTACTTCTACCAGTCAGATTACCGATATGAACAAACATATTACAACAATCAAAGAGGAACACCAAGATTTTCTTTTTTAGGACTAGACAGGAACAGTCGTTCCTGGAGGGGTCGACCTTACCGGATATATTCTACAAGAAACCGTATAGACCCTATAAATATTAATTTGTCAATTAAAAAGAGGATGACTTTGAAAAACAGTTATTAAGCAAGGGTCTGAAATTTACACCAACTGCAAAATCAAACATGCCCGATATTGAAATCTGATGTACAAACTTTTGTTGAAAACATAGATTATGAAAGTTTTTGGAAATTCAAAAATCCCGACCATTCTTTGGTACGAAATAAATCAAATTTTACTCCGAAACCAAAACGAGACCTGATTTAGATAGATTTATAGAAGTTGTTACAAAAATTACCATTTCCTATAGTAGCAAACCCACAAACAACCTTAGCAAAAAGGAACAAGAAGCTCTCAACCATCTGAAAAAAGACACGTCTATTATGATAAAAGAAGCAGATAAAGTTGGGGGCAATTGTGATAATGGAAAAAAAGTCTTCTTTAAGAAGAATGTTATGGAACAGCTAAATGATGGGGAATATTACAGGAAAGAATACCAAAACAAAGATAAATCAATAATGAAGAAAATTAGAAGTCTTACTAGTGAACACTCGCAACACCTTACCGAAAAAGAAATCGAATATTTATGTAACTTTGAGATTTAAGAAAAGGAATACCTAAAAATCCACAAAAGCAAAGAAATCCAAAATGCAGTTTCATCACATTACTCTACCTATATTGAAACTCTACGCCCAAAAGATTTAAAAATAGGACCAATTGTCGCGGGACCACAATGTGTAACACATTCACAGACTCAATTTTGAAACCTCTCTGTAAAGAATTGCCTAGCTTTATAAGAGATGAATATGGATTCTCTAAATCACATAACAGAAGAAGTAAATGACGACATCATATTAACATCATTTGATGTCACAAGTTAATAACAGCACTGAGAATCATTCTTGAAGATAATATTTTCAGTTTCGATGATTTAATTTACAGACGGATCAAAGGCACAGCTATGGCCCTCACCTATTCATAACTATAAATCAACACATTGGAAACGATATTTAGATGACTGTTTTTTTTTTTTTTTTTTTTTTTTTTTTTTTTTTTGGAATGGAACACCGGAAGATCTTAATTCATTTCATCAATTACTAAATTCCTTACACAGTTCAATCATATTCACAATTGAAAAAAGTGAACACGAACTTCCTTTTCTGGATATTAATATCTTGAAACAAAGAAGAAAACTAATTACGAATATATTGTTTTTTAGATAAACAAACTGACAACCAAACATTTACCATTAAATCTAATATGAATTGTAACTCCAGAAATTTAATTTACTTTATTTCATGTGCAGGCTGCTGTGAGAATTATATTGGACAAACGAGTAACACATTGCGAGAAAGAACACGAATTCACAAGCAACAGATTAGACAACCAGAAACAAGACAAATACCATTAAGTGAACATTTGGACTCTTGTGGTCAAGGAAATTTCAAAATTATGAAGTTTTATAAATGCCATGAAAAAAATCAGAACTTCAGATTAGAAAAAAATGAACTTTTATAAATTATTTAATGCTAAACTCAATGAACGTTAATAATCTCAAATATCAGGAACTCTTCTCTGAGTATGACGTCACAATCGATACCATGACGCCATAACCACAGTTTGTTGGTATGATACTTGTAATCTTGAAGGATGAAAACGTTAGCAAAATGTCACCTTAGTTATTTTGTTTTTTCATATATAATATGATTATAGGCACAGCCTATGTAGAGAACGCAGTAAATTGTTTTAAGCACATTTTTCCACTTATGATGGTTTATTATATTGTTTATAATTTAGATTTTATTATTATTTCATTTCACTAATTTAATTAGACTACGTAAATATGTTAATTGCTAATAAAAGACACAGTCACAATGTAGATATGTTTAACTGATTAAAACTGACAATTTTCTGAAGAATTCTTCCACACCAGAACTTCTGCAATGGTAAGTTTCAAACCTAGCGTGTTCACGAGAGGAACTGTAATCTATAAATTGGCGTACTCAGCATCTGATAGTTTTAAGAAGATTAGAAAATTCAAAGCAGTAAAATGGAATAAATCCATTATAATAAAAATTGACTATATTAGATGGAAAATGTTTGTGGTTATTAGAAGCTTATTCAATAGTTCTTGGGTGTTACAAATTACTGAAGTAGCAATGTCTGGCGATAAATTGGGAAAGGTCCTTCAAGGGAAACATTATACGTTGATGGTTTTATTCTATCATGGCCATTATTTCTGGTATGTTTGTCTCAGCTAACAATCGGGTAGGTGTTAAACATAGAGACAACTTTGTCTGATTATTGATAGATGGTACATGGATCTCAATACTGGAATTTTTTTTACCCAGATTTTATGTAATGTTTGTGACGCTGCCTGATGTGTTGTCTTAAGAAAACGACCTGTTATACGGTAAAACGTCCGAAAAACGTGAGTTTTTGATGTAAAGAGGATGTCTCATACAGAAGAGACATACTGTAGTATTTAAGCAATACGATTAGGTAATATGTTACAGAACCTTCAATTGTCTTTAACTCATTTCTCTATCGTACCACATATTTTATGCATTGTTTGTGACACTATCAGTGGTTTCGTCTTAAGCAAACGACATGTTCTATGGTAAAAGTCCAAAAGATGTGACTTTATTATATAAAGGATGTCTCATACAAAAGAGGCATACTGTATTTTTAGCAAGACGATTGTCAGTAAATGCTGTTAACATAGACAGAAAAAAAAACATGGTGGTCTGTGTTTCTTTGAAGAACCGAAACAATCGCTGCTCCCTTGTCGATTATTTTAATACAAAATCGGAACAATATCATACACCTTATTCAGATTAATAAAAATTGCTTAAAACAGGTAACAGATAAATCACATGCTTAGGTTATAGGTTACAGAAGTTGCAACTGTTTACAATTTAATGATAAATAGTGCCACTGGGTAGTGTTACAATATCATTAATTTACTATGCGACTGTTTAAATACCTTGTATCTTGTGATCTTGTGCAACGAAATAAGCTTACTTTCGAAACCATGTTGTTTTAGGTATCAATGTATAGTTGAACGACAAAAAAATATACTTTGATATCTAAGCACTTTTTAAAAATTTTCCCAAATAATTAGGGAAAAGATTTTATTGCGTGTTAATTGCAGTAAGTAATATTGCTAACTTGATTTTTTCTAAATAATTATGACAGTTATGTTCACCAATATGCATGAGAACGTGAGGCATAATGCTATTATGCTATATCATGATTATGCTTAAATGACGTAATTCACTGGTACCAAAAAACAAAACGTGAAGGATTACTCATTATCAACTGGTCTCCGTCCACGATATCTAAAGAGCTCGAAGATGCAAGCATCGCTGTGCTCTCTATAAAGGGTTGGCAGCGTACCTTGTTGGGATGTGAACCTTTTTTTCAATATTTCACAAGAACATTTAGAGTAGTATTCAATTCTGAAATCTAACGTTAATAATCTTATCTTTTTCTGCATTTTACTATTTCAAAATTGATTTTTACAAGTTTTGGTAAATTTTATCGGAAGTTGTTTACCAAACTACCACGGTTTTATACGTGCATTAAATTTTCGCATCTTCCATTAATATTTTATTTAAAGTACCATAGACAAATCAAATTGCTTTAAATTAGATGACGTGAATAATTTCTCATCAGAAATCATTTGCAAATATCAAATGTTTAATACCTGCATAGTGCAAATCTTAACACTAGTCCAGGCAGTGCATGAACGTAAGCGACTGTTTTTGTTCTGTCTTGTACGATGTCGCACTAATGGGTACTTTATAAGCGCCATGTTGCATATTTAGCTTATAAAATGGTGAATTTAGAGACCCGTTTCCAACAAAATAAGTCCTAAAGGGGGGTTAAACCCATAGTAGTATGAGATATTGGATTTGCGGAGTAAATGCCTGAACCACTTGGCCATCATGGCTTCTCCAATATATATAATCTGTTAGTCCATTGTGCAAAAAGGGGAAGCCTATGAATATGCATACAGGATGTTTTTTGTATTTACTTCTTGTTAAACAGTTTCCATTAGCTAAACAACTTTACAACTGCAACTACAAACCAGAATTAAGGTTGTTGGGGGTGGATGTTGTTGGTAAGGTCTCTTTGAAGGCGACCACAATGTAATTATTCACCAACTCCACGAGTTGTTTAATTTTTATTGATAGTTTAATATAATTTATTAAGGAAATGTTTGGATAAACTCCCCGGTGGTACCTGTTAAGGCCATCAGAATACTTACAAACTTAACTAAATAAGGTTTAGCGATCCGATTTAGAATGTCTGTATTTCACTTAAGTTGAGAAGCCACTAGCTATTGGTGAAGTGGCACCTTTGAAGTATATCCAGGGCCATATGCAAGAAACATTCTTTAAAATGCTATGCTGAGCATAGCCAAGGTCATTGATTGTTTTAGATATATTCGAATGGACCACGTAACTTTCAATCCTAAATGCTTAGCGCTTAGTGAAAATTTAGTCACTATCTATTTTCAGATCTTTGTAGGATCCGACTAAGGTGCAAACCTTACTTTCCACACATAAAATAATCGAACATCCTTACAGTTAAGCTACTGTTGTGGTCATTTTTGGTCTGTAAAATTATTTATAAAACACTTGTTAATATACCTGTGTATGTCTCTTAAAAATGTGAAAAATATATGAAATAAATAGAGAAAAGTTTAAAGTTTAAATCCTCCGACATTGTGTCATTTACCATTTTTAAAACGAATTGAATGGTTTTTTGTTTTGTTTTTTTTTAAAGGTATACGAACAATTGTTATCTTTTGTAATTTCAACAAAATTTAAAAATCTTAAATTCTACCTATATTGCAGTTCTTTGCACCAATGTCCTTGATTTATGATTCAAAGGGATCGGGGACATATGTTTCTACATTATTAGCCAAGTGGGATATATATATATATATATATATATATATATATATATATATATATATATATATATATATATATATATACATATATATATATATATATATATATATATATTTCCGTGGTACTTACAGTACTTTGATTTACATCAAACATTTTAAAACACAGAGTTCCATAAATATCAAATTAAATATTTCCTGTTTAGATGATTTAAAAAATTCATTTATTCTCACAGATAAATAGATTTTGATTTACCGAACTGAAGTCCAGCCAATGTCACCAATTGTTTTTTTTGCTTTTGTTGTTGTTTTCATTGTAATTTTTTTGTTTTCAGTTAATTTTGGCTTTCGATATACTTACTCACGAGTGATAATGAATTCAACGCAAGATTTTTACAACAGTCTAAAAACAAGTCAACTTAAGAATCTCTTCCGGATTTAAGTATCCAGTGAAAAAATCGTGTTCGAATACATGTAGGTGCCCAAATACAAATAACAGTTTTCTTTGTTACTATAAATCCTTGAGACTATGATTCATTGATACGTTTATTTTTACGAAATGTTGTTTTATTACCATTACATATCATGTTTCCAATATTTCAATACGTGCATGATTTTATAATTGTGAAATAAAAATTAAACTTTAATAACTTTAAAAATTATGTACTTGACAACTGCAAACGCAACTTATATATAATGAAAGGAACAGTCAACGAAGAAAGACAAGAAAAGATAAGTATATATAGAGAACATCGATAATAAATCCAGATTTGTGACGGGCAGTGAATATAATGTCAAGTGCTGTTGTAATAGTACCATTAAAGAGCTACAAATATTGAATTCAAAACAATAAAACAAAATGTTCCATAAATAATTTTAAATATAAGATAAAATAAAAATAAATGAATAAATAAATAAAAATAATAAATAAATAAATAAGAAAATCTAAAATGTCTAAATTTTATAAGGGCGCTTTGCATTGGACTTTTAATTTTGTTTAACAATACATAAACTTCTAACTCATCATGTCCCAGTAGCGTTTAAGAGTGAAAGGTAATAAAATTCTGTTAAATGCATGTTGACTAACTCACAGAATGTAATTAAAAGTTTTACCCTGTAAACATTGACTGTACTTTTGAATTAACAATTAATCTTACCTCACAATTAATACGTCCCAAAAGAGCCAAAATATTGGTGGGAACTTCCTCTGGGTTTTCCAAGTAACGATTTGCAATTGCTCCAATACTTTAAGGTTGATCAATGGCGATACAACTCTTACTAACAAAATAAAGCGCGTCGACTAGGTATAGATAGAAACGTGTTGGGAATTCCGAGAAGTCTCGATATTTTTTCGCTTTTACGTTCTTACCTTAAATTCTAATTGGCACTGTCTTCACACCCACAATCTGTATTTACTTGGGTTTTCCTGGTAATCTGTCCATTGATTGCTTGTTTTTTGTACTAGAACTCATTCATGTGTTCGATTAAGTAACCCTTTTTACATTTATACATACCGATATATATAAAGTACCCGATAGAGCGTACGATGTATATTAAAAAATAGACATAAAACATTTAAATAACAACCGGATCGACATTACACATGTTTTCAAATGTTGCGGTGCTATATTACCTCTAAAATTGGCTGTTTTCTAGTTCTTTGATATTTTATTCTTATTTGTGGAGGCACAATCACAAACTTGGATGTTAAAATGCCAACGAACCGTTTGCTACAGTAAAATTGGGGGAAATCGCTGTGTGTGTACATTTTAAATTTTAAGAAAACACATTTTCTAGTCAGTGTTATACTTCCTTTCCTCTTCAGTGATTAAAACATTAAAAAAAATTCTGTCGCATAAAACCAGTTTCTTTTTTCGACCATTTTTATTTTGTTTTTAAGTCTATACGTAGTACATAGACAGTGATGCATATCAAAACATACCTAGTGTGTTCATGTCATTATATGCCTTAAATGTACTGTATAATGATTGTACATTGAATTAGATCATTAAAGCAATGCGAATCTGATGTGTAAAAGTGTCTAGTTCTATTGACTAAGTCAATTTCTCTCTGGTTTTGTCCCAGTAAAAAACCTTAAATGCATTCTTTAAGACATTAAATATACATACATACATACATACATACATACATATATATTGTATTTTAACATGCTTTAATATATTTGCTATTTAAATAATAGTTTTACAATTCTGTAAATAATGGCGTTAGTATGTTTTATAATTGTATTTTACATAACTGTAGAACAAATGGCGAAACTTTAAGGAAATATTTGTATTTGTATAAGATTTAAAACGTATCAGGAAGGTGTCAAGAAAATTATATTGATAACATATCATTACATAATCAACAATTTTCTCCAGACCTGATATTTAGATTTAAGGAATTTTGTTTGTACATTCCACTAAAATAAACATTTTAAAAGTAAAAAGTGCCTATATGTGACAGAATAAAACCATCTGAACGTTGAAATGGATTAACATGAAACTTGCTACCGTTTTAAATCTTGACATGCTGGACATTTTTGTAATTTATCGTCATTATCTTACCTTTAACAGAAAATAGTCAAAAACAGCGAAATTTCTGGAAAAAAAATCAATATTTCAGGGTCAACAACTCTTACATGGATTAACATACAGATACGAAACAAGCTACCTTGCTAGATCTTGTCATGCTAAACATTTTCACAATTTATTTTTATTATCTACTTATAACAGTTTTAAAAAAAATGTCAAAAACAGCAAATTTTGCAAAAAAATTTCCACATTGTGGGACAATAACTTCAAATGTTATTTTCTGATTTCTTAAAAATCTAATAAATCATTAGATCTTACAATGCTCACTAATTTTAAAACGAAATAAGCATAAAATGTTCTAAAAACAGCTCATTTGGTACTTAAAACTCAAAGGTTAAAAAAACGGTCGTGACCTTGACCTTATTATGAAGATTTTACATGATTACAATACTGAAGACTCCATGTCATTATCTTTGCAAATAATCGAGATATAACATTTTTAAGATAATTTCGAAAAATTTAACGCAACAACGCGTTACCCATTTTTGACCGAATTGCACCGACCCAGACATGCTTCTGACAGTCTCGTTGAAATTTGTCTAGTGTTTTCAGAGGATAAGTCGAAAATATGTGCTAACGACGCACACACGCATGTACGCACGCAAATACACATGCTGCGCCATGCCATATGCTCACAAGACTTTCCTTCAGGTGAGCTAAAAATGAAACCAATCTTTCTTACAATGTAGTACTAACAATACATAATACTATGGTAATACACGTCACTGGTAAAACTAGATAATGTACGAGATTAAAGAAAAATAAGAACAAATGGAAAGGAAATTAATTGTTACATAATTCAATATTTGCATTTGATGAATAATCAAAGGTTGTAAACAAAGGTGCAAATTGGATACCAGCATTTTATGTCATTATGATATTGAACAAAGTCTTCACTTTATAACAACTGTCCTCTATCATTGTTGTATTGTTCTAGCTAGTTGCAAGGTGCATTTCACTTAGAAACGAATTCCTTCATTCTATATTATTCTGTACCCATTATATTTTGAATTTTATTCATTCCAAAAGGTACCTCAACGGTTTAGTTCAGAATTCAGAGAGAATAAAACGAACTTCCATTTTTTTACCATTGCCTTTTGATAAATTGTAAAAAGCGAAGATGGAAGCAAATATAAACTTAACATATCACTGACTGAAGATAAGCACATGATGTTACCCGATGCTAATGTCAAAAGGCAATTGCAAAATTGTGCCCGAAACTGGTGTTCGATTATGTCATCAAGATAAAATGGTGCCCGATGACGTTTCAAGACAAACTGG
Organism: Tegillarca granosa; assembly: GCA_029721355.1. Taxonomy (NCBI): domain Eukaryota; kingdom Metazoa; phylum Mollusca; class Bivalvia; order Arcoida; family Arcidae; genus Tegillarca; species Tegillarca granosa. The sequence continues at coordinate 14,784,919 of CM056596.1, forward strand.
TGACCGATAATGTTGTCGACAAACAGGTGCCTGATTATGTTATCAAAAGACAAAATGGTGCCCGATGATGTTTCAAAACAAACTGGTGCCCGATAATGTTGTCGACAAACAGGTGCCCTATTGTTATCAAAAGACAAAATGGTGCTCGATGATGTTTCAAGACAAACTGGTGACCGATAATGTTGTCGACAAAGAGGTGCCCTATTATGTTATCAAAAGACAAAATGGTGCCCGATGATGTTTCAAGACAAACTGGTGCCCGATAATGTTGTCGACAAACAGGTGCCCTATTATGTTATCAAAAGACAAAATGGTGCTCGATGATGTTTCAAAACAAACTGGTGCCCGATAATGTTGTCGACAAAGAGGTGCCCTATTATGTTATCAAAAGACAAAATGGTGCCCGATGATGCTTCAAAACAAACTGGTGCCCGATGATGCACAGGGGCTTGTATTTATTGATAATTCCCCCTTTTCTGACAAATACCCTCTTTTTGGCCAAAGCCCTGGAAGAAATAATTATTCTTCCAGGATTTTGGCCAGAAAGAGGGTATTTGTCAGAAAAGGGGAAATTTTCAATAAATACAAGCCCCTGTGGATGATGTTGTCGACAAACAGGTGCCCGATTATGTCATCAAAAGACAAAATGGTGCAGGATGATTTTTTCAAGAAAAAATAGTATCCGTTTATGTTGTCAAGGCAATCTGATGATGTTTTCGGTACAAAGTGGTTTCCGATGATGTTGTAAAAAGGCAAATTGCGCCCAATGACATTGACAAGATAAATGGCGCAATTTGGTGTGGTCAAAATACTTTTGTATGACACTCAAGTCAAGTCACTTATATGGAAGCGATCATTTAAATTATGGATGCTGAGGCAGATGGGAATGAACCAAGAAAACCGCCGAACTTCCAATGGAGAACAGATACATTTTATCACATAACTTGTTCTTAGTTCCGGGTTCGAACATAGGCGCTGAGAGAGATATTGTGATCCATGATTGGATGTTTTAAATCTTTGGCTACAAAGGTCTCTAGAGTAAATCTAAGGCTAACATATATATGTGATGTATTGTTTTGATCCCAGCCCATAAGGCCCACCTAGAAAAAAATAGAATTTATCCTTAATTTATACTGGGACATTTTGGGATTATTGTTCGTCACCTTATTTTACAACCAATGTTGTCTCAAAGAATAGTTAAAGTGAGAAATATATATATATGTCAAGTGTTCAAGTTGTTTTTTTTAAGTATCACTTTTGAAGTAACCAGAATAACATACACCTAGTTATAACTGATTGTTAGTATTATTATGTCAAAAATAATCATAGTTATAGGGACCTGATTGTAAAACAAGTATTTTTACTATAAATACTTTTTATGCTGACATGGAAAAAACTGCCTAGTGTATGTTCATACCTGCAACCTTAAACAAAACAAGATTAACTGAAAACAATGCATACGATATATATTTTATTTATTTTAATCATAAAATATTTCAATGAAAATATAAGATATGTACTGCACATGAAAATATATAGGTATTGCAGAGCTGGCATAACCTTTGTTAAATACAGTCTTTGTTGTTTATTTAACCCTTACTCAATTCTTAAACCACCTCAACAGGTGTTTTAAACAGAGAAACCATCTATCCAACTCTCCCATACACTTCAGGTTCATTTTAGCCACCCCATGTTACAATGAATCATACCCAGTCCCTCTCAAATAACTCATTATTCTGTTTCTCAGAAAAAATAGAGAATTTCATATCACATTATAAACAGTCTACTTAGAATTGGTGAGTTGGAAAAAACTGTATCACAAAAGAAACTAAATCATTTCAGTAAATTATGCATTTTTTTATAAAAAAAAAAACTTAAATCATGTTTGATATTGTCCACTGAGTATAAGTTTAACTTAAAAGTAACTGTATACATTCTGAATCAGTATATAATATTTCTATAGAAAGAAAAGTGGGACTGTTGGGATTCTGCATGTTGGAAACGGTGATGCCTAGACAAGATGTGAAGTCCTTAGTGATTTATCAATGAAATTTATAAAAGGATTGGCTTTTTTGTGAATTTTTTTCAAGTAAATTCCCCATAAGTGCAACATTTACCCTGTACAGAGATATTCTGTGATAACTGCAGTTATGCCTAGGCTAAGATAAGTCAAAGTTACCAAATTGTATCAAGTTATTGGAATTTCTATGAATTTTTTTGAATTCAGACACAAATACAGTGACCACTACAGTTGCTAGAGACATACCATTTGGATTGTTAGTTTAGTCATTTTAAAAAATTATTCCACCCATGCTCATTCCAATCCACTAATCCTAAACTGATAGAAATCCCTGGGTCTGATATTTATTATTTTTTAATAACCATTTAACACATCCATATTTTTAAAATGTAATACCTGTGAATACTATATATAAAGGGGGATAATCCTGTATAATATTTTTAAGTGGACATAGAAAACTTATTGCAAAAACAAATTGCTTATTTTTCAGAAAAAAAGCTATGAAAATTATACAAAACAAAATCAGATAAATACTTCCATAAGAAGATATAATTCACAATTAATGTATAAAAGTCTATTTATATTAATTTATATCACAAAAATCAATTTAAAATGGAAAGAAATAATTATGAAATGTAAAGATTTCAAACAAAGCATCATAGCTACAATAAAACTATTAAGAAAAAATCAATAAAAAGCAAAAAAAAAAAAAAAAAAAAAAAAAAAAAAAAACAATCAATGATCATCAAGCTAAGGAAAAAAGTCAACCAGAAACATAACTTATTCAATGTGTACAAAAATATTGGCACTGTCAAGAAGAAAAAAGTAAGAATATATCTATAAAAAAAACCCTTTGTACTTGTTATAAATGCACACAACATCTCAAAAGAAAGTAAGAAATGATTTGATATGAAAATGAACACATAAATTAGAAAACATTCTTGCACAAAAGAAAGAATGAATGAAACACTGTTTTTCCAAACACAAAACAAGCATTGCATTTGCACTGTGCAAAATAGGGTATCAAAAATATCTTTATAGGTACATTTACTCTGTTAACATTACACAATAAACAAACTGTGTATGTGATTTCAATATTCAAAAAATATGTTATAGGTGAATTATTTTTATTTATTTAAAAAAAATGAAGACATTATTAGTGTTCCCTGTTATATCTCCAGAATTATTACTATCAATCATGAAGTGTAAGTTTACCATAAGATCTGGAGTAAGATTGTCGATGGGTTAAAAGTATCATAAATTTGATCGGAATGTCACAGCTTAATTTAATTTGTAAATTTTGTGTGTGTGTGGGTGTGTGTGTGTGTGTGTGTGTGTGTGCAAAGAAAAAAAAGAAAAAAGAGCAAATTTAATATTGCTATATGCACCATACTTTAAAAAATCATATACAAACATAAGGATATTCAACCAGGATATTTTTTCACATCTAAGTATATACACACACAAGAAAATAATTCTTAATATGCAATTTTATCACATAATTGCATCATTGTTACTTTTTAAATTTGGCAAGATTCATTTGTTAAATACCTAATCTATGAGTTTTTTTTTTTTTAAAGAAATAACTTTTACTAAAAAAAACCTATACTAATATTAGTTTTGTAAAGTTCTACAAAATTATTCTTTTCTATAATTTTTTTTTTTTTTTTTTGATTTTTGCTTTTTTACTTATATAACCAAAACCCTGAGCCATATGATAATTTCTATAAACTTAAATTATTAGTAGAGTCTGCAATGGATATTAATCAATAAATATTCTATTTGACAAAAAAAAAAAAAATTCTAAATTCAGATTACTTAACCATTAAACTGATAAACTGACATATAACTCTGTTTATTTAATCCAAAGTGATTTCTACATAGATTTTGTAATAGCTTAAACTTATTTAAATAAAAGTTTTTAATCAATGTTGAATTGAAAGGATATTTAAAATATACTGAACACAATTCATTTAAAACAATCTGAAGAAAACAAAAACAAAAATTTTAAACTGTCTTAGCTTTTTATTTTATGATACACAAGTGCAAATATTTTTTGTAGAAATGTTGCTTTTTTGTAATACGAAAAGATAACATTCTAAAAAACAACTGATTAAATCCCTTGTATGTATATTATATATAAAAACAAAAACTAGGAATTGACATTTTATTTCTTATAACATTATATATATAACATTTAGTACTGATTGCATTAAGTTTTTATCACCATAAGAACCATGCAATCAACAAAACAATCATGAAAGATAACATTACATCTTCATTACAAAAAACCGATAAAACTACAAAATCACAGAAAAGGAAAGCAGAAACAACTTTAATAGAAACATGAAAAAATAGAAAGATACCTAAATGAAAACTTTATCATCTGATGTAGAAAATTTGTCAAAATAATCATAACAAAAACAGGTAAATTAAAAATCATGAATACCTAAAAACAAATTTACAGACTGCGTGGATAAATCAAAAGAACTGTTACATTTAGTGCACCAACAGTCATACAATATATATATATATATACATTATGATGAATCTTTATGATATATACATTTAAATTTCTAGTATCCATTATGGACAATACTAAGTCAGACCTCTATTGTGTTTACAATATAAATTTTACTAGTATCTGACCCAACTTAAAGATTTTTTTTAAAAGAAAATTTCTAATAAAGACTAATTTTAAAGGTATAAGTATTTCTTTGTTAAAATGACCTACAATAGCTATGTGTGTTTTTTCTACGTGCTACAGAATCTATATTCTAGTACAGGACTTCAATTACATCCTTAAAGACAAGTATTTGTCTCTTGGAAAATTAATTTGACTGTTGACTTTCATGAAGAATTGGTTATGTTACATTAAGATTATTGAGGTTTCAGTGACAGTCACTTTGACAGGTATAATGTTAGCCCTGTAATATTTTGTGCAAATAGCTAAAATTAACCATAAAAAATTAATAATTGATCACTATTTATTCATATAAGTAGATAATACTGCACTTTCTTTGGAAATAAATACAAAAGTACTATTAATATGTTGACTATATTTGTATTTTGAAACATCTGACTATTTCAGACAATACTTTAATTATAGTCCCTGATATACATAACAAAATCTGAGCTTTATAATTGCAAAATGAGACCAAAATTTGAAACATATTCTATAAATTACTTGTTCATCATTCATGTGCTTCTGTTAATTGGAAAACATCAGGTTGATAATCAGTTCCCTCCCTTGATAATGTTGGTTCTTTCTCCTGTGAGCTCTGTTCATCATTTTCTCTTTCTTTATCAAATTTACTACCATCGTGAATATGTTTTCTTCTGACAGCATCTCTGTATGGATGTAGGTGAAATACAAATGTTTCCCAATTTACATTGTTTAGTCCAATTTGTTTTATTTCTGCCATCTTTTTCTCTACATAAAGCACTGGATCTTCAGGTCTTTCTATCATGAGACAACTTAGTAGACTTTCAAACATTTGTGGGATCTGGTGAACTGCTAGGTACTGTTTTGCTTGATCCCTGGTACTTCCTGCTTCTGCCATATTTCACAACTTCAATTTTACTATTGTTATTTTCTTTAAAAACTTTTTTATTTTTCTGGAAAAAAGTTCAAGACATAGATAAACAATTCAGATAGGAGAAGTGGTAATCTTTAACCCATACATCAGACATATGGCACATGTACCAAATTTAACTGGTACAAGTTCATAACTGCATAATAATGATTTCTAGCATCAATTTCACATCAATATTGCAGTTATTATGTAAAATGGCCATGTTTGTGATAATTTTTATCTTTTTAATTTTATTTTGTTAAATGAAATGTCTTAAAATGTCCTAAAGATGATAAATCTAATATCTAAATTCAAGCTATTTTATGCTCATCTGAAATTATGTCATAGACATTCACTTCAGTTTCAAATAATTAATCTAGGGTCCCACTGTAAAGGGTATCTTGGTTTGATATAAAAACGCTATCTTATTCTTATCTCGAAAAAGGCCTTATTTAGGCGATAACCTAGGCGATCACCAGATCAAATTATAGTTCATGCATTTTTGAATGCAATCATGTAATGTCAAGCTTATTGTTCCCTGGTCAGAAATTTGTTTACCCATAAATGATATAAACAATATACAGAGAATGGTTTACCCCATAACCCAAGTCCCATTAAAAAAAATAATAAGTACCCACTAACATATCCTCAAGATGCCTAATTTGGTGGTAGGGTCAAATTTGTGGCAAATTGTTTACACTGAATATCATTTACAGGAAGTACATCACTGCATACACTCAAAGTCAAATAGGCTCCCAAATGGTAAAACTTTTCATACTTACTTAGAAAATATTTAATTATGTTGTAAACTGGTAAGGAAATATAAAAATATCGAAAGTTTTAATTTTTGACAGATTTCACTGTTGCCGAATTATTCTCGAAGATATATCTTTATTTTTAATCACAAGTAAAATAAATAACGATGTAAGCTATGTCGTCTGCAAGAAGAGAGTCTGGTCTATTAACCTGATCAACATCTGAAACTTTTGTGGCAAGTAATTCTAGTTTTGAGTGTCATAAAAAACATGTGTCTCTTGCGCTATATTAAGTAAAATTCTAGACCTGAAATACATGGCCCCGAACGGCTTTTTTTTATAATACTGATGTTGCCGTTCGGAGCCATGTATTTCAGGTCTAGTAAAATTCATGCATTTTTCACTATATAATATGATGTAAATGATATGAACTCTGCGTGTCATACTGGAATTGCCTTATCGTTTTTAATCCTTGTTGTAATTTTGTAATCCAAAAAAATCCAAACATTTGCATGTAAATCTTAACTAGACTATTGAAAATATAATTTTTTGAAAAAATCAGTGTTGTAATCCCTAACCAGGAGAAATCTCATGATTTGAGACTTCCCACGAATTTGGTAACATTTTTTTAAAATAGCGTCTGTTGAGAGGTTTTTTGTTTTTTTTTAGTGATAGTGGGTTTTTTTTTTCTTATATATGGACATTTTATATATTACGGATAAAATTTCAGACTCCTGTGGTTCTTGTTTCTAAATTCAAATTTTATCATAATGTACAACAAAGATAGAATTTTTCACCTAGAGTTTAAACATGACACTGTCAATGAAATTTTGTTCTGATTCATGCTAATACTGATATTGCTGCTTTGTTCAAAAGTCAACAGTGTCATTGTTTACCAGTTTACTAAAGCATCAAAAGTCGTTCAAAGAGAGATCAGTTATTTTTGTGGAATTTTTCCTTTCCGTAACCAGTTAGTTGGATTTTTACCTTTCTCTATAGAAAAATTAGTTCAAAGTGTTTTATTCCTTCTTAGTTCATGGCATAAACTCTCAAAATTCCCTCAAGCGAGTTCAGTCACTCTTCCCAATCGTCGCCTAGAAGCATTACACAATGGATGCAGAGCCACCGACGCAGTTTAGTATCTACAAAAACTAACCCAATTTCGCAAAAGAGACAGAAAATATATATAGTTGAACATATTTTTAATTATTCAATGCATATATTTAATGCAAATGTTTTCTTATTGTTTCAATTATCAACAACAAAATATTCGAAACAACGTACCAATATTGTACACATTTTCCTTCCGTTTCCGGTTTAATAATTTTGCAGACGATTTGCGAACACCAAAAATATGTAGAAAATGGGATTTGTTTTAAGTTTTGGGTCGATATTTTTTCTACAAACGTTAAAAGATTATTAGAAGATACATAAAATTCAGTTGAGTTATTTCAAATGTTAATTTCAAATGGGCATTCTTGTTTGTGCAACCTGTCAATTTTATTTTTCTTGACAACACCTGTGTTTTGAAATTGAAATATACGTACCAGTATTTTAGTTACTTTTTGTGTTTATTTTAAAGGAAAGGTTGAAAATTGTAACTTCTACGATATGTGAATGATTGCCATTTTGTTACAACATTACTTTTATCTTTCTTCATATTCTATGATTGTGCAAGTAAGTGGACCAAAGTTGACAGACTGACTCATTATTTGTTTTGTAATATGCAAAAATAGTTTGTCAGTAAATTTTAAGTATGGATCCAAATGTATTGGTACAGCGTAAATTAGGACAAGATGAAAAATGTCTTATGATATCCTTTAACATGTTTTTTCTTGTGTAATTTAACTTTTACATTCAAGTTAGGCTGACATGTATGTTTTCACATTGTTTGCAAGTTATAAATGTAAGATTATGCATATGATTGTAGGTAGCCTTAATTTTGAAATAAAATGTGTTAGGGTCAGACAAAATTTGGCCAAGATTATGGACAAAGCTTCATAATTACTGAAAACAGACAGTTTTTATGAAATCTAACAATAACTACATGAAAATGATGTTATACATCAATTTTTCAACAAAGTACAAATACAAATTTTAACTATTCCAGTTAAAATAATAACAATCATAATAAAATATTCATAAAATTTTATTTCATAAAAAAAATATAATCCATAATAAAATCAGAAAATTTATATCAGAATTGGAAAGGTCATAGTTTATGCATAATAATGAATCTTTAAAAACATCCAAAAATAAATTATTTCATATTAAAAGAAATTGTAATCTTAGAATTCAAGTCAAATTGCCCAGCAGTAAAATTGCCCCTGTCAAATTCAACCCCACTTTCCACTTGTTAAAATCATCCAGTTCAAAAACACCCCACTTTTTACAACATTGCCCCATGGTCAAAATCCCCCCCCCTGGAAATTCGCCCCAAAAATTTGAAATCGCCCCTTTTTTGGAATAACCATATTGAGACTTCAGTCATTCTGAAAAGTAAGTGATTATGTGTTGATTTTTGGCAGTATGTGGCATGGTGAATAAGTTATAGCTGACATAAATCAGTTTGTTTTAAAGATTTTTAACCTATTTTTTTTTTTGACAAATTATTTTTATATAAAAATATTGATGTAGAAGAAGCTTTCAAGCAAATAAAGCATTTAATGTTCCCAGGAACAGCGAAATGGTTTCATAATACCGGTAAGCATGTGGAATGTTTAAAGCTGCATTAAGTTTTTCAATTTTCTGATTTTTTTTTTTTTTTTTTTTTGATTTTCTAAAATTATATTTTTTTAAAAATTAATAACTTCTTATCATGATCCATGAGATTCATTTTCTAAAATTTCATTCCTTTTAGCTGTAAATAAACGGAATCCTCTAACCAGTTGGCAATGTTTAACAATGATTATTATGAGCTTGGAGCATACGCACGGATATACTGAAAAACCCATGAATTGAAGGTGAAACATGACAAATTGCATTAATTGTCCATCATTAATATCCAGATGTATTTGAAATGGTGTTATGTATCCCTTACTAAGTCACAAATAACAAATTCAACGGATTTCTGTGTTTAATTTATCGTATTTCACCGTTTTGAAAGTTGTGTTTAAAATTAAATGACCCCGGTTTTTTTCATGACGTAACCATGTTCTAATATTAGATCCCATATGCTACATCTGGCTGGGAAATTATTGTTGTTTCTGTATTTATTCAAGCTTTTATTGTTGAACCAAATGTAACATTGTTCATTAAGAACATCATTAAGTAGATAAGCACCGTTTTAATTTTTGCTTTGGAAAACTTACTGCAGCTTTAAAAGGATTTTTGTTTGCCTCAATGATTCAGCCTATAAATACTTTAACATTATCTTTTATAAACAGTACACATATTCGTTTTACTGTACCTAATGTAAAGATTTTATAATATTCTGACAATAGATGTATTTGTGTAATTTATTAACTGAAGAAGGTAATCACAACACATCTGGGCTCTCTAAGGTATAAAATATCTTTATTAAGTCAATACATTTGTATGAAAGCACAACAAAATACATTGCAATACAAACTATACATATTTACAAACAGTAACGTAAAATTGTTGCAGTTTGATCGCCAAATTAAAAACATCTGTATCTCAAATTTAGGTATACTTTTGAAATCTCAAAAAATCAGAAATCTTTGTCTTTTTCGAAAAGGGGCAATTTTTAAAAATTTGAGGGTGAATTTTCAGGGTGCTATTTTGACAGTGGGGCGATATTGCAAAAAGTGGGGGCTATTTTGAATCCAATATAAGTATCATGATCTCATTTTTATTCTGTTATTACTGCAAAACTTTTATCCTTTAGCCATTTTTTTCTACTCTATCAAAATAGAACAAAAATAGCCATAAATAAATACAATATTCTCTGTTTATAGTTCAAAGAAAGCTTTTAAATGACATGTTTGGTTATTTATTGATTTGATATGGTTGAGAATAATTGATACATTTGTTTTGTATATTAGAAATCTCTTTAGCTATTGGTGAAAGATTTCTGTAATTTTTCCTAAGTTTGACAAATTGTTAAGTTTTTGTTCTTATTTGAAGCCTTCGTCATGTCTGACTAGATGAGCATTTCAATCAAACTTGAGTTGATGATGAATAAATTTTTATGGCATGTTCTGTTACTTTCACTTTCTTTTTTTTCTTACAATATTTATGTTACAATCCTTAACATAGTTTACTGTGTGATTGGAAGACTAATTGATGGATTTGCAAAATTTGATAGATATGTGGCAATTGTTGAGAAGCTTGAAGATCATGGGTAAGTAAGCTTAACTAATTGAAACGTTTCAATGTCATTTAAGACATAAGTTTTTATGATATATATAAACATGTAATAATAATAACAGAAAAACTTTGAAAGCTTATAATGCCTAAGATGATTACCGGTAGTATTTTTGTGTCATTTTCTGTTGAGCTCATTTTTCAGAATCTCTTCTTTTTACATGCATATATTTTATATCATACCTCCTGCTAGTTTCTTTCAATATCATTGGACATGTCTCCTCGTGTGTTGATTTAATACAGTCCATACTGGGTCAGTCCTATTCCATTTCTAGCCAGTATAATAGTTATTTCCCAGGTCAATGGTGACAGCTTGGTAGTAAACATAATACACATTTTTCACAAACACTAACGGCAATTCAGGAAACAAGTAGAGATGTGGTGATACTGAAACAGAATATTTGATTTCTAGGCACAAGAGTAGAGTTACTTTGTTTGATAGTAAGTTAAAATCATTATTTTATTGCACAGAAGACGCTTCCCAAAATCATGCTGACTAAATCATGTCGCTGTACAATGTGCATAAACCCAAATTGTTTTTAAATGATTTTTTTATGATAATCAGTATGAAAGCACTGTAACAAAGTGTGCATGAGACCTTATGTGGCTTGTTCTAAGGTACCTTGTATGGCTTGTTTTGGTTTAAATTAAAGAGCAAAGCTTGTACCATTGGTTTGTTTGCCTGAAAGAACATGTTAGCAATATTTCATCCAAATTTTCTCATGCTCCATGAACAGATTATTTTTGTCATGTTCATGCATTTCCGAGTAGTTCTTCAGGGTGTTTGGTAGGATTTACACAGTACTTTTGTGACCTAATATGTATGGTTTATACATGATTAGTAAAATCCATATCTGGGCCTGGGCATTGCTCTGGCAATGTTTCTATGTTTTTCAAAGCAATATGGCAAAGAGGCAGTATAAAAATTGTGTAATTATTTAAAATGATAGCTATATAAAACATTTAGTCAAACCTCATGCAAGCTAGAATTTTGATTAAGTAGTTTAATTTATATGATAGACAACAATATGTTAAACAGTTTACACCTGGTTAGACTAGCTAACTCAATTACTAAGAAGACAGATAAATGCATATTCTATTCTTTTTATTGTAGGATATTTATACTATCTTCAAAGCGAGTTCCTGCATTTAGCAGTGATGAATTAAAAATTGAGGATGTTTTGTCAGTTGATGGGAATTTGAGAGCTCTTCAAGGTTAGTAAAATTACAAAACTGTTACTATGGCATTTTTAAAAAAATTATTTTGCTAATTTACTGGTATCTAGTAAGATGGATACTAAATGTAATTATTTGTCTCAGTTTCAGTTAAAGTTGATTGAATTTCATTATCTAAAATGCAATTATCTAAAGTTTGTAGATCTTAAAACAAATTATTTTTTAAATCTGGGCCATTTATTTTAAATTGACTATCAAAAAAAAAAAAAATGGAGTCCATTCATTCCCAATTTATTAATTTTTACTGGAATAATTTGATAGTTAAATCGGGTTTCAAATAAGAAATAGACCAGTTGGATTTGAAAATAGACAAGTAGTTTTAAGGTTAAAAGTAAAAGCAAAGTGACTTCACATTTGACCAGTGATACCAAGAAATATACTATGTCTATTAATAGGTGACTATTAAGACATGTTGAACTGTACTTGAAATTTTAGGTACCAGGGTTGTACAAATGTACTATCAATAACTGGGATACTACAATCAATATGACTTCTATTTAGTTACATGTATTCATATCAGGGTTAATAAAGGGTATTTATTGTCTTGGTTTTCTTCTATGTATATATTGCAGACCTGTAAATCTTAACTGTTAATGGTCATAACTTTAAGTAAGAAGATTATAATATATGTATTTCCTGTTTGTAGTGGGAGAGTTTATAACTTCATATTTTGATTAATGGATATTTAAATTGACACATATATATATATATATTATAATGGAATATTTTATTCAGGTATAGATTCATTACTTGTAATGGCTATTTTGATTATATTGCACCAATAATTTACTTATCATGAGATAATGTTTTGTCTTATAACACCAGCACTTATTATCTTATTAATTTTATTTTATTTGCTGCTTTTTCTTCAAAAGCAGTTACAGTTTAAGAGATAAAAATAATTTTTTTTGATAAATAATTAATTCTGATAATGCATTTGTATTAAAACCAGGTGTGCTAGATATGAATATTAACTATACTCTGTGTTAGTGTTATACATGTAATTAGCTTTTGGGGACAGCAAAATGTAAGTTTAAATAAATGTTTTTGTCCAAGATGCAATGACAGGTTTAATATTAGTGCAGGAAATTTTGAATCATCAAACCCTTCATAATCTTACTACATGTTTAGAATTTTTGCTTTAATTAGCAGATAAAATACTTCAAATAATTATTTTTGCTGTTTGCTACTAATGAAGGAACACTTTCTTCTTAATTTTGATGTTTGGTTCACCTAAGATTTCAGACAGGTTCTTAGTGAGAAAAAGTTTGTTGTCATATTGCTTGTCAAAAGTTTGTGGTTTTCTTACACCATCCTTGATCTAATCAACTCAATTTAAGTAATAGAATCTTGACAGATGCTTGCAAAACAACATTATTCCATTTCACTTAATTAATTTTGCTATATTTCATTTATTTGAATTACTTAAAGATTGCTAAATGAAACAATATAGAGGTTAAGATTAAGTTATGATTTAAATTGGCATATGTATGTCACAGAGAAGCAATTCTATTTCTGTTACATATTTTTCTGGGAAGGTCAGTTGGTACTAAACAAAAGTGTGTTAGGTTTTAGATTTGAGCCCTGCAATTCTTTTTATGCCTGTCAATAATGTTCCATGTATTTAAAGACGCATGCTTTGCCTGATTGATTTTGAACTTAGTCATTTTATTCCCTGTGATGGAACATATCAGATCACGAGGTCAAAGGTGAAAGTCACAGTTGCTGTAAGTAAAAATTTAGTTTTCATGCATTTAAAGACACATAGGTTGTCCATTTATCTCAAACAGTATCAGCTTATTTGCTATGACCAAACATTGCATAGGATTGCAAACCAGGTAGCTAGGTCAAAGGTCAAGGTCACAGTCACTATGAATAGAAATTTGATTCCTGTGCATTTAAAGACACACTATTTATTGGGTTACGGTAGTCTCAAACTTTGTCAACTTACTCCCTGTGATGAGACATTGCATGGAATAACAAATCATATCATAGTTCAAAGGACAAGGTCATAATTGCTGTGAATAAAAATTCAGTTTACAAGCATTTGAAGATGCACCAATTGTCTTGTTGATTAAAAACTTATTGAACTTATTATTTGTTGCAAGAGACCACATGGGATTGCAAACCAAGTCACTTGCTAGATTGATCTTAAACTTGGTCAACTTATTCTCTGTGACAAGACATTGCACGGTATAACAAATCAGGTCACTTTTGTTAAAGGTCAAGGTTACAGTTACTATAAAGAGAAGTTTGCATTTATGTTAAGGTGAACAGTTTGTCTGATTGATCTCAAGTTTCTCCAAAATTATTGAACTGTTTTAGGAAATTATGATTCCAACAAAATTTGGTATATAGTATTACCATCCTAACATCTTGTGCAAGTTCAAATTTTGACCGGAATATTGTTTGGAGAAGGTGTGGCCCATTTTTGGACTTTGAGCATCTGCAGATATTTATAGATTCAGATGAAATTTAGAATACATTTATTAAATGCCTGTCAATATAGACGGTACATGTTTTGTTATATTGCTGTCTGTCTGTATTATGTTATAGTGCTGTCCATCCTCTTTCCATGGAAATATTCTGCTCTGCCTGGTGGTGCTCTTGTTTGCTTTGTGTTACTTTGTTTGCCTACTTGTTTCACAGAAATTTGTATGGATTACCACTTGTGACACAGTTGGAAACTGAAAAAATGTAGTAACTAGACTAATGTAACTAAGTGATGACCCCTACAGGGTGATAGGCTCAGTGTCATAACTGAAGTCTGACCTTTAGTCCTGTTTCACATGTAGCAAATCATTTTGTAGTATGTATTTAGCTCACCTGAGCTGAAAACTCAGATGAGCTATTGCTATCTTTCTTCATCCCTTGTGTGTAAACTTTTAACATTTTTATATTCTCCTCCAAAACCACTGGGCCAAATTTAATGAAACTGTGTCACAACCATGCCTGGGTGAAGACCTTTAAGATTTGCACAAATGAAAGAGTTATGTACCCTTGGGGCCCCATAAGGGGAAAAATAGTAAAAAAAGTTACAAAATCTTCTCCTCTGAATGTACAAGAGATATACCTTAATTATTTCATATATAATATTGTTAGGTCATCTAGTTTCAGATTTGCACAAATGGTAGCCATGGGCTCAAAATGGGGAAATGGCAAGGTACTTAGTAAGGAAATTGCTGAAAAATTATCTATTTGACAATATATCTTGAAAAGTATTAACTATTAGAATATAGTGGAGTTCACCTATAACAAAGACGGATGTAACAAATTTAGGCCTATAACGAACTAGAAAAAATTCCCTGACCAATTTACTATATAATCTATGTTTAATGGAATTGCTTATTACGAATTGGCCTATAACGAAAAAATGCCTATAACGTAGTAAATTTCACGTCCCGTGAAAAAATATAACGGTAAACAAAAGGTGTATAACGAAGTCGGTAAAATTGATCCTAATTATGACTTACCATCGACAACAGATTAAAAAGAAACCACTTCAAAACATGTAACCGACCAGACAGTAAGCGTGGATGTCATGATAGGATAATAGGTGTTAAATCAACTACATGTATACACCGAATGTAACATCTTTGATGCTATACCTACACATGTTTATTCAAAACTCACTGATCTTAACGAGAGGCACGCCGAGGGTTACAAGTAGCGAGTGAAAAGTTATTATAATGAATGTAAGAAAGATTTTTTTGTGTGATTGAATAAAATAATTTAATATGTAGTTTGTTTGTTTGTTTTTGTTTTTGTTTTTTCTTTAGTTTACTGACAATACAACAGATAGAACTTTATCGGCAAATAAAGCTAATGGATGGTTAAAGGCTAATATATAAACTGTACATGTTATATTTATGACGGTTTGCGATTATTGATTATCTTTAACAAAAAATCAAAATTGATAGATTATATTTTATGTTTTACAAAAAATATTAGCATTTAACCATATATTTGCTTTAATTTCTTTTATCGTTCTCTACTTCCGGCTTATGCAATACACACATCGACGAAGGGAGATAACTCGTCTCTGCATTCTCCAAAATGAAACTTGGGACTGAAAAATTGTTTAAAAGAAATATGCCTATAATGAAGTCCATTAAGCCGTCCCCTGAACTTCATTATAGCCGAACTCTACTGTATTGTAGGTATCAATACAATGATCATTTTGGTATATAGATCAAGGTCGTATGTCCAATGGTCAAGGTCACAGCTGCAAAAAGAACTTAAATTGCTAAGTATCTTGAAAACTATTAACTTTTTTTTTATAGGCTTGTATATAAGAATATTGTAGGTATTAAAATGATGATCATTTTGATATATGGTTTACGGTCATACATCTAAAGGTCAAGGTCAAAGATGCATAAGTAGACTTAAATTACTAATTATCTTGAAAAGTATTAACTTTTTGTATAGGCATGTATATTAGAATTTTGTAGGTATTGACATCACAATCGTTTTGATATATGGTTCAATTTATAGGTTTAAAGGTCAAGGACATGGCTGCATAAGTATACTGAAATCGGTTACTTAATCTATTGTCTATTGCACTTTGCAAACAATTTTGGACATATCCTCAAGTGAGCGTTAAGGCCCGTGTGGATGCATGTCTTATTGTTATTGACTTAATAAGGAAAATTTAAAGATTGAATAACATTTAACTTTTAAAGTTTAGATCAGGAAGCAAAAATAATCTTCCAGATTTCTTTTAAATTTATGAAATCATGAATGAAATATTCATAGATCACTGAAGTTTCATTTCCCTTTAGAATAAAAAGACATTGTTAGTGTGTATATGTATCATTGTCATTTGTTCATTATATTTGAAGTCTTAATTTTTTGAAAGATTATTATAAGGATGTAATGATTTAAGAACAGTACATAGCCACATACAGCTCTAAAACAAGTAATTACAGCCAATATTTTACACATAGTGTTTATATAACTCAAGTTTTGTGTGCTTATTTAAAGACATACTAGTATATGGACATATTTTTGCTGAAAAATTTTCACTCAGTAAATTATGTACACTTCATGTATTGTAAGAGTGATTTAAGCGATTTAAGCATCCATTAATTTATTCACTAAATTGATAAAAATTACCAAGCTCGTGTGAGTAGCTTTATGTCTTCATGGTTACTAACATAATCTAAAATGTATATCTAAATTTTAAATGTACCTCACCTTTAGTGCTTATAAGGATTGATGTTTTTTAAAGTTTGTAATTTTATTTCAGAAACAGTCAAGTCAGAAGATCCATCATTAGGAACAAGTAAGAAATTATAATGTCTATACACACATGTATGTATTCAAAGTTGTTTTGTCACAACAAATTAATGTCAGTTGGCTTTGGCTTTAAGTTCCCAATGTTATCACTGCTATTATTAAATTTTATGTTTTGTTTTATGTAATGTTTTTACCATATTTTTCAATCAGTGTCAGAGTGGAGAGAACTGTAAATATGATTTATTTTCATTCATGAGTAATATTCCTTGTGTATTCTTGATTATTGGTCTCCAGATTTCTCTAGTTCTGTCACAAATAGTTAACACTTATACATGTATACCCAAATAAACTGATGAACAATGTTTGCGTCTTTTTCAATAACTGCATTTCACTTGTTTTTATTGCAAAAACTTGCTTTTTTTTCTCTATGTGCTGTTGTTTCCTTCACCATCTCTGAACTGACTGCCTCAATGTAAGTAGAAGAATCCTAACACCACAACTTCATTCCACTTATTTGTAATTTTGTAGAGGTAATTAAACAATTGGATTCTAAAAAGGTTAATGGACCAAAACCACAGCTAGCTGCTTAAAGCATATAGCTAATTATCTCTGGTTTGATTGGAGATGTTTATCAAAACAGTCACAATGATTACTTTAATGCACTTAAGTTAACTCCTCAAAAGCTACTTAATGCCTTAAGTCTTGCAGTAATGAAAGTGAAAAAAATAATGGTTTGGGGCTTTTCTGATTATTTTCTTAGAAAAACGTCAATTAAACAGTTCAAAAATAGAATAATGTCATTATTTGTATAGGTCTTAGTAATAATCAGAAACTCTGTATCAAATTTAAAGCCACAAACTTATAAAAAAACATGTATTAAACATGCCTGTGTTTAACATGATTCAGATTTTTATGATGGGTATTAAAAGGGATTTTTTTTTATCACACAGAAATATTAATTTACCTTCATAAAACCTTTGCGTTTTCCTTAGAGTACTTAGAGAACACTATAAAAATGCTAAGATAAGTGGTAAAGAAGAATTAGAAAACAAAAAATATTAGTTAAAATTTACCTCTTAAGAATTGTTGTTGTTTTTATCATTTGAAGCATATTTATATTTTTCTTTAAGACCTGGTTTTAAATTTGCGAACCAGCAATAAGAAAATGTGTATAGAATTGCCAAATGACAAATGGAGTTTGCAGTTTATGGCAGAACTAAAAAGATGTCAAGATGGTTAGTATAGTTAAATACAGAAATCACAGATATTAAATTTTTTGTTATACTTTAGTTTCAAAAGTATTAATTAGTTGTATTAGCTCTGATTGAACACTAATAATATTGAAAATATACCTGATGTACCATGTTCATGTAAAGGTTGAGTAATGGTGTTTAATGTCCCAGTCAAGAATATTTCACTTATATTGAGACTTTTCATGTAAAAGATGATGTATATTTATATATATCAGGGTTCTGAAAATGGTCATATTTGTCAGACATGTACAACAACAACAACAGAAAATTATTTTGACTGAACTGAAAATTCACCAATCTTTTTTTTTTTTTTTTTTTTTTTTTTTTTATTTATTTATTTATTTTTTTTCACATTTTCAATTTTACAACATAAATTAAACTGGACAGAGCAGTTGTACCAAGGTATATTGCAAATTTTACAGTTAAAACAACACTTTTGGACATGTAAATTGGATGGTTGTCAGTCATTGTTGATTAATACTCAAGAACTTGATTCTTCCACATGTATGCACCTGTCAATATGGTTAACATGCAATACAGTCACAGAAATCCAATAAACTGGCTTTTTGTTTATTATTTAATAGTCATGTGTCTGTTCATATTGTTTCATCATTTAAACTAATGAAGAAAGCTAAATGTTACGAGCATATTAATGAAGGTCTCAGTCATCATTTTATAACAGAAGTAACACTTTGGGTCTGGAAAACCTACTATACACACATCATATCAGCTTTGCAAAATTGTTTTTAATTCATGATTTAAAAACTTTCAATCGTAATCAAAGAGGTCTGGAAAAGATGTTAAGAGATATATTAAAATTGATAAGAAAAGAGTTAACTGATTATATGACCTGCATTTAGTTATTATGTTTTGGGTAATTTCTAACTCAAAAATATTTTCAGCTCTTTTCATCCCATTTTAACCGTCTGTAAGACATTTATTTACACTTTTGCATAATAAAAACATTTTTTGATATAAAATTGATATTTTTCCGTGTAAATTACTCTGATTATTTTAGTTTTAACTTTACTTTCAAGAAGAGAAAAATATTGATTTCTAGTCAATACAGCATTTTAAAAGATTTTCAAAATTATTGCTGTATACATGTACATAATCAAAGTAGATTTACTTGTTATTAGTATAACATATAACCAGTCTATATCATAATCAGTTTTTTAATGTGGTATATAAATGCATGATGACATAATTTTGAAGATAAAAGGCGAGTGTGTAAATAAGTGGATAACCCAGGGTTTTATATTCCAGTCTAGATTGTCACAATAAAAGGTTACGGTACATATTGATATCTTAGATTATCTGATTATAGTACATACATGTATTGATATCTTAGATTATCTAAATACTTGTGTATTGTTTTTTGATAGATACATCTGTTACAAATATAACAATTTAAAAATTATTTTATGTTTATGGAGATGTAAAGTGTTAAGTCTGAAAAGTTGTCTTTAGAATATAATGCTTAACATGTTTATATTAGGCCACTTTACATTTTTATCTTACTTTTAAGAAGTATAGAAGACTTTGCGTCATAATCTGACAGATGTGAACATCCAACTTAATACATTTTGGTTCAAGTTTTTTATGGTCTAGATGTTCTTCTGTCAAGGTTTTTAGTATGCTTTGTGTGCAGATCCTGGTTAAATTTTTGTATTCCATCTAGATATCATGAAATGACTTTTTGAACATTCACTTAACCACTCAAAAACAATTAAAAATGGTATATATGTAGTACAATATTCTGTATAAGTATGTGTGCTCTTGTACTTTTAAACCTGTCTTTATATATATATATATGTATGTATGTATATCTGGTTATGGTAGCTTATGGTCATACCCCAGGTCTAAACATCAGTGTCTTTATTAACTATTAAATATTTATAATGATTTTATATATATATTTATATATATATGGACTAGATGTGCAGGAGGACTACACTGTTGCATTCATCATAAAAAATATGTTTAATTGCATTTATTTGATTTAAATTTGTTTTTTAATAGTCAGGGTGCTAGTTTAGAGCAACTTAGCAGTATGAGATATAACAACAAATATCCCTGTAACACTAGAATTAAATGATTTAATACCTATATTAATTTCAGTTGAATCCCAAATTGCAGCTTTTGGACTACCATCATCCTTTAAATGGCTGGACAAATACAGAAGTAATTTAGAAACTCAAACATCTACTAATCCTTTTGCTAATGATGTTTTTGATCCGTTAAAATATATGAATATAGAAAATACTCAGGGGGAGACAGTTGTGGACAACATGCCAGGTTTGTCCTGTTTGCATGGGCATCATGTCTTTGTGATCTAATATTGGTGGTGGTGTGTGATCATGATAGATCTAACTGTTTTGTGTATTGTATTGAAATGATTTACCAGCCACTTTAAACTGCTAGCATTGACTTTCTTTTCATCTTTTTGATAAGACTTTTTTAACATTGGGGTTTTTCAATGTTCATGTAAAACTTAAGAACTTTTAGGTAGGTCAGAATAGATAGGCCTAGTACAATAGCAGAAAATCCACATTGCACATACATGTATTTGAGAGAAATATACTTTATAGTAAATGGTACCACCAATGAAGAGAGAAGTTGTCTTTTAAAAACAAATTTAATGATTTTCAATATTTAAACAGAATATGTCAACCAATGATGAGTATTAAAATGTGGTAAATCATTTTAAGCATGCATGTCTGCCATTCTATATTCTAGTTTCAGTTTCATTCTTAATTACTGCTGTATTGATAATTCTGGTTTTTCTCTATTTGATTGCATTCTGTACATAAAATTTTATCCAGTTTCAGATTTCCAACAAATACATGTATATCTCAGTTTTAAGGTGGCAGGCATGTTCATTAACTTGTAGATCAAAACATCTATTAATCTTTAGTTGTTGTAACAAGATTGTTTGATGTGTGCATATAATATATAAATGCCATAAAAATAATCTTTAGTGCACAAGCAGTTTTTAAACAAATGAAATAATAATGGTATGCCAGAAGATATATAGCATTTGGGTTTAAAAATGGATAAAGTGCTGGAGGATCTTTAGTGTCTTGGAAGAAGAAGAACATTTTATTATAAAATATGTTCATCTTATATCGCAATCAAATGTAGTGCAGATGGAAAAATTTCCCGATAATTGTTAGACCCAAGTGAGAAATGTTTTAGCTTTCACAAGTTTTGTATTACCAGAATATGTATAATGCTAATTGTTGGATCAGGTTACCAATGAAGGCCACAGGCCAGATACAAGAGCCATGTGTCAGGCTGAATGTTACATATTTGCTAATTTCACATTGTTACAGTCAATCCAGCTTTCTGAGTTCTAACAGAAATGCTTAACTTAACCTTTCCCTGGACTTGGACTGTCTTGAACTTTTATTAAAATCAGACCACAGAAAATGGGAAAAGTACCAGCCTTATAAGTCTGTATGTTTAAACTGATTTTAAATGGAAATAATGTTATAAACCAGTATTTGGGTTGGGTTTCTATATCCTTGGTT
Source organism: Tegillarca granosa (assembly GCA_029721355.1). Lineage (NCBI taxonomy): Eukaryota > Metazoa > Mollusca > Bivalvia > Arcoida > Arcidae > Tegillarca > Tegillarca granosa. The sequence continues at coordinate 14,806,858 of CM056596.1, forward strand.
GTGAAACATAAATATATTGCCATAAAACGCCTAAATTACAACTTGTCAAACTAGTGATTATAGGCAATTCTTACACCTCTTGTTTAGTATACTGACACAAAAAAGAAATGAAACAGTGATTGATTATGGCTTTCATGCTTCAATAGCATTATAGAACATGTTATAATAATAATAAAAAAAATCAGTTGTAAAAGAATTTGTTGAGAATAAAAAAATAATTATTTCAAGTTGTGTATCATTTTTTTGTTGGGTCAGTATATTAATTTTGTGAGCTACCTTTGTATTTTACTCAGATGAATCAGTTTTTGTTTATTTTCTCTTTACAGGACAATATACTATTTTAGATTGCTAACTAATCTTAGATACATCTAATGCTTTGGATCTTTTTTATCTTTTGCAGTTTTAGACTTAATTTTTCTTTAATTTTCTTTATTTTCATTTTGCTGCCAGTGACTTTATTTTACATCTATTCTTTTGTAGACAGCACATTTTAATTTTTGTGTATAGTTTAATTTTATTGTGTGTTGTGTGTGTGTGGGTTTTTTTTTTTTTTTTTTTTTGGTTTGTTTGTTTGTTTTTTTTTTAATATACATTTATATGATTTTTATAGTGTGATTATTTATATCTTAAAAACATTTCACAGATTTTTCTGTCAATTAATCAGAAAACAAACTAACCCAAACTAACAAACTTGTGATAAGAATATTTATGGCCCCTCCCCCCCACCCCCATACTGCAATGAAATTAATTGTAATCAAAGATTATATTGTGGTTTATTTTTTAAACAAGAGTCAAGACTAGTGCAGTCAGAATGTCAGAAGAGCTTTTAGTATTTGATAGAACGGCATGGTTATAACTTCACAGATATAACACATGTTAAGATCACTTCATTCATGACATTCTATTTTATATTTCTTTATTAGTGGCATTCTCTTTTATATGTAGATATCATCAATGCAAGCTAAGACAAACTAAATGTATTAACTATAGTTTTGAGAATTGTTTGTTTTGACATGACACAAACTGTGAAAATGAAATAATAAATAAAGTTCTCAGATATTTTATTTGCAAATTAGGTCATAATATAACATTCATGAGTATGAGAAGAAAAAAATGTTAATTATGAAATCAGAATACATACTTATTATACATACTTAAAAAAATGTTTGAAAATTTATTGAAGTTTTGTATATTTATTTTCAGGAAAACCAGTTGTATCAGAGCAGAAATTTTCTGATAACTTTACTGATTCTCTGTCATTAAATGATATAAAAGTCAAAAGCACGATGATGAAAAGTGCCAGTAGAGATTCCTTAGATATTTTAGAAACTAAGTAAATAAAGCTTTTACGTTTTTCCTTTTATATTTATTTATTAGCTAATCTGCACCATGGTTCACTGTTTACTGCCCATCTTGCATTGTTTATTTGGCAGTAATCGTGTCTATAAGTGAAAGACTTTTAGATTTGATAAATGTATTGATGGCATGTTTAATTAATGAGATTATAAAAATCAGTTATACAAAATATGACAAAGAAGTTTATTTAAATGGTCCTAGTACATGTAGTGGGTTTGTGAAGGCAAAAGCTTTCACACACAAGGCCTTCCAACGCTATATGTCTTAAAGCTGCATTAAGTTTTCCAAAGAAAAAATTAAAACGGTGCTGATCTAATTAATGATGTTCCTAATGAACAATGTTACATTTGGTTCAACAATAAAAGCTCGAATAAAGAAATTACTCAACGAGATACAGCATTTGTGATCTCATATTAGAACATTGTTAGGTCATGAAAAACCGGTTCATTTAAACACAACTATCAAAACGGTGAAATACGATAAATAAAACACAGAACTTTGTTGAATTTGTCATTTGTGACATAGTAAGGGATACATTACACCATTTCAAATACATCTGGATATTAATGATGGACAATTAGTGCAATTTGTTAGGTTTCACCTTCAATTCATTGGGTTTTCCATACATCTGTGTGCATGCTCCAAGCTCGTAATAATCATCATTAAACATTGAACAACCGGTTAGAGGATTCTGTTTAATTACAGCTAAAGGAAATGAAATTTTAGAAAATGAATCTCACGAATCGTGGTTAGAGGATATCTATTTTTAAAAAAAATATATTTTTAGAATTTAAAAAAAAAAAATTCAGAAAATTGAAAAACTTAATGCAGCTTTAAACTGAATAAAATAGAGATTCAAAATAAAGGTCATTGAAATCAAACTTGCTGCACTCTACAACTTTCATTAAGACATGAATTGAAACTTATGAATAAAGTGATATTCAAACATTTAATTTTGATGCACTAGATGCATAAATATCAGAGATCATCATGACTGTAGCCCTTGAAGAGGCCGTTGGTGCACCCATGTATGAACATCCGTCTGTCAGAGCTACAACTAGTGTTTTTGTTAGTGCATTATGTGAACAGTGGTTTTGAAAGAAGTTGGATAGTTGGAACCCTACAAATTTCAACCACACCACTGTACAGTCTAGGATTTTATAAATTATAATAATATAATTACCTTATTCTTATAATCTATGTTGGTGTTACATGATCTTGATGCCTCTAGCCATTGTCAAGTGCATTTTATTCAGCTGCAATAATGTGTGTTTTTTTGTAATTATTAGACAAAGTACATAAAGGTATATCATTTCTTATGTATTGCAGTAATGAAAATGGCCTTACAGATTCTGTAGGAAAAATAACAGAACAATTAGGTATAGCAGGATCAGGGGTAGATCTTGGTGAGCAGTTGAAACCAGCTTCTGCAAGAGAAAATCTTGTAAGATTTTTTATGACTGAAAGAGAAGATGAGTTTACATATAAACAGAATTTAAGGTAATTTAATAAACAAATAAAAAAGCATATCAGATTTTGATTTAAATTTTTTTTTTTCACAATTTTCTTAATTTCTATATATTGAATTTTTTGGCACCATAAACACAAAAATATTTATGGAAGATCACAGTCTACAGTATTTTTAAATGAAATGTCCTTTTTCTTGAGAGTATAAAATGTTTTAATTATTTCATTCAGGGTATTTTGTGGTACATGGAATGTTAATGGTCAGTCTCCAGGTCCAAGTCTTAGAGAATGGCTGGCTGTTGATCCATCACCACCGGATGTGTATGCTATTGGGTATGTAATTATTTATAATTTATCCATGACCTTTAGTGATTATGATATCCAATAAAGAATCTATTATTCATTTATTTCTTATATTGCTAGTTGTATTGAAGTCTCATATTTATATTTTTAACATCATGTAGTTGCTACCCTTGATGTACATGTACTTGTATTGCCTTAATTCTGTCTTCTTTACCATCGGATATTGGTACAGTTTATTCCTCTTTGTTCAAATTGGGTTGTTACACTTGATCGTGGTCAAAAACACCAGCTTACAGTCACAGTGTCCCTAATCACCAAGGATTCAGCTTTGGCAAATACTAACTGTGAAGTTAGTCAATTTTTATTGGCAAAAGTCGTAAGTCTTCTCTGAGATATCCAGCCATTCCTCTACCATCCTAGAACTTGCTGCTGTAATTTAAATGGAAGAATCTTGAATGAGGCGTAACACCATTGCTCCACCTAATCTTACTTCTTTCTGAGTTGGCTAGTAACGGAATGTTTTGTATCTCATCGGAATGTTTAGATATTTGTGGTAAGAAGATCACAATGTCATGTAGTGTTTCTTGTCTGCTTTGTACTTGGTTGTGCTGTGTGAAATGTTGAGAGTGCCAACATAATGGCTGGTCTAAAATGGCTGAATACCACTTTATGTTATTGCATATTTTATTATACTGTCAAAGTGCCATTCAATACAGATTTGCAGCAAGAAAAGTTGCTTCTAACATGTAGTAAGCAAGTCGTGTATGACATGCAGTAGTGAGAGAAAATTGCTTCTCACATGTGGTAAATATGTTATGTATGACATTCAGTGGTGAGAGACATTTTGATTTCATGACAAGAGCTTCAATGATTCAATGACAATGTATAATAAAACTTCGTTTACTTGATCAGACTTATAGTTTTGGGTTTTTTGTCTGAGTTATTAGTTTGGTGGGATAAAAAAGAAAACTCTCTTAGACTAAATATTGTATTACTTGTATTTTACTTTTGTAATTTAAAAAAAAATATATATTTCAGATTTCAAGAATTAGATCTTAGTAACCAAGCTTATATATTTAGTGATTCACCTAAGGAAACTGAATGGCAAAATGCTGTAAGGTCAAGTCTGCATCCAAAAGCTAAATACAAAAAGGTAATACATGTATATTTGTTTCATTAGATTTACCTTTGTCAAAATTTGAAAATATTTAGGTAAGTGGAAACATTGGTTTTTTGAAATTTTTTTTGCACCTGTAAAAGCTATTAAGGATATTGCAGTTGTTTGAATGAAGCTAGATGTAAAGGCCTAGGTAGAGGAATTGATGACAGATGGAGTAAAGTGCTGACTTACTGGTCACAGATTCTCTTACTACCTAGGTATGAATGATATCCTGGCAGATCTTGTGTAAAAATGTAGGTTTTTTTGGTAGTTTTCTCTTGATATAATGGATTTTTCACCATTCTATAATGACTGTCTACAATAAGTGAAATAATCTAAATGAGACTTAAAAACATTACTTTTTTAACTAACCAACCAGCATGGAATTTTGCAGAGCAAAGATTCAGACAAGTTTTCTAATAGTATCTATTGCTTTATAAATTGCAAAATGACATAGACAATTTTGACAATTTTTTCTTTTGATTACATGTGGTTACTTGCTCACCTTATTCACTACATTTGCCAATTATATTGGTTATATTTACATATAAATATAAATATAATGCCAATTTGGTTGTTACATTTACATGTAAAAATCTATGATACCATTATATTTCATACTTTAAAATTTGAAGGTGAAGTTAATACGACTAGTAGGTGTGATGTTGATTGTATATGTCAAAGAAGAACATGCTGCTCATGTAAAATTTATAGACACAGATTCAGTACCTACAGGGATTCTAGGCATTATGGTAAAAGTTTATAAAATCTTCAAAAATTCAAAACTCTTCATTTATTAAGTTATGCAAACATTCATTTAATTTCTATTAGAAAAAGTTTTTTTGCCAGAATATATATAAAATACTAAACAAATCCATGTACATTTTAGGGGAAAAAAAACAACACTTGCTTTTAAATTGATAATACATGTAATTGATAATAATGATTTTCTTTTAGCTGCAGTGTTATTTTGGTTGTTCATTTGCTAAATGCTGAGAGTTATTTCCCCTTGTTTAAATTTTATATCAAATATATGATCTACCTTATCTTCTTATGGTTTAATTATAGTTTTAAAATGTTTCAGGGTAACAAAGGTGGTGTTGGTGTCCGAATGACTATCAGGAGCACATCACTTCTATTTATAAACTCTCATTTAGCAGCTCATCAGGAAGAATATGAGAGAAGGAACCAGGTACTTAACAAACTTTATGAAAATTATTGGTAAACTTTTACAAGGTTAAGTAAAACCTCACCTGCAGAAAGTTTAACAGGTTTGCTTATGACATACCACTGGTGCTGGTGTTAGCACGGGTGTTGAGGTTGTATTTTTTATAGAAGTAACAGTTTTTTAGTAGATAAGTAATGTTTTTCTTGGTGTGATGGTTATTTTTATCAGCTATTGAGGTAAAGGATTTGAATTTGCATTTTGTCCTCTCCAGTTACATGCTTTTTAAGCAGCATATGCACCGACAGGGTGCAAATCATGCATAGCATATGCAAGATGGCTGATGGTGTTGATCTGTAAGATGGCTGATGGTGTTGATCTGTAAGACCCCTTGCTGAAGAAATGGAAGTATTTGAAGCATACACCATGTATACTTAGCTTTCTCAACAACTATCTCATTATTCAAATTTTAACATGTTTAACATGATCAATCACTTTTGCATTTTGTCTGCAATTATAGAGAAATGGCTTGAAGATAGAAATTAAAAAAACTGCTGAAATAAATTTTCATTACTATTACATTTCCTCTTCCATTATTTCTTCTGGTTCTTTACCTAACATACATAAAATACTAGTACTCAGGGATCAAGATTATAGCATTGCTATGTAACAAGCATTGCTTAATCTAGGAAACCTTAGCTTTCGACAACATAAAGTGCATGCTTCTAAATTCTAGGCACAAGAGTAGACAGTTGGCAAACTGGGGTTTATTATTCTTTGTAGGAATTTGGTGACATGTTACCATTAGATTTAAAAGTGTTTAATATTTTTAATGGTTTGTCTCACAAAAAATGTAAAAAAAATTGTGAAAGAAAAAATAATAAATAATGTTTTAAGTAAAAATGTAGAAAACAGTTAATGATGTCATCCAATTTCTTTTGAAAAGAAAAGTGAAGAGTAAAAAGTCTAAATTTTGAAAAATGCCAAAGCAACCTAAAGTTAGATTGAAGTTATATTTTCAGTGAAATATTTAGAATGCGAAGAAAAACTAACTCTAAACTGATTAAATTTTTAAACAAATGTTGTCAGAACACTTGTTGGTAAAATTAAAAAAATTGTAAAACTTTTTAGACTTTGTGTTAATTTAATATTTTTAGTGAAATTGAGAAAAAAAAGATAATCTTTAAAGAATTCTAATTTTATTCATATACACGTACTTGCTGATTTGCTTATATAAACAAATTTACATATGAAATATTTTACTAAAGTGGAACTCAAAATTTGCACACACACAAAAAAACCTCGTTAAAAATGCAAAATTGCCCATTTCACCATCCTCTTATACTGAAAAAGTAGAACCAAGTTTAAATCCCCATTTACCATTTTTTACTCTTTCAATCCAATTTAAAAATTCATATAATGGTGAAATTTAGAACAGTAATACAATTGATTTAAAAAACAGTTTACAGAGGTAAAAAATTGCACCAACAGAGTTCAAAGAAAATTGCATTTTTTTCACCCTTTAATTGTAAATTATGCTTCAAACAAAGCATAGGTTAGACTGAAATTTGGTATGTTTGAGATTAGTCAGCATGATTTTATATCATATTGAGTGAGTAACCTGCTTTAATTGCTTCATTATTTTAATGTCTGTTGTACATACATATATTTACATATTAAATAAATATCTTATTATAGGATTACAGAGATATAGATTCAAAAATGAGATTTAGACAGTTTGTACCACCACTTAGAATTGATGAACATGAGTAAGTACATAGATATTATAATAAATTAATGGATGTAGCTGTGTTTTACTTTCTTATAAATGCTACAATTGATGGTTAAATTGTAAAAGCACATTAATGTTTCGCTTTTTGCTTGCCATTTTAGAGGTCAGTGCTAAAGAGCTTATTTTAATCACTCCATTGCAAGCATGATCATTAATTTGAGCATGGACATTGCATTGACTTCCAACATGAAAAAGTTTCTGATTAAATATTTGAAGGAGAATAGTTTATTGTTTTTTTTTCCTTCGTTTTTATGCAGGCAATATAATTGTGCTGTTTTTCTGATTGGCTTTTGTTGTGTTATTATGGTGGGGGTATGTTATTAACAAAGATGTACAAATAATGTACTAATAAAGACATAATGTACACCTAATACTGTTTTAATTTTATCACCTACTTTAATCATATTAATTTCAAAGTATTTAAATTTTTGTTGTCAACTTATTGTTTTTGTTTTCCTTACAGTTTGGTATTTTGGATTGGCGATCTTAACTATAGAATTGCTGATTTAGATATAGATAAAGTTAAAGCAATGATAGATAAAGAAAACTTTCATGATCTTATTCAGTATGACCAGGTAGGTGATATATCAGAATAAAGGTTGAAAAAAAAAAACATGTAAAAAAAACTACTTATTTTGCAACATGCACATATTTTTTCTATATTTGTTTTGAATAAAATTTATAGTTGGTCTGTAGAATAAATAGAAACATGGTCAGATGAAAAGCACTTAATATGTCAAAATAAACTTGATCGTCAAACTCAGAATCTGAATCATCCTGATTTGATCATGAATCATAGATTATTTTTAATTTTTCTATAATATTTCACATAAATTTTTTTTCACTTTTGACTTCATAAAATTTTCTGTTTAATTTTCTCTGATATTGATTGATTTATTGATTTTTTTAATGAGGATTATTAAACTTGAATTTTTAGTTACATAAACAGTTGGGAAGAACAGATGTATATAAAGGATACAGTGAAGGGACAATAAATTTCAAACCAACATATAAATTTGATACTGGTACAGATACTTGGGACACAAGGTGAGAACTTGTGTGTGTGTGTGTGTGTGTGTGTGTGTGTGTGTGTGATTAAGTTTTCGTGTTTTCATAATGCCTCTTGCACGTTTTATTTGAATAAACTGATTACAGAGACTGTTCTTGTTTGTAAATAAATTTATAATTGTTCCACAGTGAAATAAAACTTATCAGCAGTTAAATTTATAGTTGAGTTTTGTTTTGTTTTTGTTAAAAAAAGATGCCCAAAAGCAGCAACAAGAAGTTAGCAGTTGCACTAATTTTTTTTTGCACAATTTAAATTCATTTTAGTATAAAAAATAGTAAAATATGTTTACACATTAAGATATCTCTATTAAAAATTAAGATTGAAGAACTATTAGTCTTTATAGAGAAATGGTTACTAATGGGAATTAAGAGAAATGTTTATTAGTTAATTTGATAAATACATATCATTGTGTCAGAATTTTGTTTAAAAAATATTTATTTAAAAAAAATACATGTTTTCAGTGAGAAGAGTAGAATTCCTGCTTGGTGTGATCGTATTCTGTATAAAGGAGTTGGCATTAAACAATTACAATATAGAAATCATATGCAGTTAAAAAACAGTGACCATAAGCCTGTTAGTGGTCTTTTTGATGTACCGGTAAGCAACTATATATTTTTTTGTACATAATGAGAGACAGAGGGGGAGAGAGAGAGAGAGAGAGAGAAAGGGGGGGAGATGATTACCAGTAACAGTTAAAGAGAGAGAGAGAGAGATGATTACTGGTAACAATTTAAAAAATTCCTTAAAAACATAATAATTTAAATTATTTGTTAACAATCAGCCAGTTTGATGATCTGCTATCAGGTGCACTGCCAAAAAAAGGCTGCAACAATAAAAGATACAAAACAACACAAAGAAACCATAAAAACAATCACAAAAAAAGGCAGAGTCACATTTTGAGAGAGAGAGAGAGAGGAATACATTACAAACAAGGGAAAGAAAATGAATGATAAGGTTTGTTAAAACTTCAGATTATGGTAAGTAAAAGAGTGAACTTATAATCTTCCATTAAGACTGGATCAGACTCATTCAGGAATGAAATTTAACCAATAATCAATAGTCTGTATAATAATATGCATGTGTAAGTCTATAATCAATCTTGATTAAATGCAAACATAATGACATTGGATTTGATATCAGCTTGAAATGTCCTTCAGAATGACTTTAAGGTTATAGGTCAAGGTCATGAGTTGTTGGCCTTAAAATGTTAATTTTTTGCAAATTTAGCTGGTTTTGATCATTTTCTTGAAATTAGTTAATGACAATAAATTGCAAAAAATTTCAACATTACAAGATCAAACAGAAGTATTAGAAGTAAAGTTTGACAGCACTACCTTAATTCACTCTTTATGATAATAACTGTAGCTGTTAAACTTCCAATGTCCTGGTGAGTGTTCTTTAAGTCCAGAATTATTAAACTTGTGATCTCCCAAAAAATGCTGTGTTAGACTTAGTCAAGAGTTGAACCAAGACTAGAATTAACAAGATTGAAGCTATGCTCTTCCACAAGTGCTTGTTTAAACCTAGTCAAATCCAGCATGTGATTTTTGTCAAGTGCTGGGTCAGACCAAGTCAAGGATTGAACCTGGCCAACTAGTATTGTGTCAGACCTAGTCTAATTGAACCTGATCTGTTGTTAGTGCCAGATTGGGCCAGTTTCTATAAAGATTGAACCTGTAGTTTTCAGATGCTGGGTCGGACCAAGTCAAGAAATAAACCATTGATCTTACTAGTGTTTGTTCAGATATAATCAAGAATTAGTCCTGTCTTCTCTCACAACTTCTTAATCAGATCTAATCAAGATCTTCATTAAAAATATATGAAATATTATTGTACTGATTTAAAGAAAATAAATCATTTTTAGCTCACCTAGCTTTAGCTAGCGTGAGCTTATGGTATGATGCGGCGTGTGTATGTGCGTGCGTGCGTGCGTGCGTGCGTGCGTCCGTAAACTTTACATTTTAATCTTCTTCTCCAAAACCACTGGGCCAAATTTAATGAAACTTGGTAACCATTATGCCTGGGTGAAGCCCTTTCAGATTTGCAAAAATGAAAGAGTTATGTCCCCTTGGGGCCCCATAAGGGGGAAATAGTGAAAAAATTTAAAAATCTTCTCCTCTGAATGTACAAGAGATATACCTTAGTTATTTCGTTTATAACATCCTTAGGTCATCTAGTTTCAGATTTGCACAAATGGTAGCCATGGGGCTCAAAATGGGGAAATTATAAGGTACTAAGCGGGGAAATTGCTTAAAATTATATTTTTGTCACTATATCTTGAAAACTATCAACTTTTTGTATAGGCATGTATATTAGAATATTGTAGGTATTGACATGACAACCATTTTGATATATGGTTCAAGGTCATATGTTGAAAGGTCAAGGTCACAGCTGCAAAAAAAGACTTTAATTGCTTATTATCTTGAAAACAATTGACTTTTTGTATAGGCATGTATATTAGAATATTGTTGGTATTGTGACAAAGATCATTTTGATATATGATACAAGGTCATATGTTGAAAGGTCAAGGTCACAGCTGCAAAATTAGACTTAAATTGCTAATTATCTTGAAAACTATCAACTTTTTGTATAGACATGTATATTAGAATATTGTAGGTATTGACATGGGGATCATTTTATTATATGGTACAAGGTCATATGTTGTAAGGTCAAGGTCACAGCTGCAAAAGAAGACTTAAATTGCTAATTATCTTGAAAACAATTGACTTTTTGTATAGACATGTATATTAGAATATTGTAGGTATTGACATACAACCATTTTGATATATGGTTCAAGGTCATATGTTGAAAGGTCAAGGTCACAGCTGCAAAAAAAAATTAAAATTGCTTATTATCTAGAAAACAATTGACTTTTTGTATAGGCATGTATATTAGAATATTATTGGTATTGTGACAAAGATCATTTTGATATATGATACAAGGTCATATGTTGAAAGGTCAAGGTCACAGCTGCAAAAGAAGACTTAAATTGCTAATTATCATTTTTGTATAGGCATGTATATCAGAATATTGTAGGTATTGACATGACGATCATTTTGATATATGGTTCAAGCTCATATGTTGAAAGGTCAAGGTCACAGCTGCAAAAGAAGACTTAAATTGCTAATTATCCTTTTTGTATAGGCATGTATATTAGAATATTGTAGGTATTGACATGACGATCATTGTGATATATGGTTCAAGCTCATATGTTGAAAGGTCAAGGTCATAGCTGCAAACGGAATACTTAATTTGCCTATAATCTTGAAAACTACTAACTTTTTGTATAGGCATGTATAATAGAATATTGTAGGTATTGACATGACAATCATTTTGACATATGGTTCAAGGTCATATTTTGAAAGGTCAAGGTCACAGCTGCAAAAGAAGACTTAAATTGCTAATTATCTTGAGAACTATAAACTTTTTGTATGGGCATGTATATTAGAATATTGTAGGTATTGACATGACAATCATTTTGATATACGGTTCAAGGTCATATGTTGAAAGGTCAAGGTCACAGCTGCAAAAGAAGACTTAAATTGTGTGGTATAGATTCAAATTGTATCCGACATATCTTTCCGAAATTCAAGATGGCTGCCGTTACTTTAAATAGCAAAAATAAAAAAATGGCCATTTTGGGTTTATTTATGTACCGATTTTGTTGAAATTTGAAACATAGAAAATGAATGTTGGGGATAAAACATATATAACGGGTTTTTCCGTACGATTTTTGTTTGTGTAATAATTATGCAATATGCAAATAAAGTTTATTTTTAGCCAAAATCTTTGAAAATCTTCTTCTCTGAAAGTACATGGCCAATTAAAAGGATATTGAATGTGGAAGGTCCTTAGGTGGTATAGATTCAAAATTTTATCCGACATGTCTGTTGGAAATCCAAGATGGCTGCCATTACTATAAATAGCAAAAATAAAAAAATGGCTATTTTGGGTTTATTTATGTACGGATTTTGTTGAAATTTATAACATAGAAACTAGATGTTGGGGATAAAACATATGTAATGGGTTTTTCTGTACAATTTTCCATTTTTGCAATAGTTATGTAACATGCAAATAAGGTTTATTTTAGCCTAAATCTTCTGAAAGTACATGGCCAATCGAAAGAAATTTTATGATTAATAGTGCTTGTAATAATAGAAAATAAGGATATTGCTAGTGAGTTTGTTTACATTTTACTGATTGAATATATTTAAAAAGAAAAAGCAAATAATAAATAAGGATGTGCCTGGTGAGCGATACAGGCCCTATTGGGCCTCTTGTTTATGTTATTTATGTGATCTAAAATAAATTAATTTTAAATATGCAATAGAAATTAAAATGGTGATCTTAAACATGCTTTGATATCTTATGTATATTAAATTAATTTTAGATTTTAAATAAGGAAGTTAAATAATAAGGATGTATTTATTCCTGTATGTGTTATACATGTGATGTAATCATGTGTATATATAAAAAGTTTACATCCCTGTACTATGTTAGAGGAAATTATCGTGTGTAAACACTGATAATGCATCCAACTTGTAGGAGGAAATGATTTTGTAAAAATGATAGTACATGTATATTTCATAAAACTTTAAGAAAAAAGATAAAACACTAGTAAAATAAATAAATAGATAGATAAGATAAAGATAACACATTGTTCTGTCAGTGATGTCTCAGATTTAGCTAGCTTTTTATAGTGATTTTTGACATCATGAATAACAAAAGAAAGCAGTATTTTGACAATGAATTCTCATGTAATGTTAACAAGGTAACTACTGCTTATTTCTTTATTTTTTCTCTTCGTTAGAGGTGGGGGTGGGTGGGATGTGGTTGATAGAGTGGGATGGCGGCTTAATTTAGGTTAAAAACTAACTGTTAATAATCTGTGGAAAAATTATGAAAGTTAAACTTGTTGAAAAAAAAATTTGATATCTGCTAAAGTTACTTCACAAGATATATTGTAGTTCATTGAAGTAAATCTTGAAAAAACAATTTCCATGAAAATTGTGAACATACTGCATTAACATATAGCTTAAAATGCTGATATGTGATATATGTAAGTTATTATATTATTGTAAATAAAGTTTGGTGAGGTATGTAGGATTGATTTATTCTGACTGTCTGTTTGTCCATGTTTGTCCAAACTTTGTGTCCATTCTATAAGTTCTACATCTGTGGATTGATCTACATTGGCACAAATGTATACATGAGATGATGTGTTGCATACACAAATAGTTGTGTAAGTTAAAGGTCAAGGTCACAAGGTCAAATCTTATTTGGCATAAAGTTACTATCTATTCAATAACTTTGATGGATTTTGATCAATATTGACAAAAGTGATGGACAAAAAAAATTGTCATCGTATCGCACACCAATTTTAGAGTGTGTATAAGTAAAATATCAGCACTAAGATTTCATATGAAATTAATGTGTGCTTCATAACATCTATAGATAGATTTTAATAAAAATTGACACAAATATATCCAAATACAAGTATTTGATTATGTGTTACATACCAAATCTAGGTGTGTAAGTCAAAAGCCAATGGCCAACTGTCACATCTATGGATGAATTATGACCAAACCTGAGACATAATCTGCTTTAGTTACAATAGATAATTATATTTTTGAAATTTCGAGACAGAAGACTGAATGATCATTCAAGTGTTTAAAACTTGCATTTCTGAAAAAAAAAAAATCTGAAAAAAATTATTATTAATGTGACATGTTTTTGTTAGATTTGTAGTTCATGAAGTATTACTAAGCACCTTAGATAAAACATTGCAGTTTATCAGGTTAAATTGTCATTTTTATACAAGGATTGCATGTTATTATGCTCCTGACTATTTTGTCATTATCAGGGGCTATTATTTTGTTTAAATTTAAAAATTATGTAATGTTTGGAAAATTTGAAATAGTGGCTTAGTGAAAAATACTTATCAAAAAGAAATCAAACTTTATGTGAAAAACATTTTATTTTTAATTTCCTGGAAATTTATCAATTCCTGGTTAAACTTAATTTGAATCATTTCAAATGAATTACTTCCTATTTATATCAGTAATAAAATCAGTATTCAATATACATGATGTATAAATATTTAAGATAGACAATGAAGTTCAACAGTTAATTTTTTTTAAACCAATAATCATAAGGAAAATTTTTTTTAACCAATAATCATAAGGAAATATTTAAATCTCACGATTTGATAGCATCAATGTATAAATGGGTTTGTATTTTACTGTCTTTATTATTTGGAACTTTTGCCATACATATAGCTAATTATAAAGTTACAGTGTATGTTGTTCACCTATATTTTTCATTTTCATACATGTTATTAAAATGTCTATTTATTCTTTAATTTTAGATTAAAATTGTTGATGCAACAAAATCTAAAATGGTATATGAAGACATCATGAAAAAATTAGACAGACTGGAAAATGATTATCTACCACAAGTTAAGCTCGACAAAACAGAGGTATGTGCTCTCTCTCTCTCTCTCTTAACACACACACACACACACACACACACACACATTTCTCTATCTCTCTTGTGTATGTATTTATGCACAACAAACTTTCTGTTGATTACATATATATTTTAAATGTTCGTAAGTGATTTCTAGAAGAAAATGTGGGGGCTATATAGAAATTATCTGTCTGTCCCAGAATTATGTCCATGCCGTAATTTCCTCATGGATACCATGTTTGACTACAGAATTTTGATGTGTAGATCAAACTGTCAGATGTCAAGGTCAAAACTTGGAAATAACCTACTGGGCGATAATGTTGGGAAAACAGGGTAGTATTTTAAAAAAGACTGCTCTAGTATGTTTGTTTTTTTTCAGTTTGTATTTAAAGATGTGAAATTTATTGAACCTCGAGAACAAGTGATGTCAATCAATAATACTGGACAGGTGAGAACTTTTTATAAATCTTGACATTATATAAATCAAACTACTCTTGAAATTATATAAATCCAACTACTCTTGACATTGTATAAATTAGACTATTCTTGACATTGTATAAATTAGACTACTCTTGAAATTGTATAAATTAGACTACTCTTGACATTCTATAGATAAGACTACTCTTGACATTGTATAAATAAGACTACTCTTGACATTGTATAAATTAGACCACTCTTGACATTATATAAATCAAACTACTCTTGACATTATATAAATCAAACTACTCTTGACATTGTATAAATTAGACTACTCTTGACATTGTATAAATTATACTACTCTTGACATTGTATAAATGAAACTACTCTTGACATTGTATAAATTAAACTACTCTTGACATTCTATAGATTAGACTACTCTTGACATTGTATAAATTAGACTATTCTTGACATTGTATAAATTAGACTACTCTTGAAATTGTATAAATTAGACTACTCTTGACATTCTATAGATAAGACTACTCTTGACATTGTATAAATTAGACTACTCTTGACATTGTATAAATTAGACTACTCTTGACATTGTATAAATTAGACTACTCTTGACATTCTATAGATTAGACTACTCTTGACATTGTATAAATTAGACTACTCTTGACATTGTATGAATTATACTATTCTTGACATTGTATAAATTAATCTATTCTTAATATTGTATAAATTAGACTACTCTTGACATACTATAGATCAGACTACTCTTGACATTGTATAAATTAGACTATTCTTGACATTGTATAAATTAAACTATTCTTAATATTGTATAAATTAGACTATTCTTGACATTGTATAAATTAAACTATTCTTGACATTGTATAAATTAAAACTGCTCTTGAGATTGTATAAATGAGACTACTCTTGACATTCTATAAATTAGACTACTCTTGACATTGTATAAATTAGACTATTCTTGACATTGTATAAATTTAACTACTCTTGACATTGTATAAATTAGACTATTCTTGACATTGTATTAATTAAACTATTCTTGACATTGCATAAATTAGACTATTCTTGACTTTGTATAAATTAAACTATTAATTGTATTTTTAAGAAATCAACAATCAAGAAATTTTAAAATACTTTTAAATGTCTCTTATATTAAAGAAAAAAGTAAAAATTCACTCTTAAATAATTTAAGAAATACAGAAAATATAGAGACATTACCAGTATATAAATAATACATTTACCAAAAAAAAAATTGTTTGACAAAGTGATATAAGAAAACTAGTATAAAACAGCATTTTGTTTTGTGTTTATCTAAGGTTTGTTACAGAAGTTTTGCTAAACAATCAATAGCCATGTTAATTTAGTGGTGTTAAACAAACCAAAGATTAAGTTGTGTATTTCAGGTGAAAACCATACTCAGGATTAAATAATTGAATTTTAGTTTAAGCTTGTTAGAGGTTAGAGTGTCAGCATCTGATTTAATTGTACCCAAATTATTGTTTGATATCTTGAAATTAGAGGTAGAATTTAAAAAAAAAGAAAAAAGAAATACACTGTGAAATGAATTTCAAAGGTTGTAATTTCAATTTTTTTCACATCACATTAATTTCTTACAAAAAATTAGCAATACATTACATCAAGTACTGTTAAATTCACTTTTAAATTTACATTTACATACTTGTCTATATATTCAATATTATTCATTTTGTAATATTAATATGGACTGTTGATAAGTATGTGAAGTTTATCATGTTCATCTTTATTACAAATATATTTAAAGATCAATAACTCCTTTGTTAATATTACAGTAATTGAAAAAAAATAAAAGAATGATGAAAGAAAGAAAGTATAAGTACATCATAGATGTATGGTGAAATTTTTTTTCTGAATATTTCAAATACTGATATTTTGATGCATGTTTTTTTACTGAAACTAAAAAAATTAATAAAAACCTATTCATCATTGTTTTATTTCTTAGGTGCCAGTTACATTTGAATTTATACAAAAACTAGATGAATCTAATTATTGTCGACCATGGATGAAAGTCGAGCCATGTAAAGCTGTTGTAACCCCAGGTTAGTATATTTACAGTTTGTTCAACTGATTTTAATTGGTTCACTGTTCATTACTAATTATTGAGTTGGGTTAACATTTCTATCTGTTTCAATCATGTTCTTTAAATAATTTAATGGCATTATAAAAACAAAACCCAAGTTGTGAGCAAATCATTTTTAGCTCACCTGACCGAAAGGTCATGTGAGCTTATGGCATGGCGCGACATGTGTATGTGCGTGCGTGTGTGCGTCGTTAACACCTATTTTCGACTTCTCCTCCAAAACTGCTGGACAGATTTCAATGATACTTGGTCAGAAGCATATATGGGCTGGTGCAATTCAGATTTGTTCATGGCGTTGCCATGGCTACCAAAACTAGGTCACTGTGACCTAGGGGTCCAAAAATCTTAAAAAAATCTTCTTCTCCGAAACCGATTATGGGAGAAAAAATCTGATGTGATATTTGGCTTCTCTAGGGTCTTAAGCCTATAGTTTGTTCATTTCGTGAAATTTGGGTGAAAAATGGGTTACGCGTTTTTGCGTTTAATTTTAAAAATTTCGTAGAATGGCTTCAAATTGTTATAGCTTGACTACTTAAACAGATAATGACATGGGGTTTTCAGTTTTGACTTTTTCTTAAAATAACCTTCAAAATGGGGTCAAGGTCAAAGTTCAAGGTCATGACCTAGTTTGTAATTTTGCAGTTTTAGGCTATTTTCTTCAAAAAATTTTAAAGATATATAATATCAAAACATTGTGAAAATGTTCAGAATGACAAAATTCAAAAAGATACAAAGTTTCGTAACTATATGATAATGCATATAGGAGTTGTTGCCCCTGAAATGTTATTTTTTGCTTATAAAAACTAAAATTGTGCATTAGCTTGAAAACTATTAACTTTTTGCATAGGCATATTCACCAGAATATTGTAGGTATTGACATGACGATCATTTTGATATAGGACTCAAGGTCATACATTCAAAGGTCAAGGTCATAGATGCATAAAAAGACTCAAATTGTTAATTATCTTGAAAACTGTTAACTTTTTTCATAGGCATATATATTAGAATATTGTAAAGATGGACATGACGATCATTTTGATATATGACTCGAGGTCATACATTCAAAGGTCAAGGTCATAGGTGCATAAAAAGCCTCAAATTGTTAATTATCTTGGAAACTATTGACTTTTAATATAGACATATATTTCAGAATATTGTAGGTATTGAGATGACGATCATTTTGATATATGACTCAAGGTCATACGTTCAAAGGTCAAGGTCATAGATGCATAAAAAGACTGAAATTGTTAATTATCTTGAAAACTGTTACCTTTTTTCATAGGCATATATATTAGAATATTGTAAAGACGGACATGACGATCATTTTGATATATGACTCAAGGTCATACGTTCAAAGGTCAAGGTCATAGATGCATAAAAAGACTCAAATTGTTAATTATCTTGAAAACTGTAAACTTTTTTCATAGGCATATATATTTGAATATTGTAGGTATTGACATGACGATCATTTTGATATATGACTTAAGGTCATACGTTCAAAGGACAAGGTCAAAGATGCATAAAAAGACTCAAATTGTTAATTATCTTAAAAACTGTTAACTTTTTGCATAGGTGTTTATATTAGAATATTGTAGGTATTGACATGACGATCATTTTGATATATGACTCAAGGTCATACGTTCAAAGGTCAAGGTCATAGGTGCATAAAAAGACTCAAATTGTTAATTATCTTGAAAACTGTTACCTTTTTTCATAGGCATATATATTAGAATATTTTAGGTATTGACATGACAATCATTTTGATATATAACTCAAGGTCATATGTTCAAAGGTTAAGGTCATAGGTGCATAAAAGGCCTGAAATTGTTAATTGTCTTGGAAACTATTGACTTTTAATATAGACATATATATCAGAATATTGTAGGTATTGACATGACAATCATTTTGATATATGACTCAATTACATACATTCAATGGTCAAGGTCTTAGGTGCATAAAAAGTCTAAAATTGTTATTTATCTTTGAAACTATTAACTTTTTGTATAGACATATATCAGAATATTGTAGGTATTGACACGACAATCATTTTGATATATGACTTAAGGTCATACGTTCAAAGATCAAGGTCATAGATGGATAAAAAGACTGAAATTGTTAATTTTCTTGGAAACTTTTTAACCTTTTGTATAGGCATGTATATTAGAATATTTTATGTATTTTTGCCAATGATTTTTGCCATATCCTCAGGTGAGCGTTAAGGCCCATGGGCCTCTTGTTTAATGATTTTAACTTGGCTTTAAAATGCTAATTATGCTACAATAAGGAAACATTTGATGTCAGTGAGAAGGACTTACTTTCAATTGGTATTCATCCTTTATTTTGATTCATAAGTAGCTAAGGTATTAGCTTATAAAAAACAAAAACAAAAACTTTTGACAAATTGCAATAAATTAAGTAATTTTGAGGCTGTTTTTAATACACAAATGAAAAGTATTCTAAAAATTTTAATACGCAATTTCAAAGTGTATTCTAAAAATTGTCTGGTACAAAAAAAAAAAATTGGCAGGTCCATCAGACTTTTACAGTAAAAATTCCAAGGGTCCTAAAGTAAGATCAAAATGTCCCAGACCTCTGACCTGGGGAATTTTGAACCCATACTGGAAAATGTTTAATTTCCAGTCTTTTTAAAGTGGCTGCAAATGATAACTTATGATCAGCTAACTTATATTTACATAATTATATTATTTTTATTGTTATAAATACATATCAATGTGAATTAAAGTAATATATATTTTGTTATAGGTAACAGTTGTGAAATTCAAATAGAAATCTATGTGGATAAAAATTCAGTATCAAAACTTAACACACAAGAAGAAAAATTAGAAGATATATTAGTCTTACATTTACATGGTGGAAAGGACTTTTTTATATCCTTTTATATTTCTTACTCAGTTACTACATAAATACACTGACAGCACTAAAATATTTTCTGATTTATTAAATTTTTTTCAGCTTATTTCTCATTTCTTATTACATATATTTCAAATTTTTGTCATTTTTCTCAATTTTTGTCGAGCCTGGCATTGCCATAAGGCGAGACTTCTGTGTTACTTTTCCAGTGTTGTCATAGGCAGCAGCGGCGCATATCAAGATGTGAAAGTTTATGTTAAAGTAATGTATTTTCTACTCGATCATTATAACCAAACAAGACATTTAATTCCATGGAATTCTTGTATTTAAAGGTCTATATTTTACATATAATTTTGTGTTGCTTTCCAAACCATTTACTTTTATGATCAATCTTGGAGCGAAATTATGTTATGCATGTAATGGTGCTACATTTATGTCTGATTTATTTATAATTTTGTATGTCTTACAATGCAAATTTTATCAAAATCAATTAAAAAAAAAACAAAAAAAGCAAAAACAAAAAAATTTATTTTACATAAAAATATAGAGAAAATGTAGAAATTTTGACTACTTTTGTGAATATTTTGAGGCCATGCCTCACAATATCATTGTTTTATTTATTTATTTATTTATTTATTTATTTATTTATTTATTTATTTATTTATTTATTTATTTTTTTGGTTAGGTTTGTTTTACAGTCAAATTATTATTACATGTATTATTGCCGAATACCTATTTTTGGATTACAACTACAAATCATCCTATAGCAATTTATTTTTAAGGAACTAAATTGTTTCACATAGGAAATAAATTTAGATATATTTTATTCTTTGTATTCTAAAAATTACCGGTAGATAGAAAACACTTCTGTACAGTAATCATTCACACAGTGAAATTATTCCATGTCATAATTGTACCGTGCATTGAAAAAAAATTGCTAAAAACTTGAACCACCATTTTAAATTATTGAAGATAAAGTTTATCTCCCCTTGTGCTTTCTCCCTGTGCAATGCTTAGCATAATTTGAATTCTCATTTACTTGCTAGGGATATCTTACAGCTCTGATATATCTTATTTTCATAATCTCCTCGTTTATACCACATTTCTGGTAACTTAGTTTTTCTATGAATATTATGGAGTCGTATTTAAAAAATTAATATTAATTTATGTTGTATTAAGAAATATATATTGTAATTCCTTAATGAGTTTCACATTACTGTTAGTGGTAATTATATAGTTAGTAGTTTTGGTTCTTCAATAGAAGCTTTAGTACAGATGCATGGACCAATTAAAGAAGTACCAACAGCACAGTTAGTGGAAATTGTAAGCTGTTACTTCATTATATTTTAATATTTCATTATTTTTGTTGTTTTTTTTTCAGTTTTAAACAAATTGGTAATTGTTTTTATCATTTAATATTTGTCATTGCATCTAAACACAGTATTCAAATATGATTATATTGTTTAAAATTTACTTTCTTAACTTTTTAGCCTAAGATTAATAAAATGTGCCACCATACAAATTTAGTAATTATCAATAGGAAATATGTGACTTTACTGTACTTTTGATGAAGTCATTTTTACAGTTAATTTAGAAAATCATATCTCTTTTTTATTCGGATATATGGTTTTACTTTATAAAATTGTCATAAAATGAAATATGGTAATAGAATGTTTCTTTTGTATTATTAATTAATTAATATTACTTAGGAACAACCAGGGAGCCTTGGAAGAAGAGATCTGTCATCCTCAGATGGAAGGTTATATGCTGTCCCAAAGGAAATATGGCGTCTTGTAGATCATATATGGCAATATGGACGACATCAGGTATTTTCTGTGTTTTTGTAACTGAAAATGATAAGCCTGATTTAAAAGTAAAAAAAAGTATATATGACTAAAAAATAATTTACAATGAAGATATATTGAAGGCAGTAAAATGAAAATATTGGTTCCTAAAACACTGATGATGTTATAAAGTAGGGCATCACTTCTAGGTCACCTCTTATTGCCTCAAGAATGATTAAACTCACTTTGAGTTGTACAAAATGGGGTGGGCAAACAACATTTACAAACCCCTCCCCAACCCCCTTGTGATTTTCATGGTCCAAGAATGTGCTGTCTGAAATGGGGAATTTAATTAAAATGATTTATTATAGGTCAAAATCTCTTTAGTAGTGATATATGTTATTAGTCATGATCATACTTTGAAATATGGGATTTTAAGCTACAATTACAGTGCTTTAGATTGTCGGTGCGCCCATGTTAATCCTGCATAATTTTCAAAAATGACACATGAGAATTGTACTTAGTGCGCCCCTGTGGGCGCACTAAAATATGAACGATATTAGATCTAATACACATATTCTTCTGATCATCCTTAAAAAAAATCAGACGGCAGAAACAGGAAGTGTCTCTAAAGATTATTGTAACTCGGAATACCTCCAATTTTATGTTAGATGTAAAACATAAATGAAAATGTCAAAAAGGAAGCAAGGTAGAATCCTCTCATTTTTGCCCATAAAGACCCGAGATGAAGTAGAAAGCGGTAAAATGAATATGTAGAATGTATGAACTGGAATCCAAACATAACATAGATGTATTAGTTATATTTCAGGCTTATATTCTTTATCAGGCATATAAATGAAAGATATAAAAAAAATATTTTATTTTTCAGGAAAATCTTTTCCAGCAACCTGGACTTAACAAAGAAATCCAACAGATAAGAGATTGTCTGGATTCTGGTGTTCCTGATACACTACGTATCCTTTTGTTTTTTCATTGAACTACATTACGTCATGACATATATGACCAGAGTATAATGATAGATGTTAGTCTGTCAGTTATGTTTTGGTCTCACACCACTACATTATGTTAATTATCTTTAATTAAAGGGATTTGATGGCATTCTGTTGGTTGTTTATAATCTTTGTATGGAATAAAAATTTGTATTGGATATGAAATAACATACACTACCATCCTTAAATAACTGCACAAGTTAATCTTTGCCATTAGTTTATATTATATATCATCATGTCAAATTTCATTCATAGAATTGGAATATTGAAATTTTTGCAGTATTTAAAAGTGATTTCTTAACTTAATGTTTGCAGCAAACCTGTTTTTCTTGAAAATAGAATATTTTGGAAATTTTTGAAATTTTGGGGAAAAATATAAAAATGTGGGGAAAATATATTTTTCAAGATAAAACCACTGTTTAAGGCAAAATCTCTCAGTTTTAGCAGGATGATGTTTTCAATAATTTAGCATTCTGAAAAATTTTCAGTCTGTAATGAATAAACCAGTTTAAAACATGTCTAATAGTTTATGGATGGCAGTGTAAGTTAACATTTTCCTGTTAAAATTTTGGTACTGCAGCATAACTGGTTTCCTTACCATTCTTCACAAACATTGAGCAGTAATGAATGTCACACAACACTTGCAAATCTTACATTAATAAGGATTTTAATACTGATGTTAATTGATAAAATATAATTCAAGTTTAAAGTTATTGTATTCAGTAAGCAAAAATTATCAGTTGGACAAAAACCTGGTGAGTTTATTGCATGTTAAGTAATACTCTAGTGAAAGATTTTCATGAGGAATTATCCATAAGGAAATATAATTGTAAAGATTCACAATTTACAAACACACTCTTATTACTTATGAAAAGTTTTTTCATTAGAAGTGCTCATATGACTTAATGATGATGTATGATGCTTCCACCACTTGGCCACAGTGGACTCTGCATGTTTTCAATTGGAACCTTTTAGGGCCTTAACAGCAAAAAAAGCACAAAAATTGAAATAAATGAAGTTTATTGTTGTAATAGACTTTGTTGTGATAAACAGCTACCCTTTATTCTTGTATTGACAAAAAGGAGTCAAGTGAAAAAAATGTTAAGATTTTTAGCTCACCTGAGCTATTGCTATCCATCTTCGTCCGTCGTGCGTCTTCCGTCGTGCGTCGTCTGTCGTGCGTAAACTTTTTACATTTTAATCTTCTCCTCCAATACCACTGGGCCAAATTTAATGAAACTTGGTAACCATCAGTGCCTAGGTGAAGCCCTTTCAGATTTGCACAAATGAAGGAGTTATGTCCCCTTGGTGCCCCATAAAGGGGGAAATAGTGAAAAACTTTAAAAATCTTCTCCTCTGAATCTACAAGAGATATAGTTATTTCATTTATAACATCCTTAGGTCATCTATTTTTAGATTTGCACAAATGGTAGCCATGGGGCTAAAAATGGGGAAATTGTAAGGCTGTGAGTGGTGAAGTTGCTAAAAATTATATATTTGTCACTATATCTTGAAAACTATCAACTTTTTGTATAGGCATGTATATTAGAATATTGTAGGTATTGACATGACGAATCATTTTGATATATGGTTCAAGGTAATATGTTGAAAGGTCAAGGTCACAGCTGCAGAAGAAGACTTAAATTGCTAATTATCTTGAAAACTATCAACTTTTTGTATAGGCATGTGTATTAGGTATATTTAAGATATTGAGAGACAACGATCATTTTGATTTATGGTTCAAGGTCATATGTTGAAAGGTCAAGGTCACGGCTGCAAAAGAGGACTTAAATTGCTAATTATCTTGAAAACTATTAACTTTTTGTATTGGCATGTATATTAGAATATTTCAGATATTGCGACAATGATCATTTTGATATATGGTTCAAGGTCATATGTTGAAAGGTCAAGGTCACAGCTGCAAAAGAAGACTTAAATTGCTAATTATCTTGAAAACTATTAACTTTTTGTATAGGCATGTATATTAGAATATTTTAGATATTGCAACAGCGATGATTTTGATTTATGGTTCAAGGTCATATGTTGAAAGGTCAAGGTCACAGCTGCAAAAGGAGACTTAAATTGCTAATTATTTGAAAACTATTAACTTTTTGTATAGGCATGTATATTAGAATATTTTAGATATTGCAATAACAATCATTTTGATTTATGGTTCAAGGTCATATGTTGAAAGGTCAAGGTCACAGCAGCAGAAGAAGACTTAAATTGCTAATTATCTTGAAAAGTATTAACTTTTTCTATAGGCATGTATATTAGAATATTGTAGGTATTGACATGACAATCATTTTGATATATGGTTCAAGGTCATATGTTGAAAGGTCAAGGTCACAGCTGCAAAAGAAGACTTAAATTGCTAATTATCTTGAAAACTATTAAGTTTTTGTATAGGAATGTATATTAGAATATTTTAGATATTGCGACAACGATCATTTTGATATATGGTTCAAGGTCATATGTTGAAAGGTCAAGGTCACAGCTGCAAAAGAAGACTTAAATTGCTAATTATCTTGAAAACTATTAACTTTTAGTATAGGCATGTATATTAGAATATTTTAGATATTGGAACAATCATCATTTTGATATATGGTTCAAGGTCATATGTTGAAAGGTCAAGGTCACAGCTGCAAAAGAAGACTTAAATTGCTAATTATCTTGAAAACTATTAACTTTTTGTATAGGCATGTATATTAGAATCTTGTAGGTATTGACATGATGATCATATATGGTTCGAGGTCATATATGTTCAAAGGTCAAGGACATAGCTGCATAATTATACTGAAATTTATTATGGTTTGGAAATTATTCATTGCACTACAGTTACTTCATGCATATTATATAAGCTACTTATAAATGAAATGTGTGGATATATTTCTGATTAAGTTTTGTGGGAGTTCTTAACTTGAGAAATGTATTGTCTATTGCTCTTTGCAAACAATATTGGACATATCTTCAGGTGAGCGTTAAGGCCCATGGGCCTCTTGTTTAAAGTTTTTAATTCTTTCAAAGCCCTTGATATTTGAATTAAAAAATTGTCTTATTTTCATTTGTATCAAAATTTCTTCTTTAGAGAGAGAGAGAGAGATGTTAATGTAGATAGACTTGCAAGAAGACACTTTGCTGTGATAAAATCAGCTAATTGATCAATTTTTAGATGTAAAAGATGATGGTTTTACTTAAACTGATACAAATCTATCTTCATATCATAGTACATTTGTCATTGATATTACAGAATAACCCACCCTCAACCCTTCATAACATATTCATCTTCAAAAGTCAAGATTTTATCTAAAACATTTTACATAAATACTCTCGACAATTATTTAGTATTAATCAATGTTTATACCTCATAAAAGTCATAATTTAATTTCAGAATTTTCTTTTATTATGCTATGATAGAATCATGTTTTACTGAAAATGTTGTATCTATGGTTAAGATAGCAGATTGTTTAAAGGGAAATTCTTCAGCAGACTAATTTGTTACCGAGATCTCATTTATCATATATAATTGGGGGTACATCTCAAGATGTAATGCAGTGTAAATGTCGGAGGTGTTCACATGGAAAAATCTGTCATCGTTACCAAATCAAATTATCGATGAGGCAAAATGAAGAAAATTCCATTTTATTGCCGTGTAAAAATTGTTTGTAGAAATTATTTGGTTGATTAATCATATCGTTGACTGTAAAGAATACATTTTACTCTTATTCTTTGATTAATATATTTACTGTAAGATATGATTTTTGATGCTAATTTACTATGCTAACATATGGAATGCAAGCTCCATCTTGTAAAGGACAATATACAGTTATATCTGTTTAATTTTTGTAAAAAGTTTTAATAAGAGCTAAAAACAGACAAGTCACAATTAAAATGTATAGCCTATTAGTCATGTATTTGTTGCTTTTTGAACAGAAGAGTCTTACTGTTACTGTAACATAGCTTCTCCATTCTTTATTTAACAAGATCATTTTGAATGAACAGTGTCCTGTGTCACATTGGACAATTTTTCTGACTGCATTTCAGTTTTATGTATTTGCTAACAGTTCACATATTCATGAAAATGTGCATCTCTAGTTAAAAATAAAATGTAAGGTCATTTTATATTTGTTTATTATTATTTAATTATTTCCTTAACTGTAACCTTACAGCTGGTAGTGTTCATTCTGTTTGTGAAGCATTATTGTTATTTTTGGAATGTTTACCAGAGCCAGTTTTGCCTTCTAGTGTATATAAACGCTGTTTAGATTGTTCTGGTGATTATAACTTATGTAAACAGGTAATTAGATATTTATTTATCAAATGAAACCAAGTAGTGTTGTTAATAATCTGCAAAATTCATTTTTCATAACCTTAATGTGATAAGATTTATAATTTAAGTTCTTGCTTAATATGTATCAGTATTACCAAGAACTTTCCTTGTATTTAGAAAGTTTAAAATTTACCTTGTAGGTTAATTGTATACTTCACTCTGTATAAAATGAGTTGACTTTGCTTTAGTACAGACAATTAATTGTTTAACATTGTTTTGGTCCTTGTTGTTTTGTTACATTTTATTGGAGGAATGGTTGAATTTGCTGGCTTAGAGTCATGTCAGTATCACCTTGGTGGAAATTACACTTAGGCAGATTCTAATGTTAGAAGGTTCATTGTTGAGCTTTCTGAAGGTTAAAGGTTTTATTCTGGTGTTCTAGTGTCCTTCACCATCCCCAGACTACTGGTAACCACCTTCATATAAGTTAAAATATTAACTGGGAAGTAAAATTTTTCTCTTCTTCAGATTACATGTACTCATAAATTTTTAAAATTGTTAATCAAAGTCTTGGTACTTTGGTTGTTTTCACTTTTCCTGTACATTATACACGAGTGTTAATTGATTAATTAATTATAGTATAATAATTATAATTATGTAGATAGTGCATGGACTATTTTGGTCTCTTTGACTCCTGTTTAATATCAGTAAGACTTAACTAATTCAAATATATACTTTGTTACTGTTTTCAGATTTTATCCCAAATACCAGAGTGTCATAAAAATGTATTCAGATATTTGTGTGCTTTTCTAAGAGAACTTTTAATGCATTCAGAGCACAATGACCTTGAAGTGAAATTTTTAGGTGAAGTATAATTTTCAAAAATGCAATTTTTGTTTTCAGGAGCAGTTCATTAATAATTGTATAAAGTTACTCTTACCCAGTAGATAACATGACTGCTCTCTCTCTCTCTCTCTCTCTCTCTCTCTCTCTCTCTCTCTCTCTCTCTGTGCTGAGAAAATAAAAAGAAGGCTATGTCTATAAAAAACTAATTCACCCTCTACCAAATAGTAAAATGAAAGTTTGGTACATCAGTGGTAAACTGGCATGATTGGTAACATTAATATCCCCATTTTCAATAACCAGGGCATAACATCAGATCACATACACATGGCATAGGTTAAACATGTACAGTTTTACAATGAAATACACTGCATTACTAACAAAAAATAGGTGTGCTAACATTTGAAGCAGATGTTGTTTGGAAAACAATTTTTTGCATTCTCTTATGATACAAGATTATGTCTTAAAATACAGAAGGTAAGTCAGTTGATTGATATGTTGTGAAGCTTGTATTTAAGTGAGGGTATCATCAATATTCTTTTTACTATTCCCTTACTGTTTAAAACCATGTACCTGAAGACTTTTATATCAACAAGGTAGCACTCTAAACAAGGCAAGTGACAGTTGATTAGAAGCACTCCAGACACACTTTGTCACATGCTTATCTAAGCCTTTTAGAGGCAGATATTGCTAACATTCTTCAGAGTTTTGTTTACTTTGAATGAAACATTGGTTCATAGGCTAAACATCAGTCTAAACAATGGAAGCACCCTGGTTCATCCTGCCAAAGGAGGTAAAGACTGTTCTATCAGCTGGAAAGGTTATGGCCTTGATTTTCTAGAATGCTGATGGTAGGTTATATCCAAAAAGGACAACCAATCTATGGCACATGATATTATTCACTTCTGAGGCAGTTACAGGAAAATATTAAACTCAAGCACTGTGGAAAATGCGGTAAAGGTATGTTGTTTCACTAGGGTAATGATTCTGTTCACAAGTCTGTCATTGCCGTGTCTGTCATTAATGATCTTTCATCTGTTTCCAATAATGAAAAGAAACATTTTTATTTCTGTCAGATGATAACATCATACATGCAGAGAAAAATTTCCTTTATGGTCAAGAAAAGGACTTCTTTAAAAGTGGCATTGAGGTGCTTATACACATTGCTGGCAAAAGTTTATAGATACTGAAGGGGATTACAATAAAAAATTCATGCAATATGCTTGTCAAAGTTCAAACCATTACATTACATATAGGCTCACAACATAGCAATCAGGCCTTTTAACTGGTTGCTGTTGATTTGTGCATATCATCCTTGTTTAAGTCATTTCTATATGTTCTAAGTATCTTTTTAAGTCAAAGAAATAGACAGTTGCATGTTTTCCCTAAAAGTTACAAATATGAATAGGAAATAAAAAATATCAGAATAGTCTACTGATGCATAAATTTACAATCAAAACAAGATGTATTGACCTAGCACTTCTGATCTTAATTATAGGAATAGAATGTTTATATCATGACTATTAAAAATTAAGTTAGCAAAACAATTACCAATATTAATGAGCAAATAGGTTATTTACCCCTGAAATCCCAATACTAATGTACAGCATCATTGAAATACATCTGCAAGACTAAAGACTATAGTCCTTCAGGTGTAAAATGAGAAATTTATGAAAATTAAAGAGAAAAATACAGATATGTATTGTAATTTAAGAATGAAGAAATAATTATAATATTCCCCTTAGACACAACAGTGTGTAACGATCCCATAAAGAGATCGGAATACAAGTATTGACTGTAGATTGATGTTGAACATCTTGTGATATAGATGTTATTGTAAAAACAAAAGGATCTGAAAGATTCAATCAACTGCAACTTACTATTCTTCTACTTAAGGATTTTTTTGTTGATCAATGAAAAAGGAACTTTTATCCACATCTGTTTTCTTTTTTCTCAAACACTTTGATCATCATTTATGAATTATTAACAATAAATATGTTAGCATTTGTAGTTTCTTTTTGTACTTCAGTTGTACTCTGAGGTAATATAAATGTCATAAACAGACTCCTTATATTTTTTACTTAAATTCACATTTGGGAGTTTTATATATAGAAACAAATTCCTTGAGTATTTAAATTTACATTAGGGAGTTGATTCAGTTTTACAATTAGAAATGCTATTAGTCATTTCATTTTTGTATCTTATGTAACATCACAAGGAATGTTAATGGTACACTGAACTTTATCACACATTGGCCTAAATAAAATATAATAAATAAATAGAAAAAAATATTAAGTACACATACTTAATTTGCCCATGGTCTCATTATGAAATTTAATCATAAAAGCATACTTGTAATTGATTCTGTGCTTATATAATTTTCAGGAAATTCTAAATTTGTTTTAGGTAATTTGTTGCATTTTGTCTTAGTGACTTGATCTAGTAAGCACTACTTTAACTGTTGGGGCCTCAGTGGCCAAGTGGTCTGAAGTGTGTGCTTATGGAATTACTGCATCTTCAATCCCTCCTCCTCCCCCATTCAGGTTTAAATTCCACTTGGGTAGATCCTAGTGTAAGAAAGATTGCTAAAGATCAGTGTTTTCTTTGGGCATTCGATTTTCCCCACCATTTCAGAACTGACCTTCTTGATGTAAGTGACGTAAAACACTTTTAGTCCTCTTAAATCCACTTTAACTTTGCTTTGATTTTCATTTTAGAGGTCATTGAATTGTCTGTAAAATTGTACTTTTAAAAAACAATCATGAAAGTGGCCATATGTCCCATTTTTAAAATGAACATATTCTATTTATAGGGACTTATTTCATTGCCTGTTGTTTGACATTAAATAACATGTTGTTCATATGAGTTTTCTGAACCCAGAAACAATTAAGATAATGTAATAAAATATGAGCATAATGATGGGTAACCTGTCTATTTTATAATGATCAATTAAAATATTTTACTCTAGGACATTGTGATGGCTTTATTTAGTTTGGTTACTGTCATGAAAACACATTACATTTTCAATTATGATTTTTCTCTCTTCATTATTAATTTAACTATGCAGTCCAGGTGGAATATATTTGAATTAATGTGAATATATACATATAGATTTTTAGGCATGTTTTGATCAATTATATGAATTAAAATATTTTTTAGCCCCCCCTTCAGTATTTGTTATTTTCTCAGAGTGTATCAACAGAGTGAAAAAATGTTATTTTATGAATCAGGTGCTAGATAGCAGACATTATTTGATAAAGTCAGTAAAAATTGTATAAGGAAGGAAGTAAAACATTTTGGAATAAGAAGAATGCTCTTGTCCTGTAGAAATATGTATTCAAGTTTAAAGTCAATGAAGTGAAGAAACTAAGTGATATTTTTATTTTCATTATTTTTCCTATTGAAAACTTGAACCGGAATAAAGAAAAAGAATTGTTTTTCCATCAAAATTTTTATATTGGATTTTTTTTTTTTTTTACAAAAAGTTCATAAACAAAAAAAAAAAAAATTCTAAGTGGGGTTTTAGCTCACCTGAACACTAAGTGTTTTTCTGTCATTTATCTGCTGTTTTATGTTGTCTGTCCTGTGTTTTGTATCAACATTTATTGTTAACACTCTTTATGCCACAATTTTTGTCCAGACTTAATTAAATTTACACAAAGTGATTCTTTTGACTGAGCTTAAATTTTGGGACATAATTGGATCAACTATTAGGTTACTTGATCAATAATAGAAGAACTTTGTTACATAATTTTAAATCAATTTCAAAAATTTCTCAGAATGACCCTTAATACAATTCATATATGGATAATGTTGGGTTATAAATAGGTCAATGCTTGAAAATAGGTAGTGACTGTTCTTTCACCAAACACTTGACATGGTTCTTTTGCCAAGCACTTGGCATTTAGAAATAAAAAGTCATGGAGTCTTTCAGAGGAGACATTTATCCAACCTTCTTTAACTTGCTTGGAATCATACTCTTGACAAAAGCTGGGTTAATTTTGTGCATTAATAAGTAGGTCAGTTTGTCAAAATAAAATAAAAAACCTTTTCTGCAAACTAGAGGCCACAAATTCAGTCAAATGATTCTCAATCATGCTTAGAATGTCACTCTTGACAAAAAGTATGTAAGATTCTTATATGGTAACAGATAAAACAGATGAATTAAATTTTACAGATTGGTATAAATTATTCTTTATCTGACATTTTCACTTTTTATAATATGGAGTCAAACATTTTCACAAAAGATGGGATAATATTGCCTTATATTCAAGAATGAGGCAGTTAGTACAATATGACATCTGTTGTTATCATAAGTAGTCTAAATTCTTCAGTTTGTTTATGATGTAATGTTTGAGAAAAATCATTTATGTGACTGATCCAAATAGGGAAGAAAATATATTTTTTGAGTTAAAGATTCATAGTTTCTTGGGACATTTATTATAGAAGATTATAAGATTTTTTTTTTTTTAATTTAACTTAAAGGACTTTAAATGATTTGGTATTGCAATTTATTTTTGAATGGATTGCTTTATTTTCTTACATAATTATTACTTTTTGATGGATTAAAATTTTGTAAAATATTTTTTATCAAATTGAATTAATTCAAATATCAGTTTAATAGATCTTTTAATATGTTTACAGTATTATAATCTTTAAACAATTTGGCTGTAGAGTAGACCTAGACTGTTTTATAAAAATCGAGATTTAATTATCTAATCTGAGTCATAAACATTTTTTAAAAATCAACTAGAATTATTTTCTCATCATATTTTAAATAATCATCTTTAAACCCATAAAATTTTTAACTTATTTATTGTATATTTCATGAAATAAGAAAAAAAAGCTACCTTACTGAGTTTCATTACAGTAAATGACGCAAAATGTTTCACATTCCTAATTTGTTTCTGACGTGTGATGTTTTTAGACATTGACTTCTAACATTCTCTCCATTCTCATATTTTAATTAATCATCTTAAAACCCACAAAATTTTAAAGTTATTTATTGTATATGTCATAAAGTTACAGTCAAGCCTGCCTATAAAGGCCAACCATGTGAATCAATTAAAGTGGCCTTTATGGACAGGTGGCCTTTATATACAAGTTCAAATAATATAGACAAAGAGCAAATGGGATAGAATTTTATTGGCCTTTATAAGCAGGTGGCCCTTATAAAGGGTGGCCTTTAAGCCAGATTTGACTCTATTTAAAAAAATAAAAAAGTTTATTGCATCAAAATGTGGATCATTGGTACACAATGCCTTTGATTCTAATTATTTTACTCCTATTTCTACTTTTAATTTTAAGATTTTTTTTATATATTTATATACATTAGAAATTGATATAGTTTTATTAGGTACTAAAAACTCAAAATTAATAAAGTGATTAAAAATCAATAGACGCATTATTATGGTTTTCACTTGGCACATCACAAAATATATACATTTTCAAGGACAAAAAATGACTTGAAATGGCATAAACCATAAAAGTAAAACATTTTCTTAGCATCTTTTAGAGTAATACAGTAAACTCAACCCAATTATTGAAATAAATTACGTTGATTTACATTTCTTTCTTTTTTTTTAAGCCAAACACCTGGACTGGTCATAGAACTTTGATTTTTGTCATGAATTTTGATAAAAACAATACTTTTTTTTCTTTGATTAATGAAAAACCTATCATAATATTTAATTTTAATCATTTATTTCTTAAAATAATGCCATTTGAATTCATCTTTCATGAGGAAAATAGTTGTTTTCCAAAAAGAAAGCAATTATGCCAAAGAAGGAGGCACAGCATAAGTTCACATTGATTATTAGTTGATTATTGGTCATGGATATACTGATTGACATAGACAGTGTGTAATAACTTGTATAAATTGGATGCTCCCTTAGCTGATGATTGCCAGCCAAGATGCTTCATTTACCATTAATCAAAATATTTTCATAATCATCAGAACTCGAGGGAAACAACGAGGCTTTGTTTGACAGCCTGTTATAGAGCTTATTAGCCATATATCTTCAGAAATAGTTGTTTTAGTGTTAGTTTCTGCCACTTCTTCAAGTAAACTGTCAAGTGTATTTTGTAAATAGCAATAAAAAGTTTGTCTGCTCATCGTAATTTATTTCCTTTTCATTACACTTTATTATGATGTTGTTTGAACTAATAGTTGCTTTGGTTTCTCTTGATTAAACATTTTATTTGTTTCATCTGAAGGTTTATGATTAAAGTTTTAATTACATCTGTTATTGCTATAGTGATTCCTGCAGTTTGACCGACTTTTACTTGTGAAGAAGTAATTAATGATTGTGATCAGCCTTGTTTATGAACATTATCATGATTATTGAATATTCTCAGATTTTACAAATGGATGAATGCTTAAATATATGAAGCTATCATTTTGTACTTTTATCAAAGTTGCTATATGCAAAATTTAAAATTGTTCTGCTGTGGAACGTTGGGATGTGAGGCTATGTATGAGATTTTTAAAAAATCACATTTTTGAAATATTGATATATGTGTGTCATTAGTTTTCAAGAATTTTGTTTTCAACAACTCACAACAAATATTTAAAGGGGTAAGGGAGGAGAGTTGTATATATAAGTGTTATTGTTGTCTTTTTATTCATCTGTCTAATTTTCTTTGATTTTTTCCATCTGTCCAACATGTTCTATAAGAATACTAATGCAGACCAGCAGTTTTTGACCTACAACCTTTTCATTTGATTTGATTTAATTTTATGTTAAGAATTTTTTATTTCTAACATTTTTTCAGAAAAATAATGTGATATGAACTTAACTTTATCACCCATATATGTATGCCAATAGGGTTAATGTTATGTTTGCATAATGTTTCTTACAGCTTTTGACCTATCATTTGTACTCAAATATAAAATGTGTATACATGGGTTCAAAATGATATTTCACAACGATAGGTCCAGAACTTTTTGTCTTTAATTTTGGTAGGTCTCAAATTAAGATAGGCAGGTCCCTTATCAGTGCTTGAAGGTCCATGTGTGCCAAAATAATAATAAAAAAATAATGTTGATTAACTTTGTTTATTTCTTGATTATACAAATATATCTTTTACAACTTAAAAACATTCAAGAGATACTGTTGTCAAAGCGGCTGTGCATTATATTTCCATTTTTGTAAATGATTAAACAACAACAACTTTGACAAATTGCAATAAATTCAGTGATTTTGAGACTGTTTAATAAACAATGGAAGAGTACAGGTATTCTGAAAATGTTTAAAGACACAAAGGAAGTGTATTCTAAAAAAAGGCCATGACAGAAAAATGGCAGCTTCATTGGACTTTTTTAGTAAAAATTCCAAGGGTCTCAAAGTAAAATCAAAAGGTCCTGGACCTTGGGAAATTTTGAACCCCTGGAATATATAATCTGGATTTTAATGTCTAACATTTTTAAACTTAATATTGCTTTACCCATAATTGTATGGCTGTAAAGTGGTAACAAAAACTATTTTAAGATATAATACTGAGGATTATAGGATGATCTATGGTACATAAATTTAAAATGTATTTAGTACTTTAAAAAGATTTACTTTCCTCTCAGTTTTCCATATTCTAGGATTGCACCAAGCTATCACATTCCTTATGTAGAACACTACCATTTACAGAACATGTACTGAGGCAATGTACCTGCAAGTGCATATACCCATTTAGCTTTTTAATGGTTGTTAGAAATTAAAAGAAAATTTTTTTGATGGATTAGATGTGCAGTGACATTAACTGTTCTCCTTACATTTGTTAGTGCATACAATGATTGTTTTAAATAATAAAAAAAGATGAAATTAAAGTAAGTCATCAGATAGAACTACACTTGAGATTTTGAACAATGTCTATGTAAAAAATTTCACCCTAGACAGTATTCTTTAATATACATGTATACATTTATAAATTCTAAATGACTCCTAATTCCTAAGAGAAGATCAAATCTTTATATCTTTCCTTACCTAAACCTTAGTCTCTCAGCACCTGAGGGAGGGTGCATTAAGGTCTCAACATCTTCAGTTAAATTTAATTATCTGTACTCATTATTTTGCAGTTAGAAATTTTCAACATCATTAATTTCAAGAATTATTTGTTGTAAATCTGACAACCAGTACAGTGATATGAAGCTAATTTGAAATTTATCTCTGACACCAAGTTTAGTCCAAACTCAATAATCATTATATATCCTGAAGTCTTGAGTCTTCTAAAACAAAGTTCTGCTAGTTTGAAACTGTGTCAGGATCTGTTATACTTCTTGGTTCAGATCTACTTTTCTTTGCTTTTTGTTGTCTCATATTCTGAACAATAACAGTTTAACCTTGATAACAGGAAGTGAAAAAAGACATCAATTTAACTTTTTGAATTTGCTAATTGGAAATTAAACAAAGAAATTTTTAAGTCCAAATAGTTACTTTGAGTTTCTATGGTAACAATGCAAGTAAACAATATTTCTACTGTATTTTGATTATTTGTGATATTGAGCAATCCATGAAATTAAACTAATTACATGCAATTCATGAAAAGTGATACAGAAAACACAAAACAATATTCTTATTGGATTACAGTTGTACTTCAGATATGATGTGATTTATATGAGCCAGTTACATTTGCATACCATATAAATTATAGATTGGTGCACATCAGTTTGGTATTAAATGAATTACATTTAAATTTTCAATGTTATGAATGTACATTTATTTCCTCCTGTAGTAAAATGAGATTTATCTTTAAACCTGAAGTGTTTGAATTATGTGACTATTTGTTCCAAAATAATAAGGATGGTTAAGTGCTCAATTAGACATCATTTTGTAATAAAGTTCAGTGCCATTCCAAAGCCTAGAGCTAGTAATTTCAGCACGTAGCCTGTAGAAAAGGAAAGTTAAACAGAAATTTTGTTAACAAAGTTAATATTTGGCTAAAATTGAACAGTTTCCATAAGATAGAGTTTGTAAATTTTCTAGTTGATCAGTTTGATTTGAGTTGTATTCAAGGCAGTTGTTTATGAAATTGTAGGAAAGAATACTCAGAAATACCTTTGGAACACAAACTGACATACTTATTATTTTTTCTGACACTAGATTCTGCCACAAGATGGGTCGAAACCTAGGTGTTGTCACAGGCACTTTAGATATCATGACCAATCACGGGCTCAAGAATATATCAAAAGTGAAAAAAGTGTGGCATGTTCCAAAGAAAATTTACAGAATTTTTTTTTCAGCAAAACTTATTCCATCTCAAAGCTCATGACATGGTGATCCTATGAGCAGAATGGAACCAAATATATTGAGGAAGATCCTTGCAGATTAAAGATTGTTTTTAAAATGACCATCAAAATCAAGGATGGTAGTTGTAACTGTAGGTGTAACAATAGAAAAAAGATATATCTCCATTAAAGATTTGTTTATTGACTGATTTAGCTCAAAAGTGGTACATAAAAAGTAGATATATAATTTTTTTTTATTATCTTTATTTGTTTATTTATTTATTTATTTATCTTTTTTTTTTTTTTTTTTTTCTTTTTTTGAAATCTTCACTTCTGAAACCTCTTTGCCTTGAATAAAAATAAATTCATACCTTATCAAACAGAAGAAATTATTTAACTGTTTATCTACATCAGTTTTACATTTACAGACTTTCAGCTTTGAATAAACAGCTAGACATCTGTACTCTAATCAGAAAATAAAAAAGTACAGAAAAAGTTGTACCAATCTTATGAAATCATTAAGCAGCCTTAAGGCTGTAACTCACTGTTGATAAAAATCAATTTTATAATTTTCAGATAGTGTGACCAATTTCACCTCCAAAAATGACTATGTTATTGAATAAAATTGCAGCTGTGATCAAATTTTGTGAGAACGATAAAAAATTATGATCAGTTTTTTACTGTATTACACATGACATTAGAAATGTAACAGTTTTAAGTGTAAATCCATTCCTATCCTTACTGACATCTTAAATAGTATTTTAGGAGTAATGTATTGAAATTAATTCTGTTTTAAGGTACAGATGTGTATATATGTGATCCACAAGTTCTAAGTGTATTAGCTTTTCCTACATCTATAATATATATACGAGTGAAATGTCTCATTTTTCTGACCCTTAATGATCCACAAATAAGGATATCAACTCCTTCATTGATTTTATTCCATTTTTATGTTGCCCAAATGCATGAAACAAATTGAATTTAAGATGTAATTCCTAGAACGCTACTTCTAAATTGCCAACTATAAATTGTCCTTAATTTTTTTCTGATCACAAACTACAACATTTCATTTGTTTGTGATTCCTGATGGTTAAGATTTGAATTGATCTAGATATCTGTTAATGGTCACATCAAATTTGATTTTCTTACACCATTTTTTCTCTTTATTTTTTGTTGAGTTCTAGGGCAGTAAAGAGTATACTTTACAAAAAAAAAAAAATAAATAAATATATAAATAAATCAAAGCTAAGAGGCCTAATACATAACCTTAACCTCAGTGTCTCTCACTGCCTTAAAAGGTTCAAGTCCTAGTGTGAAAATGTGTAAAAGTAAGTTTGCCTACTAGAGAGTGGTTTTCCCTAGGTAACTTGTTTCTCCATCAATCCAAAAACTGATAGCCTCAGTATAAGATCAAAGTTGAAAAAAAAACCAAAAATAACTTGTACTTCAAATTACTCCTTAATCATTAATTTGTTATTTTGACAGGCTTCTTCTTTATCACCTGCAGATGGTCCCATGATTTTTTCATGTTTCTGTCATTCTCTCTCTCTCTCTCTCTCTCTCTCTCTTTTTTTTTGAAAACTATGTATTTTTCAAAACTAGAAACAAACCATTTGTGTCATACTACTCCTACAGCATTATATCAGTATCATTTTGAAACATTAACAGCTTCCCCTTTTATATTCAGATAACACCCCAACCCCTTATTAGCTCAACTGGCTATAGCCAGCTGAGCTTATGGCATTGGTTTTGCGTGCGTCCATGCGTCCGTGTGTCCGTGCGTGCGTGCGTAAACTTTAATCTTCTCCTCTGAAACCACTGGGCCAATTGGAACCAAATTTGGTGTGGAAGGTCCCTAGGTGGGGTAGACCAAAGTTTGTACCAGGCGACCCCGCCCGACATCAAAGATGGCCGCTGTTACTATAAATAGCAAAAACACATAAATAGCCATTGCTGAGTCATTTTTTAACCGTTTTTGTTCATATTTGAAATGTAGAGAGTAGATAGCAGGGCATTCAACATATGTAACGGGTTTTTATGAGAAATTTTTCGTTGACCCGATTTTTACGAATTATACAAATGAGGTGTAATATTTAATCAATTCTTTGAAAATCTTCTCCTCTGAAACAACTAGGCCAAGTGGAATGAAATTTTGTGTGGAAGGTCCAAATGTCAGCCTGACTAAAGGTGGTACCAGGCAACCCGGCCTGACATCCAAGATGGCCATCAGAACTAAAAATAGAAAAAAAAAAAGACCATTATTGATATTTTTTTCCACCAATTGAGCTCAAATTTTAAATATAGAAAGTATACTGTATGGGATTCAAAATATATAATATTCTTTTCTGAGAAAATTTTTATTGACCCAATTTTCAAGAAATATGCAAATTAGGTGTAATATTTAGTAAAATCTTTTCCTCTAAAATCACTGGGCGAATTGGAACCAAACTTCCTGAGGAAGGTTCCTACATCGGCCTAAAAAAAGTTAGAACCGGTCTAAGATGCCAGTTGTTACTAGATATATATATATATATATATATATATATATATATATAATAGCCATTGTGGATCCATTCTAAGCTCAACTGGCTAAACCCAGCTGAGTTTATGGCATAGTGAAGCATGCCTGCATGTGTGTGTTGCAAAGTAGGCTTCATTGAAGCAAAAATGGTCATAAGCTCAATTTATTTCCCATCTTAAGCTGATGAACTAATTATGGTAACCACATCACATTGCCTTAAAGGCACCACAGTGGCTGTGTGGTCTTAAACATTCGATGTTACGAATCACAGCACCTTTCACCCCTGACATTGTGCATTAATGCCAAGTGGGCTAGCACTTCATCTTTGAAAGTTTGTCAGTTAACTTGCTGCTTGGTTGTGGTTTTCTCCTATAATCCAGTGTCCTCAACCATTTCCAAAATTGACAGTCTCCATATAAGTGAAATATCCTTGAGTTGAACGTTAAACAGCATTTCAATCAAAAACAAACATTGTCTTACATATGCAGCCAGTTGAGCATCACAGGCCCTATTGGGCCTCTTGTAAAAATTATGTACCTTTTAGAGTTGTGTACACTTTTCATTTGAAATTGTTAACATTGATTGGGTCACATATTGTAATTATATACAAAATACTTACTCAGTCACATTACAAATTGTTAACCTAAAATACCAAAGGTCATTATGTTTAAACTAAATGCTAGGGTTGTCTAGATACTTGTTGAGAAAAACAAGTGGGTCAGATTAGATATTCATTCATGGTCATAGTGACTTAAAGATGTAAAATCTTTTAACATTTTGACATGAATGATAACGTTAAGAAGTTTAAAAACTTCTTTACGACATCTGAGCATGAAACTCTGCCAAGTTTGTAAAGCTTTTTTAATGAGAAAATGATAGACTTTGACTTTTAAATGTTACTTAGATAACATTATTACAATTCCTCAGTTTTATATATCAAAATCAATAAAATGAACAAGGAGAGACTTTGCAATAACATATTAAACATCCTTTGAACAGCTTGATATTTTGGTTTCCTGTCTTATTTTTACTTTTAATTCTTGTTGATATTGAAGAAGTAAATGTATAGAGCTAGAAAAATTGATAAATTGATAAGTTGCTTTTAAATAGATTAAAATTACACATTGACCCAATATATACTTTTATACAAGAGGATGTATCCTACTGTGTTCAGAGTGTCTTAATATGTTGGTGTTACATTTCTGTTCCATCTTTTAGCTGTAATTACTGAAGAGACAAGACGGCAGATGAAGACATTGATTTGAAAGAAAACACCTTACAGGAACTCATTATACAGTTTTCTAGAAAATTTGATTAATATAGTAGCTTGTGTCTTCAACAGCCAATGTTAGTGAAGTCAAGTGCCTCTGATGCCATACTTAATTTATCAATGTGGTGCCAACATCGTATTTAGTATCACTTAGAAACTGTCAAAACAGGCAATTACTAAAGTTCTTGAACCAATTCATATTGAAAAAGATAGCTCTCCTGAGAAATCTGATAAAAAAAGCCATGATTGTTATCATGTTGAAACTGTCACTCTTAATTCATGAACAGTTCTTTAAACCTTAACCAAGTAGTTTTGATGGTAGAATATTGTAACATTGACTCAGACAAACACATATCAGAGCTAGGCTGAAAATGAAAGTTCAGTTATGCAATACATTTTGAATTAATGTAATTCAACAGAATTAAAAGGCATCTAGGAACACCATCACATTTTTGCAATCTTGTTACAAGGGTTAAAGAATGAAAAATTCACTTCTGATAGTTTACTAAATTTTGAATTTTTTAAAATTCATTGCTTCTGTGCACAAAGTTTATTCATAAATAAGTCAAACAACATAAAGGAAAATTATAATGTAAGTTTGATGTTTAATGGATCATAAACTATTTACCTGTTATTCAAAAAGCTTACTATCTAAGGTTTTATTTTGACATTTGCAATGCACAAATGCTGTTACAGTTGATTTTTGATAAATATTTTTTTTTCTTGAATTCTATAGATAATTTTTAGCCATTATTTGGTGAAACAGTTTTTATTGACTGTTATATTTTGATAACTCAATTTCCTTGATAACATGATGTAAAATCTTGGGCATTGGACTGTCTTTTTTGTCTGCATGTACAAAATGATTAACTGTTTTAGTTTAAAATTAGCACTACAATTAGGCTCAGCTAGGTCTAAACTAGTTACATAGTGGTTTATAATCACTCATATGTATACATATGCCAAATTTTATTTTGAGATGATATATTGTTATTGAAATTACAAAGTACCAGACATTTTTAACACAGTTGTCAGATAAATATAATATACAACTCTATCCTGGTGCCAAACTGATATGACCTGTAAATAAATGCCCAACACTTTATTGATCTTGGATACAAAGTTGAGAAACATTTCCAGGAAATGATAAGATATAGTCATAAATTCTTTTGTTTATTAGTATTTCTACTACTTTCTATATATAAGCAATATATATATGTACAAACATATAAAAATTGTTAAGTAAAAAATTATATTGATACCTTTTTATCTTGAAATCCTCACTACAACAAGTACTGAGTATTTATGTTCTTCAAGGAACTGTTTAGGCTCATTGTCTCTGTAACAAAACAAATAAAGAAATAAAATTTTGCAAATATCAAGTTTTATTGACTTCGATTTTGACGTTATTGCTAAAACTTAACATGTTACAAGTATAGTGTTGTACTAAACAAAATTACATGCAAATAATTGTCAGATGTATTTACATGTTTATTTAAGAAAAAAAAGTTTTCAATACTTTGCTTCAGACCCTTTTTTAACTTATGCAGAAGAATGGTCATCAAATTGTAATTCATCATAAATTATATGTAGATGATTTATTTTGACATGTGTGACTACATGACCATACATACAGTTAACCAAACATTGTAACTACATCATCTAGGTCTCGCTCATCTGCTCTATCAAAATTGATCCAGTCCACATTTACAATACAAAGACAACATTGTAAACACCAAAGTAATGATTGTTCCATCAAATTATTATTGTAATTAATTGTGAGAAGTCTTGGCTTGAAGAACAAATTAATAGTAGCGGCTGTCTTATTTGATAGACTTCACACATACCCTTATACAACTCTTAACAGACAAGAGTGAAACTCTCTCAGGGATGCAGTATATTAGACCAGTAATATTGAGCCACATATGAAATAATTTACTTGTGTATTTACATATCCCTTAGTGTCTTCAATTGATGTAGTTTTTAACACAATAGAGAAAATAATGGCTTTTTTCTT
The DNA here is from genome assembly GCA_029721355.1 of Tegillarca granosa. Lineage (NCBI taxonomy): Eukaryota > Metazoa > Mollusca > Bivalvia > Arcoida > Arcidae > Tegillarca > Tegillarca granosa. The sequence continues at coordinate 14,850,000 of CM056596.1, forward strand.
TCTAGAGTGTTTAAATTAATCATGGTATTTTATACATTTTAAGTCCTTATAGTCAACAAGTTTTACAAGTTTTATTTCACAATACAGATGAGAAATTTCAGTAATTTACAAAACAAATTTCTCTTCTTGCTTAAATGATAATTGTAAATGTTTATTTTGGTGTAAAACACTAGATATTCTATTCTAAAACACACATTTTTCTCTGAAGTTTATTGATGATATGATAAATTGTTTGTTATTATCTTTGATTTTAGGATGAGACAAAAATCCATCTTTCAATGTGTATAAATTATAGAAATATTTATATTACTGTTTAAACATTTAAAACATTGTTTAAATCTTGCAGACAGAGTTATCCTTAAATATGGTTTGCAATCTTATAATGTTTCGTTTATAGAAATCTGAAACAAAACTAACATTGGCAGGTTGAAAAACATTTGCAATGCAATACATGTATTGAATTCTAATAATATTAAATTCTTATTCTATGTGAAACTTGTGTTGAAAAAGTTTTGAAGGCCATTGTTATTCTTATTTTAACCTTTTAACTATGTATTTCAGAATATAGTTACAGGTAACAAGTTGAGAAGTCATTTTTAATGCAATTTTGACTTTTTGAGTTTAAAGCAAACTTACATATGTGTTGAAAACAAGTGGTTGCCACATTTCAAGTGATAAATTTCATTCTTAAGCTAAAGTTTTGTTATTAATTTGTTGAGGTTTTGATCTTCATTTCTTGGTGTTTTTATATTTACTGGTATAGCACTGCTTATTTTTGTTAATTTCATAAATGTATGTAAATTAATTTCTCGTGTTGTTGATAACTAGTTCATGATGTATCGTAATATTAGCAAATTTGCAAAGTTAAACTGCAAAAATATGTATTTCATTACTATACTAAAATTTACCATTTGTAAAGGCTGTAGGTCAGAAACATTATTGCAAACTTTAACATTCAAAAACTTGCTGTCTTTAGTTTTGAACCCATTATAACTTTTGATAACATACATTCAACTAAAACTGTTAACTGTCTTTTCATTGTTTCTAGCATGTTTATTTATTTAGAAATCAACTTTTATTTGAGGGATATATAAGATTAAATTGTCAATCATATTTTCAAATCTTTGTCTGTGCTTAGAACTGAACTTCAAAACTTTTAAATCTAGACTTATTCAATCTTAATAACTAAAATATTTCTTTAGGCATTTCTTGTATATTATTTGAGTTTGTCATGCATGAAAGAAATTTTTTGCAAGGGATAGGTTAACTAGCTAAAGTACATGAAACTTTGTTTAAAAGGAAACAAATCCTGGTAAACCTTTGTCCCATTCAAAATAAATAAGGTTTGCAAATCACACACAACAGGAAATGAATTCAAGTGACCCAAGAGCAACTTTGAAGAGAGAGACAATACATTATAAATATTTTTGGCAGGTTTCTCACATAGCAACTGGTTAGCTTGCCAGGATAAACTGAACAATGTTTATAAATCTGCTGGGATACGTAAACACATGCAGTGTTTAGGGAAGTAACTAATGCATTCCAATGGTAAAAAATTTGTCCTTCCTTTGCAGTAAACAAATGTGGAAATAAGGTTTTTTTTATTTAAAATAAAGAATCAAAATTAAAAATGACATGCTGCTTTAAAGGGTGACAAATATATTCTCTTGTGGCTAGGGGTACATAATTCTTGAATCATGTAACATACCTATAGTCAATACCATTACCACCTTGGGTCTTATACAATTAGGTTTAACACTGTCTGGTCCATCAACAAAGAAACTTACCATGAAAGAGAGAGAGAGAGAGAGAGAGAGAGAGAGAGAGAGAGGGAATGAAAACATCAGACAAAAAGATGTGATACTTTAAAATGGGTTGGTTAAAGAATTTACAGCACTGGTTTTAAATGGTAAAAATGGCTGCATTTATTAACCCAGAGTTGGACTGTTTGGAAATGTAGAAAATTTGATTATAATTTGGCTGTGAATACCCAAACATTATCCTTTAAGGCTTAAAAGCTGTTTAAAAGGCATTTCTCATATCATCTCTCTAAAGATATAGCAATCTGAAACAGAGAACATTAAAGTGTTTCTAGTTTACTGAATGCTTTCTCCATCAATGATATTGTCTTTAAAACTTGCTAAAATAAGCATTTCTCATCTTAAGTAGAATTTGAGAGAAAAATAAATCAAGAAAAAAATTAATAAAAGGTTTTTCATTCCTCTGAAGAATGTAAATGGATTAATTTGAAACCTACAAGAAATTCTACAATGGGAATCAAGTTTAAAATTTCTCTGCACCAAATTCTTCATCAGCCTATTCTCAAATCCCAACTGACAAGCATTGGATAAACAATGTTGTCAAAAGGAGTTTAGCAATACAATACAATGAATAATAATGAACTGAAAGGTTGGGATATCAAATTAAGATAGAGTAGAAGCTGTATCTATAGAAATAGTTCTGTGACAGTGAGTTTTATGTTTTAATTTGTTTGCTGATATACAGCTTGGGTTTGGTAAATTAGTATTTCCATGTCTTTACACATATTGTTTTATTGGATGTGTGTTGTCCATCATGTGTTTGGTTTTGACTGAGTGATTTGTATACACCAAGTGTCTTACTTCTCATTATAAGACCAGACGTAGGCGATAAACTAATTTCCTTAGTTGAAATGGTTTAATAGATTTTTAGAGATGAGAAAATAACAGCAAAAATTGAACAATGTATTAATATATTATCACATGATCATTGGGTAACTTTGAAGAAATTCAAAACCTCTAATCTCTTTACTGTACAGAGAAGCCTGTAGAACTATTTTAGAAGGACTTGCTGTTGATATTGTTTATTAAATTAACCAATGTTAACTAATTAACTGTCTAATTTGCAACAATCTCTGATCTTCAAGTTAGTTGGATTAGGTGGATTAGACAGGTTACACTGCATGTTAAAAATTATTAGATAGATAAATTTATAGTTCTTACATTTGTTTGATCCCTATTAATATAGATAAGATAGTCACTTTGTGATTTTTTTCAAAGATTTATGAGTAGGTCTATGACCTTCGTAAAAAAGCTTTATATTTCTGTACAATCTTGGTTCCAGAGAAACAATTTCCAATATTTTGGTAACAGTTCTTACATGCAGACAAGTTTATTTTTTACTACAGCTTTTTAAAATTGTAACAATAGAGACAGATAATACTTCCTATTGTCTGTTGATCTTACTGTTGTATAAAATTTGTTGACAATTGATTCGGTTGTAGATTAAATTTTTGATTTTCTTTCAACATCAGATGACAACATTATTGAGAGGTACAAAATTTTCTGGTTAGATAAAACTAATTAATGATTCTAGTGTCTGATTTTACTTATAGTAGCAAAACAATCAAATAATTCATCAAAATTTTATAAGTGATCAGAATAAAGCAAATGAAACTAAATTTATTAATTTAATGGTTAATTAGTAATGGTTTTCATACAAAAACTTATCACTTAGCACTCAATCTCTGTTTTGTTTTTAGCTGGACTCAGAATTTTACAGAATGATTATTTTCTTCAAATAATATTTACATTTGTATATTATATATATTTCAGCATCTGTATTTGGTGAGGTAGTTTTACAGCCACCACCTCAAAGTTGGAAAATTCCACGTTCCCAAGCAAGAGATGAGGAAAGAAAGAGAGCAGATTTTGTTCAACATTTCCTTATACATCAGTATGATGAATAAATGAAATGCTTTATATTATATAAATAGTAGTACGGTGACCCATTATCCAGAAGCTGCTTTTCAAATATAGTGTTGCTAGAACTCCTAATGTGGCCTTGTGTTTTCCCCTAATTAATTCATGTATACACAACACATTAAGAAATATATGTTGTTGCCAAACAGAACAGAATATGTAATTAATAATTTTGTCTGTTGAACATGTGCTCTATGTTGTTTCTGTAATTCAGAGGTTGAAAACTTTTTGTTTGTGTAAACCATCAAAGAAACATTTTAAATATGTTACTGTTAAATTAATATTAGGGAAAAAATTTCAACAAAATGCATATTGTATTTTGAACAACATTCAAACTATTTTCATTGAAGTATTTGCCTGAAGACATCATATTACGATATATGCTTCATCACATATTGTTTATATAAACTAACAAATGCTTTACAATTATATAATGTATTCCCCTGATATCTGTTTTCTTTTTGTGTTTTATCTCTAATATAGGACAGATAAAAATCATAGAAAACACTATTTAATTTTGTTGTTGATACTTTTATGTTATTTATTATTTAATTTGTTATTGTAGTATACATATAATTTCAAGTGTGACTGTTTAATTATTTGTAATCAATGACATAGTCTACAATGATTACCCTGATATGGCCATTTTTACTGACATTAGTTTTTTCCTATGATATTATCATTTGGCTGTAACAAAGCAATATTCATTGTAGAGGAAGGTCTTAGGGTCATTGATCCCTTGTTTTATCAATTGACCAGTTGGCTTAATTTAATGTAACCAAATCAGCATGACTGCCAAAATGTTTGTCTGTCATGAAATTTTAGATGGAGTTGATTGAAAATGGCCCTTCTAAAAAGATTATTCAAAACTGATATTTTCACATCTATAAAAGCTTAAAGTAGAAGATTCAAGTCACATAAAACATAAACTAATTTTGACAAAGTTCAGTAGAAATATTAGGTAAATGGAGACAATATAGGCATTTGATAGGAATTTGTCAGCTGCCATTAGTGTGATATGTGTGTAGAGCAAGTACTGTCAATAAACTGATAGTTCATCGCAGTGTTTAGTAATTGATTGTCATGGATAATGTGTTTTGAATTGTTGATAATTTTTTCTTTGTTTTACATCTATGTATTTCATTCAATTGAAATACAAGGGCAACATTTCATTTTTGGTTTGTTTCATTTACATTCTTTTTATAAATGCATGTAAGATTAAGGTTGAATCATAAATTTACTGTCATCACTACATTATTGTATATATTTTTCCATTCATCCCACTGTTTGCAAGTGACAAATCAGGTATTGCAACTAATTGTCTTCATGCTGCATATACCATACCATCATGTAAATCACCATTCCAGTATCAGATGCGACTTATTTATTCAAGAATCATTTGCAGTTCTACAGAGATTTTAAAATCAACTTGAAAACTGAAGAGATTTTAAAATCAACTTGAAAACAATAATTTATAAACTTAAGAGTCATTGATGACAGAGTGGGCAAACTTTTTTTGTATCATACATTAAAAGATAATCAAATTAAGACCTGTTTTAAAGGTCATCAACATAAATTTTGCATTCTTATGTTAGAATTATATATATATATATATATATATATATATATATATATATATATATATATATATATATATATATATATAGTCTGCTATACTGCAACACTTTTATGATATGCCAGGCTTTGTACTATGATTCTCTGATTTTGATAATAAGACCTGTTTTACATGAAGTTCAGCTGTTTGACCAGAAAAAAAAGGTTATATGAAAAAGTCCCAAAGCAATTCATTGTTGTCAGTCCCAATTTCATCTTCATGCATCTGAATATATGAAAATGTAGTTATATGCTTTAACCCTTATGCCTAAATCTGTGAATGCTTATGTTCAGAATCACTGAGTATTTGTTATACAGGTCCCTAATGCTTGTTTGTGTCATCTTCTATCTCAGATTAAAATTGTTAATTCACAAAAAATTGGATTGCAAAAATGTGTTGAAAACCCTAACATTTTACTGACATGTTTCATGGTCATTCAATAGAAAAAAGGTCACAATAATATAACTGTACTTAAGAAGAGTATTGTTTCATTTAAAAATATATCTTTATAGTGATAACATGTCTTTTAAATAATTAGTTTGCCTTTTCTTGGAATTTCTTGTTCTTAGGTTGATGTCCTTGTGTAGGTGAAACTTTAAATGTTTCTGTTAATTGAAAATTTAAATCTTTCGAAAAAGTTATCAGTTTAATATGGAGAGCAGATTTTTTTTATTTATTATAATTTTTATTATTATTATTATTATTATTTATTTAATTTAATTTTTTTTTTTTTTTTTTTGGTTGTATGAAAACCTATGAGATAGTCTGTAACTGTAGTATTACAGTATTAAAGCTACATATAGTTTAAACTTTCAACAATTTTTTTGAGTTTATGAAAGTGACAAATTTGGTAGTGTTGCCTCAATGTGCAAGTTCAGCAGTTTTTGAAATGATTTAGGATTGAAATATATTTTAAAATGTTTTTGGTATTCTCGACAAATTTCTGAATAGTGAAAAATATACAATGTTTACTTCATATTAAATGTGTCAATCAGTAATTTGAGAAAGAAGTTGGACAAACTATTGGAAAAATGTTTAAATCTGTAATTATTATTTTTGGTTTGTTACCCAATTCATTGATGTCACTAATCGTAAAAAATATATGAAAAGGTATCATAATTTTGTAACTGATCATGATATTCATTTTGTGATAGGAGTGAACATTATGAGATAAATTAGATCAGATTATTGATCATTTTGCTTTTTGTATGCTGAATTCCTTTCTTGGTGTTGGTTTTTCAAATCTTTTAGTTTTGTTCAAAGCAAGGTCAGTATTTTTTCACAGATATTTGTGGATTTATTTAATCTTTGGATCTGTAAATTCTTGTATTCAAATTCAAATCTAGAAGTTGATTTTCTCATATTGTTTTTACAGTTTGCTTGCTTTTGAAGTAAAATGTTTGTAAATATTGTAATTACATGTACATGTATTTCTATTTATTTATGTATATTTAGCTCCAGTTTGGAACATTAGGTTGAGGAAAGTAAATTCATTGTGTTTAATGCTATCTGTATTTGTTTCAATATGCAATATTACAAGCAGCTGTGTGTGTGTGTGTGTGTGTGTGTGTGTGTGTGTGTGTGTTTAGCTCCATATAGGAATACTGTAAGGCTCCATTTAGGAATATTGTGATGTTACAAGCAAATGTATTGTAATTAATGCTGTTTGTTCCAGTAGGCATCATACAGAAATTTTATACTGCTTTTGTAATTTATAATTGTATATTATGTATGAAGTTGTAATCTATCAGTTACCGATAGTTAGAAATGTAGTGATATGGAGAAAATTGTGCTAGAATCTGTGATATATAATACTTGGGGACCAAAATTATCAAAAACCATACAATAAGTGGCCAGCAAACAATGACTTGTAGTTTATTATTATTATTACTTTTGTTCTAGTATGTTCAGCTAAAATTTTTTGCTTAAGAGTAAAAAGGAAAAAAGGTCAAACTTACTTTTTACAGCAATTATTAGTAATTAACTTACATTTTCTAACTTTGTAATGCACTGAGAATGTCTTTATCCAACAGTCAGTATTTAAGAAAGATGTATATGAAAGCTAAAATTTATATTATGTAGCATATAAATTAATCAAGTAAAGCAATTTTTTGTAAGTTTTAAATGTGTATTTTAAATACATGTACCGGAATCAAATTTAATAAAAGTTTGTTGCCCCATCTTGATTAAGATAACAGTAAAATCACAGAATATAATGTGATTAAAATATATGTAGTTGAACTAACTACTATGCTTTTTTACTATCTTGTTCCATAAAAAGGAACAAACTGCTATGTTTTTTAACTATCTAGTTCCAAAAAAATATTCAGAGAAAATTCATGTGGTAAAATTAATTGGGTAATCACATGTACATGATGCTATGTTCATGATGTACTATGTTCTTAAAATATTTCAGTATTAGTGTTTTATTACTTTATAAATATTATTTTTAATAATCTGGTATATTTCATTTAGTCATAAAATTTTCAAGGTATAGACCATAAAAAGTTTATAATTTTGCATGGCATGTTATAAAATATATAGAAATCATATTGCATATCATTCTATATTGTATCCATTAGAAGTTATAGATATTTTTGTTTCAATTTATTCTATAAAAGAACATTTAAAATGATTATTTCTTATATAAATTATAGGATTTATTTCAGAGGAGAGAGAGAGAGAGAGTATTGCAAGTTTGGTACTGGTAGTTTGTTTTCTGGAAGATTTAAATAATACAGAGAACATTTCACGGAGAATCTAGTCTATAAAAGAAATGCATCTCCTGCTCCCCCTCTTACCCATTTAATACTTGGCTTTTTAAATAGGTTTTAAAGACTATTATTTAATAGTCAAATTAAACAGATTAACCATCTACGTTTCTAGTCCATGAATACTTTGGCTAGTATTAAGTATATCTAAATGGTATTCAGATGCAGTTTGCAAGATTCAGTTCTTTGGAGAATTACCGTGCTTTTTTGTTCCAAAGTTTGTTTTTTATGCATTAAACTTCTGGTGAGGTACTTTCCCATATATAAAGTAAAACACAAAAGCTTGTTATAATTTACAATCATTTATCACAGGTATTTATATACACATTTTATTATTGTTATCTAATTTGATTTTTTGTAAATTTTGAGTATTTCCTAATTAATCTTTAAAAAATTTACCAACAATAAATATTAAGGGCTATTTTGAAAATATTTTTCTTTTTGCTGTTGATTACATAATTTATAGAAAAAAATTGGTATCAATTTGAACTGATACTGAATTTGATATCTGAAACAATGCAAAAATTAACTTCTTGGTTGATTCAGTTTAAATTTGCCATCAGGCATTAGCTGTGTAGTCATTTAACATATTCAATTTACATTTTAGAGGAACTATTTTGATGACTAAGTTTTCATAGATAAACAAAAGACTAAATTTTTATAGATTATACAAATGAGGTATTTATTACTGCTGAATCTTTTAAAATCTCCTTTGAAACCCCTGAGCCAAATGAATCCAAATTTGGGCAAAAGATCCTTGTTCAGACATAAAACAAAGAGGTAGATGTATAGACATTTAGTTTATGTAACAGGTTTTCTTGAGATAGTTTTTATGCACCATCTTAATCAGAAAGAGAATATTAACAAAAGGTGTTTTTTTAAACTTTTTAAAACTCTTTTCTAATATAAAACAGGCAGAAATCGATAATATTTGTTGTAAAAGATCTTTGGTGAATGCATATATAATATTTGTCTGGGATGGCTGTCTGAAATTCAGGCACATCTACCAGTTAAGTGATGCAAGCCCTTTTTTCCCTCTTCTTTACAAAACTTATTATTGTACTTGGCACCTTTTTGGATGTATCTCATTATTGCATAATTTTATATTTATTTATTATATTTTATGTTAGATGATTGTGTAGAAAATTAAATTAATGTTAAATTAAGACTGTTTAAGGGTTTTATTTTATTCATTCTTTTGTGGTATATCTAAGTGGGGAACTAGAGAACTAAGTAAATTTTTACAACTTAAGAACATTTAAATTTGGTATTTACCTTGTTGTAACATTTATCTGTTTCACAATGTTGGTGATCATTATGATTTCATGATTTTAGATCGGCAACAGAAGGCATTGTTTATTCTAAAAAATTGTTAAACTTTTTTCATTAATAGTAATTTATATAAAAACATTTGATTTTCACCATTTTATGCTTTTAGAAAAAAAGGTTGTACTTTAAATGTAGTCAGATTGTTAAAGTGGTCCTCAACAAATAAATAAACACAAAACTTTTTTCCAAGTTTTCAGTTCTTGGATTTTATGACTGGAAATTTATCATAACTCATTTTATCTCTAACATGTTTCAAAACTTTCCTACTGGAATCTAACATTAAATATTGATTGTTAGTCCATTTAAATATACAATTCATAAACCTTCAACTGCGTGTACATCATTAGATTTAAATTCCAGCTGTATAATTAAAATATGATGTTAAAATTGGTGCAAACTTAGTACTATGTCACATTGAATATTTATTACATATAAACATATCTTCATTGACAACCTTCTTGATGATTTGAGGTGATGCTTTTATTGTTTGATAATGAAGCCTTGTATGTTAGATATAATAAAACAATTAAATAATAACTTGAAACTTGTTGTGTGTTTGACTCTGATAAGCCATAGGGTGTTATATATGTTCATATATGTATGACCTATGATGATATCAATGTTGTAAAGATCTCTTGAACCAGATTTATAATACAGGTACAAAAAAACTTATAATTTCTAGTTTGAATGGATATATGTGTCCATTCAGTCACTTTCAAATTTTCAATACAGAATGGCATTCCACATCAACCGATGTCACTTGCCTTGCATGTTTAGCAGTATTGTAAGTGAAATAAGAAAATTATAAGTGTCTTAGCTTCTCTGAAAATCTTAATCATTATCTGCAGGCAAACCGAATCATTTGATTCAAATGCCATAAAAAAACATTATGCATGATTATTAATCAGTAATATATTACTATCATTTTTTTATTTTGTAGAAAGGCAAATTAACCAGGTGCTCATATTTTGTAATGAAGTAGCCGCTTGCAACCTACACGTTTTTATTTTCAGTGTTAATTTTACACAGCCTTAATAAAGCTGTTTGCTTTACTTCGACACAATGAAGAACTCTAGACCATTGTCAAATCAATATTCACTTATTTTGGCGTAAACAAGTAACAGATCCATTACATAATTTAATGTTCATCAAACTTCAAATAACACCATTCCAAATCTAATACACACCTACAAAGTTTTAAACAACACTGTTAATGCGTTTAAAGAGCACATGGAGTGCGTAGATACATTAATGAATTTACCTTATTAGAAGCTGCAACTGTTTGGGGGTCACTTAAAATGAAATGTTATTGTTACCGTTTTCACATCAGTTCGCCAAAATTTGCCACTAGACTAGTTCACAAAGGATTTTAATTACATTAGGTTATGACTGTTAAAATTTGAATACACTTTTCCCAAACTTAAAAAAATGATCACGTTTATACAATATAGGTTTGTAAAACAAAATTGCCTGAGAAAACGAGTCTCGTCTTCTTTCTTTTGCTTAGAGTTTTCTATTTTAAATGATAGGTTCCTTTAACGTACCGCTAAATGTAAAGTAACTGGGCTGGTTTGGTCTTTTGAATATTTTTGTCATATCCAATGCAGGTCTACAGTAAGAAACTTTTTTATAACCAGCTGTTTCGATTAACTTTTATTTTTCTTTCTGTCTTTTTGCATTTTTTCTTTATTTTCCTCATTCACTTCGTATATTTGGACTATTTGATATATTTGTGGGAAACCCTATCAAAGAATTTACAGAAAGAATTGTTAGGCGTGTCACACTATGATTTATACATGTACTTCAAAAACCGACCCATGCAATATTGAATTGAAATTATAGTTGGTGTGAAGCAGTCGTGCAAATCAATGCACAATGAAACGTTTCAACAAACTGTTAAATAAAATTGCAATTCCAATATTTAACTAGTCTGAAGATTGATTAGAATGACAATAATCAAATTCCGAGGAGAATCTAGGTAGTAAATATCTGACATCAGATCACGTCAGCTCGGGGAATTGATAACTTAAATACAAAGTTCATATCTGTTACTGTTTCGGAGAAAATCATGAGGAAAAGCAATAGATCTGGACTGCTTAAGGTGCATTAAGTATTAAAGAAAAGTTCTTTTTAAAAAAACAATCTGAAGTATCAAGGAAAGAAATAGTAATTTTGTTTTAAAGGGACACATTTTCCTGCAATCTGTAGCATAAACGATTTATTTACATCCGGTTTATGTCATCTTAATAAAACATTATATATTTTAATTTTCGACATTTACATATGTGATTCATAATATATATCGGCAAAATAAAGTACTTACAAAATTAATGGGGTGTTTTGATGAGAATAACGTTTAGCTAGCCCAAAGTTTCTTATGTTTAAAATATACTGATATTGCTGCAATCATAACTGTTCCTGCATAAAATTGTATCCTGTGAAATTGATACCTTTGTCAACAGAGTTAAATTAAAAGTATGCGATACTTATTGGAAGCGTAAACAGACTGTATAATAAAACAAGAATTTTTGATTAAGCGTGCGATTAAGTGATAGTGCATTTTAATTATGCAAATTGCTAACAGAACGCAGACAATGTCACTTTTTCTCCTGGAATGCATTCATCCACGCTTACTTTTCTAAACAAAGAACTGCTTCATTTTTCTGAGTTAACAAGTAAAACGTAAAAGATTTCCACTCGTGTGTAATAAAATGTAAATTTTCAATATTTGTTATGAAACAAGCTAGCAAAATTGACAGCAAGTCCCAACTGCATGTTTAATTTTTTTCACACCCCAATATACACTTTAATTTTCAAACTAGGTTAAAATAAAATTTATAATGTATACATTTTCTGGTTTTGATAAAGAACAGATATTTTTTATATACGGAAAATATGATGTAGTAGTAAAATGTAACTGATGGGATTAAAAGATGCTTAATTTAAAATATATTTTTATATATAGACCAAACCGATGCAAATGGGAACAAGACAAGAATCCTAATGAAGCAAGAAAACAGGAGGACAAGCTAAGCTCAAAATAGAATCCCTGAGTCCGTTACTGTGGATGTACTTTAGACATTATGCCAAAGTGATCGTGATTTTCAGTTGTTTAGCGTTGGTGGGTCAAAAACATCCAACTAACATGAAAACCAGCGACACCTATTTTTTCCATTTTTGAAGTTAAAAAGTAATTAAAATTGTAAGAAATTAAAGTGTCTTGCAGGTCAGTTGAGATTTTTTTATAACCGGGCCCCAATTTCACAATCATTCACTAAACCGAGTTACACTCAACTCAAATTAGTAAATATATCAATTTCTATATTTAACCAGGTATTTTTTGTTAAATATACATTAGCTGGATTTCGATTCACATATTTTTGGAACTTTGGATTCATTAATTTTCAACTGTTTGGCGTATGTTTTTTAATCTATCAAAGTTTTCGTCCCCTAGTATCACTGATGAGGAATGATTTTCCGGAAATGTGCACATCTGGCACTATCAAAATTTAGCAGGTATTTGTTATATATATTACACAGTTAATATCGAATAGCTAATATTATTTTTGAATTGTTTAATGCAAGTTTGTTAAATAAAACAAATTATTGTCACATAAAACCTAAAATTTGTAAAGAATTTTAACATTGTTGATGTGATATTTTAAATCATAAACTTACAATTAGATCGATTATTTAGTTTAGCAACATACTAGTATTATGTGTATTCTGAAATGCAATTACAACTTTACATTCAACATAAGCACATTCAATATACATGTTTTTTTGAAAATTTGCAACTTTAGAATCAATTTATTTTGCGTATTACCGTCTGAAAGATTGTGTTTTGATGGATAGACCTTTAGCCTAGTAGGTTGTTAGGCCTTTAAAATTATTTTTATCCTGTATTGCATATTTTAAACTGCAGTGGTTTAGATTTGCTTTGTTGTGCTTGTGGTAAACAGTAACATGTACAATATTGACAAATTGTACAATGACTGACTAGACGAATATATTCCAAACAAATTGGAGATGATTTCAATCATATTTACATTTGCAGGGGCTTTAAGGCTTATTTTCAAGAAACTTCTTTCTCTTATTTCATTGAATGTCAACATCTATTTGTGTCTGTAGGGTAGGGTAAGGTATGTAAAACTGTTTCCCATGTATAGGTATGTAGGTGTACGTTATTTAGTTTTCTGACAATATTAGCAAATCAGCAATGATGTTACTTAAACTTCCTGAATCATTTCATTTAAACAAATTTGATTTCTGCAAATATATACAGTGTCTTTCCATAGTTAACCGAAGGCATGATAAACGTCAGACGTATGTCACGAATAGCCTATAATGTAATGTTTTTGCTTTTGTTTTTCTTGCCAAAGTATAGGGCTCAAAGAAATATTTAAGATTTGTAAACTTTGTTTTATTGTTCCAAAATACTGCTTTGTTCAGTCAATTGTTTTGGAACTCAATTTACGCTATTTACGCTACATTTAAAGGCGTCATCTTGACCGACATGCACTTATAATCAAACACAAGGTGGTAATGACAATAACTTTAGTGGCACGTTTTGCAAATTTCGTTTTCAGGACCCTTTATCTCACCTCTCTTTTACTTTACGCTGTTATGTTAAACTCCGAGAAAGTATACTGTAATTTAAAATATGTACGTAATACATTAGATAGACTTGTAAACTGCAAAAAGAACACTAGAAGATGTTTGTAAATATAAAATATATTGTGCCATAAAAACAAAGTTGTACCATCAGTCCATAATTGTTTGTCATATATATATATATATATATATATATATATATATATATATATATATATATATATATATATATATATATATATATTTATATTACATTTGGAGAAAAAATTCATATGTAAACTAAATCATTCAAAACTATCAAAAAATTTTAATAAAATTTACTGACCTAATGGGGAAAAATAACCAGACTTATTCAAAAAGTCTGTTTAATTTTGTAACAAATTTACCAAGTCCAAGATATCCCTTATGCACTTTTCTAATTTACCATATATGATGTGATGTTGTGATCTGAATATTCAAGATGATCACCCTTTAAAAACTGAAATATAAAAATTCTACTATTAACATGTGACTCTTTCCTTTTTTCCTATTTTTTTATGAAAAAAATCAAAACTTTTTAATCATGTCTATTGCATCTTTGGACATCAATTTGTTTTTCATATTTGTTTTTTGTATTCAGCACCAAGTAGTCAATAATTGTGATTTGCATATTAATTCATTTGGCCTTTATTTACCTTAAAATACATTGATATTAGCTTGGGTGAGGCTCACTTGGATCTTTGAAGTCATTAAATTCCTTTTTTTTTCCCAAAATCTGTTCTATTTATAGGAAAATTTAGAGAAGATTTTTTATTTTAAAAAAGAATTTAGTTAGGTCAATGTTTTTAATTTAAACTTACTGTTTTTATGAGGAAGCTTTTTTTTTTTTTTTTAAAAAAAAAATAAAAAGAAATATTTAAAATAAAAACATGTGAAAAACAATTAACTACAAAGTAGTTTGTTGTTTTTAGTTATCATATATACTCTATACAAGCCTTTACTATACTAAATATAAAGCATTTTCAAAACATGTTGTCTTTTTAAAGAAAAACACAGCAACATGGCAGCTGTTAAAAACAATTAAAATCAAAGTATTTTAACTTATTGCCGTAATACTCATGATATACTAGTTCAGGATTGATATTTAAAAACATCTAAAAGAAGACGTTTCAGATGTTTTTGAATTCCAAGTAAATATGTACAAATTAGATACCGTTTAGCAATTTATATAACTATTTAAAGATTTCTCCAATTTGTCACATATATTTATGAGTAAATAAATCAGTATCAGCATTCACATCATAAAAAGACAAAATTTCTTGGAAAAAGTCTGCTTAGACGTTATATGATGTCACAAAAAATTATTATTTTGAAGTTTGCAATCCTGACTAATACTAGATAATAAATAAAACTTTATTCGAATTTGTTTAGACGAACTAAATTTTGGATATTAAAATCTTTTTGAGCAATTGAAGAAAGTTATTTGTAGCTGACAAAAGGGCGTCCTAATTGTTTGTTATAGAATCAACTTTATTTTCTAGGTAAAAATTATATTCTATGTAAAATTCACACACACACACACACACACACACACACACCACACACACGATAAATAATAATAATAATAATAAACAGAAATGTTTAAAATTGAATGATTCTTCATTTAATGGTTTTCAGGCAACATCAAACTTGTCAGCAGAAAGTACAACTCGAGGCCCTTTCACGAATTTAGGTGTATTAAAAATTTAATATTGACCAATTTTCGTTTAGAGTTAGCTTTCTGATATAAAACACAAATACCCGTTAAATTTTGATTTGCCATATGGGCACATTTTAGAAAATTATTCCTCGTAAGTGACAGACACTAGGGCCGAAAAGTTTGATAGATAAAGACATAAGCCAAACAGTTGAAAATTAATGAATCTAAAGTTACAAAATTATATGAATCCAAATCCAGCTAAGGAATGCTTTGCATGAGAGAAACATACCTTAGTTTTAAATAAATTTCAAAAATTAAGACGGCTGAAAATCTGATTAATCATAATTTATTTCTATAAATGCGGATATAATATACCTCTCAAGCAATGCGGGTTGGATTTAACTCTTTTATTATTAAATTTGTTAATATCATTTAAAAAGTGTAGAAAAGTAGAGGAAGAAGTTTGGAAAAGGTTATCTACCATTATTCTATCTGCATATTTTTTTAACCGTGACAACTTTGAATATATGTCTGAATGCACGAATAATTACAAAACTGCGCTGTGTATCGTTTTGGAAAGATATCTTGTTTAATTATGCACTTTCTGTATTTTAGAACAATTATACGTGTCCTGGCAAATTTGAATTAAAGATAATATAGCTCCGTATACGAAAAACCTTTAATTTTATTGGTCAAAAAATGTTTAAAACTTTTATCAATTTCGTTGTAAAAACACTTCGAGCAAAATAAAATTTATCAATACAACTAAAGGTTTATATGAGGGTTTTTATTACTGTTCTACAATCATTGTCTGCACAGAAATAGCTTAAAGTGAACATTGTTTTTATCAAAAACCCACTTCAATTTTGTAATTCTTCCTTTTCGCATTTACTTTTTTTTATGTATAAATAAAAATCCTAAAAATGTTAAATATCGTTAATAATTGCATAAATAGAATTTCAATACAACGTTTCTAGAAGTAAACAAAAAAGTCACCTTAGGTCAATCAATTACCAATCATTTAAAAAATACATTATGATTTAAAAAATATTTTGTTAACACTGAATGCACAGTCTGAAAAAGTGAAATCCATTGCGCTTCCTCATGATTTTTTAAAGAACGAAAACAGATATGAACTTTACATTAAAGTTATCAATTCCTCGAGCTGAGTTGATTTAATGTCAGATGTTTAGTACATGAAATTCTTCTCTGTTGTTTGATTATTGTCATTCTGATCAATCTTCAGACTAGTTAAATATTGGCATTACAATTTTATATAACAGTTAGTTGATACGTTTATTGTGCATTGATTTGCATGACTGCTTTTAAAAAACTTCAATTTCGATACAATATAGCATTGATCGATTTTTAAGTATAAAACATTTTGTAAAATCACTGAAAATTCTTTGGATACAATCCCTGTTTGGTTTCTAACACATCCTTAGTTTAACATTAGCAAACCTTGAATTAGTACCTATTATTTAATTTTTTGAGTCATTCTTGTTTTGACTACTGTTAAAATTACAACAACATTGATTTTTATTAAGATTATCACTTTTATGAACTAAAGATTTTTTTGTTATCCGTCGTCAGTTTTTATCAACTTAAGATTATTTTATTACCCGTTAAGTACAGCATAAACGTGTATAATACACTATATATTATTTTTTCTCACATTTCTGTTTCATAATTATAGTGCAGGGAACACTGTTTTAGATATTACAAAATTTGCAATATTAGGCATTTAAACAATATAGTCAACTTCTTCATGAATGTTTTCTTTTGCTTATAAAGATGCATTTTAATGTACACATTTTAACAATAAATACAACATAACAAAGTTTGCATCAAGACTGACGCCAGATTATATATGAAGTTTTAGTCTTCTGAAAGCCTAACAAATAAATAGATAATTTGTAGCTGGTTAGAGGACGTATAATCGCTTGCTTTATAATGATTATATGGTAACCGCCTAGACTGAAAATCTCCATTCTTGAGATAAAAGACCTTTTTTGTTCGTTCGTAATTACTAAACAGACAATACAAACAAGGAAGTAAGTGTAGACACATTGTTTGCTAATTTGACTGCAAGGAATTATAAAGCAGGCTTATCCAGTAAATTTAAACATAAACATCTAAAATATTATAAATAACTTATTTTTAGCTCCATCTCTCTCAAATTCATATTAATCGAGTGTGTTTACTATTGAATCTATACGAGTACATCAGCGGTTACCATTTCTCATTATGCCCAATGTCCGACCAAAGTAGAAAGCTTAATGACCAGTAGTTAGAGTGTATTGGTCACAACGATTTTTATCATTCATTTCTAATTTGACATACACTTATACAGACGAGCATGATATAAACTAATCGCTTTAGTGTTTTATATACATTTGAAGAAGTACTTTTCCTGAATCGCTGTTTTACATCTAATTTTTTTAAATGGAGCGGTTTAAGTTTTTACAGTTTGACAAAACTGAAATTGTTCATTTCGTGAAAACATATATTTTATTGGAAAAAAGAACATAGATTGGGATAAAAAATAATTAATTTTTAAAAAAAAAAGAATAACAAATAAAGCTTTATTCTAAAAGTCTACGTTACATTGTTCATTTCATACTGAAGACCACGTTGTTAACTTCGACGTAATATCTATTTAAAATCAATAATTGTTGTTATTTCAGTGTATAGTACATTAAGGTTTACTTTTTAATGAAATGTGAGAGGTTTGTTGATTGAAAAACGGCTTAGATGTTTAATTCCATATTACACTTCTTTAACAACAACTTTTGTTAGCATGATTTTGATTTGTTATACCCGTTGGTCTCCCTAAGAATTTTAATATTTTAATTTCTCAGAATGTGTGTACGTGATGTATAGCTTCTTACGACGCTTTTGTTGTTCTACGTTTTTCGTGACTCTGGCTACTTGTAAAGGCATATTTTTCAGTTGTTTCAGATAAGTACTTTTAAAATCTTTTGTATAAAAAAACCATCGGACAAATCGAATTTAGAAATTCTGACTACATCCGACATACAAGTGTCGCATACGTACCACACGACAACAAACATGATGGTTGCCACACGTCTCGCAGGAGAAATGTCAAATTTCTCTTAAACTATGCCATTACACACAACACACTCACTCTAAACACATGGCAGGTGAAACAACCTAATGACGAACACGTACACTGATGATCTTGCTTCAAAAACAACCTAATGACGAACACATAAACTGCTGATCTTGCTTCATAAACAACGTAATGACGAACACGTTCACTGCTGATCTTGCTTCATAATAAACGTAATGACAAATACGTACACTGCTGGTCTTGCTTCATAAACAACGTTATGACGAACACGTACACTGCTGATCTTGCTTCATAAACAACGTAATGACGAACACGTACACTGCTAATCTTGCTTTATAAACTACAAAATGACGAACACGTACATTGCTGATCTTGTTTCATAAATAACGTAATGACAAACACGTACACTGCTGATCTTGCTTCATAAACAACGTAATGACGAACACGTACACTGCTGATCTTGCTTCATAAACAACGTAATGACGAACATATACAATGCTGATCTTGCTTGATAAGCAATGTAATGACGAACACGTACACTGCTGATCTTGCTTCATAAACAACGATATGACGAACACGTACACTGCTGATCTCGCTTCATATACAACGTAATGACGAACATATACACTGCTGATCTTGCTTCATAAACACCGTTATGACGAACACGTAGACTGCTGATCTTGTTTCATAAACAACCTAATGACCAATATATACACTGCTGATCTTGCTTCATAATCAACCTAATGACGAACACGTACACTGCTGATCTTGTTTCATATACAACGTAATAACGAACACGTACGCTGCTGATCTTGCTTCATAAACAACCTAATGACGAACACGTACACTGCTGATCTTGCTTCATAAACAACCGTAATGACGAACACGTACACTGCTGATCTTGTTTCATAAACAACCTAATAACCAACATATACACTGCTGATCTTGCTTCATAAACAATCTAATGACGAATACGCACACTGCTGATCTTGCTTCATAAACAACGTAATGACTAACACGTACACTGCTGATCTTGCTTCATTAACAACCTAATGACTAACACATACCCTGCTGATCTTGCTGTTATTATAATTATTATTATTATTATTATTTGTTTTTTTTTTGTATGTAGCGATATAGAACTAATGCACAAACCACCTATTTCTCCCATTATTCTTGCAAACACCTTTACTAAATATCATTTAAATTGAAAAAAAAGACACGACAGATTCTCCATGTTCCGCTTCATATTTTGACTTATACCTTATGACACCCACGAAAGTTTACATCTGAAGCTATACGACAAACGTGATGACGTCAATTTTTCTAATGTCAACTTTCCCGTTTCTTTGCAGTGATATCCCTGCTTCTCCTGCGTATGGTGTATATGTTTCACAGTTAATACGGTATGGTAGAGCTTGCTCCCACTATGGGGAAGCAAATTGCTTACAATTAAATTGTTGACGCAAGAATATTGCAAGCCTAGGCTAATCAAGGTCTTTGAAAAGTTTTATTGCCGTCATCACAATATTGTTGAATAAGTATGTAGTCACTGTATCTAAACTTATACTGGATATATTTGACTTACCATAGTTCTTCGTTCCTTTCATTCTCAAAATTGACTTGCACATGGCGGGTGTAGCTAGCTAGACAGGAGATGCTTACTCTTCCGGAGCACCCGGCCTCACTTCCTTGATGGAAGTTCAACGTGTATACCTAATTTTGCAAGCTTTAAAGTTTTTACTATTTTTGGGGTTGTGATCTGGACAAGGATTGGTATGTTTGTTTTATTAAAGCATTTCATAAGGCAAAAGGTTAAGACATGAGAGCCCCCAGATGCAATCTCTATAAAATCGTGTCTCCTGTTACATGGCAAGCATTGGTTCATTTCAAAGAAACAAATTTCGATTAGTAATTATAAAAACCTTACTTCCCTTCTTAAATGAAGCATGTGTTTTGTGGCAAAAGAGGTTTTCTTTGATGCTGATAAATTAATGTTACTTATTCATAAATAACTGAATTACAATAATAACATATTGCAACGCTATGGAGTGAACGTAATCGTTTAAAGTACAAAAATACATGCACGTACACAATAACTCCACCATATACAGCATTCTTATCTTTTAACAATTAGTAATACACAGTATGTCAGCATTAACCAATTCCCAAAATGGGATAATTGTGTATATAGAATGTGTATATCAGTTCATGTGATAGTATTTTAGTTGAATTATATATTGGAATATCTCCAAATTCCATCAATCATCCGATCATTCAGTGAATGGAATATATTTGGTGTTTGAAATTTACTTTTACGCGTTATGTGGTATAATAATAGGGAACAAAATCATTGATTCCTATTTGGTCATATTTTATTGGTTTCAACATAGTATATTCCAGAGCCTGAGTTTTTCCTGACAAATAATATTGGCATATATATAGTTATGTTCCTTGTTTTTATACCGAGTTCATTGTGTCAGAGAACATTCCGTCAATATTAACAAAACACTCGAGTATTAATTGTTTTATCCATTAATGTGTATTAGGAAAGTTCCGTATCTCGTTTTCAGTTTAATTATTTTTACGCTAGGTGATTAGTCAGTGGATCATCTCCTGAAAGTGTTAATTTTAATGGAAATAATTAAATCTATTTCTGACATACCGTCACTATATCAGTTTACTGTTAAATTAATTGAAGTTCGATTATACCAGCTTTAAGCATCATTATCGGAAGAAATTTTCATAATAGATTCCAGTCAGGAATTCCACACAATTTTTTATCAGTTTGTGATTAAAAAGAAGGTGTGTCAGTCTGTAGTTATCACGTGTGATCATCTGTTTTACCTGAATTTCACACCTGTGATTTGGTGATTTTTTCTGTTTCACACACAGGAAAAAAGACTCTTAAGAGTGAGATTTTTTAAGTTAAATACGCCAAAGTTGTTTAGGCGAAAGTTTTGTTTTTACGAAAACTGAAATATAACAAATTTGGAATTTAAAACAAAGCAAATACGAATCAGGTAAGATAAATTAATATTCTCTCTCTCTCTCTCTCTCTCTCTCTCTCTCTCTCTCTCTCTCTCTCTCTCTCTCTCTCTCTCACTTTTATGTTGATAGTTGTACAATTTTAAAAAAAAACAATGGAACAGTTTTTCAAAGGTTATTCGCCATGAACTTCTCCTTTTCATACGAATTTGTTATAATCTGCACTTATGGCTTCATATTTGTATATACAAATGTTATATAAGCTATCATTTCGTTGTCATGACAAAATATTATGGACCAATGAGATAATATGACACATAGTAGTTAGAACTAATGAGAAACTGCTGCTTCAACGTTTTCATGATCACTGACGGAAATTCCAATTAAGTGATTTAAACGTTTAATTTGATTGGATTAAATCAAAAGAAGAAATGCGTTCTAGTAATCATGTATGAAATTTGAAAATTAAAAATAATAATAATTTGACTCATTTGGGAATAACTAATTTAAGATATCGGAGAATCGGACGTCTGATATTATTGACTTATCAATGTTGGTTTTTCTGCATGCTGCGAAAATTGCTTGCTCGGAACCATGTTTCTTCTAATAAAGGATTTTAAAATTAACTACAACCTTGGCGTTGGGTCATGGTGTTGTAATAAACAATATTGACAGTGAATTATTTCTAAATCAAATTGGATTTTACCGAAAATGGACAAAATATTGAACTTGACAGAAATAATTATTACTCTTTGCATGTCAATACCCCCAGTCGTAACAAGTGTCTGGAAGTCTTCTGTTTTAATCATGCATGTTTTAAGCATCTGTCGTATCGTATCCTGTCAATTTTGACCGATCAACCGGGCACCATTTTTAATATTTGTTACTGGGACAAATTCGATAACAGGCGGGCATGTGTTGTTTGGTATGTGAAAGTAATAATGTTGGCGATTTTTTCGATAACGATATTATTGCCTTTATTTGATTTTTAGATGAAAATAAGCCTGTCAGATATAATTTACAATCAAGAACGACACAAGAATTCTATTTTACAAAATTTCGTCGTAAGAACTAAATCCACTGACTTAACTAAGGATAAAAAATTGTCTGCCAATCCGTATTTGCTTGAAAATCTATTTTTCTTTCTCGTTCTAAGTTCCTTATTTATTTGAAGTTCACTCATTTCATGTTTTTCGTAGAAGTATACTGTTATTTGCAGAATTTTGAATAATTCTTTTGGTAAATTTTCAAAATTCTGAACAGGACAGAATCCACGTTTTTTTATCGAAAAAGAGTTTCGGTATGAGATAGAACCTCGGGTGATTGGTACAAATTTTAAAGGATGTGATTGTACTAATACAGAAGTGTATGGTTTTGACAACATTAAGATATTTATCGTTTTTCCTACAAATGTTTATATATTAAATAGAAAAAAGTTTTTACTTTTGTGTGTGGTATATCCTACATGTTACAAAAAGTCACAATCTTACTGATACTTAAATTTAACGGATCTCGTTTTCAATTGTCAGTTGACGTCGCATGAAATATTCGTCATGGATGAACATGGGCGCAGTATTTTTAATGCAGGACGCGATTTGAAGTGTAGGACAATTGTCGCTGTTTTTGCGTTGATTGCTTTTTTTTTATTTTTCAATTTTGTCATGTAACCTCAATGTATAAATCCTATTCTAAGAATTAATCAAATGTATGTAGAGGTTAGCTGTCGCTAGATGGGATTCCCGAAGGACTATTGTCGCTTTTACTTTGATTTCATTGTCGAATGTGTTTACACACAGTTGAATAACCTCAAATGATTTTGAATTTGCTCGAGATTTCCCGAGATATATAACAACATGTATTTACGCACGGGACAAATGTCGACATGATTTATAAGATCCATTTGGGGAGTATTGTTAATCACACAGTAATCTTATAAGTATTCCAAGATGTGTGTATGTGACGTTATAATCGTATTACAAGACTTCTTAGTAATGTTTCCTAAATTGTTTTGCTCTGTATAGTGACAAACAGAACAAAAAAAGAATATATTGACTTAAATATATATTCTTCTTACCTATTTAAATGCCTGAAACACCTGTGTCAAATTTTTTTAAATAACTTATTTTCTTCACATTTTGATTCCAAAAGCATCCCAAAAAACCTTAAGACATTCAATTACATTAAGTTAATGAAGGTTCCGAAATTCTTAATTCCAAGGAATGAACTATTTACAAGTAACATTTAAAGAGTAACACATTAGTTGAATGTTATACTCAATCATATGCTTATGTGTATTCATGTTCTTATCAGAATAAAATCGTTATTATTTCTTCATTTTTAATATGTGTAAATATAACACAAATACCTGTTACAGTTTGATGTGAGGCTGTCATATGTGTACGTACATTTCGGAAAATCATTCACTAGAGACCGAAAAATTAGATAAATAAAAAACAGTTGAAAATTCATAAATCTAAAGTTCCAAAATTATATGAATCCAAATAATAAGAAAAGTCATTTAATTGAGCGAATTTATGTAATTATTCTTTTGATTGTATAACAAGTTAAATGCAATAAATACCATCCCTGGTGACAATAAAGGACAGATGATTGATATATGCAGTGCATGCGTCAATTGTTCAAACCATGGATAAAAGACAATATTTCATGCACACATGCAATGCACAAAATAATTGAATACACAAGACACGTATATATTACTGTCGGATAATAAATTTTTGAATTCTGTGAAAAAAGTTCTCAAATTGTATGACATCATTCTTTTTAGATATCTTATTCACAAAATTCTAAAATTTATATTATGACAAAGGCATATTGGTGTCAATTTTACAATCAGTTTATGCATTGCTTACATGTATAAAACATTGTCTTTTGCTTCTTTGGAGAGTGTATACGATTCGAAAATCACTTATAGAAATACTTCTAGCAATATATCACTTATCTATATCAATATGCTGCGTTACTTTTTTGTTGTAAATTAATAATAATAATAAAAATAATAATGATACAAAAAGAAAAAAAAGAAAACGCATTTGAAAATCAAAACCTGGTAGAATTTAGAAATATATAATAAATTGCAATTAAATAGTTTCTTAACTGCTTACTACAATCGTTAGAAATTTAAGTTGATTGTAAAAATGGTCAGTATGCTGGAAAAATGCAATTAACTTGACATCTCACAGTCAACCAAAACTGTGACGTTCATGCTTATCATGTATGAAAACATCCATGAAAGGGAAAAATTAGATTTCAAGTACTCGTATTCAGAAGAACCAAAAATATGTTGTTACGAGCTGAGGTTATTTTTGCAATAATTTCAAACCTAATATTTTATAAATATTTGCAATCCACGTAAAATAAACTGGACTTTAAATGGCATGTCTTCAAATGCACGTCAAACAGTTTGATCGATAGATGATAATTTTCGGTAATGAAAGTTTACACGCAACTCTAAAATCCTGAAGAATTTACCAAAGCACAAGTCCTTTGACAATGTGTATAGTTACAGTAATTCGATTTAGATCTGAATATTTGTGTGATTAATGGGCGAAAGTCAAAGCACTATTACATCTTTTTATAGAAATATAGACGCTAGATTTCCTAGATTTGGACAAAAGATTGGTAAAGTAACCAAGATTAGAGAAACTGATCAAATAGATGTATTTGTTTATAAATTCATGATGTCCAAACTTATTTCTTTTACAAACAGAAAATTACCAATCAAACCATATTATAATCCAATACCCAAAATGTCAGAAACCAATTTAGCAAAAGTGTTAGAGTGATGTGTTTCCTGATGGATTAAAATGACCAACTAGTTAAAAAAAATTCTGCCACACTTAAGTAAAATATGAAAATTAAGGTTTTTAAGTGCTTGATGGTAATTTTAAAAAATTTGACCATATCTACTTTCTTATTTGAGGTATTTATTTTTAGATAATTTTTCTACTAGTAAGATTTAATTACATGTATAATCAAACAAAGTCACCCCCTTTTTATGCTGTGGAACAACATGCTTAGCTTTTCTCGGTGTAACTTCGTGTAATTCATGAAGGTTTTGTATATCGTAAAGCTCTTTTCAATGAAATATTGATCAAAAAGAAGAATAAAAAAATTTGAAGCTGAAAACATTATTTAAACAAACTGAAAAAAACTCTACAGAAAATGTTTAAGAACGTGACACAAAATAAATAGGATTTTAGACGAACACCTAATAAAATAACAAATGGATTAAATACCTTATATATACAAGAATTCTACGGATTTAAATGTCTCGCCTGGTTAATTTTTGACCAGAAAATACATTACTTTAACATAGAATTTTACATTTTGACATGCCACCGCCGCCGCCGGAAAAGTAACATCTAAGTCTCGCCTTATGGCGATGCCAGGCTTGACAAAAAGCAAGTTGTTACTTCAGGTCAGCGTATTGTTTAGTCCAATTTTTGTTTAATTCAGTGGATAAGTTATGGTGTCTTTGTTTAATTTTAATGAATTAAATTTTACTGATTCATTGTTTATCATGTGAATTGGTAGCTAAGACGAGAATGTTGAAAGCATTTGCCGAGTTACACATTTATTGAACCATTCGACACAACAGCACGAAATAAAATAGGTTCAGAAACAATATAAATTAGACAGAAAGGTGGTAAAATAGAGTGTTGAAAATATTCACGCACAGAAGCTAAGAGACAACTCCAACTTTGCTTATGTTTTGTGATTAACAAACTGTTTTAGCTAGTTTTGAAATTAGTGGGATAATAAAAACCCTACAAAAATTTTCTGAACAAGGTTTCGACATTATGTTTGGTGTTCGTAGAAAATTAGTTGTTTATTATTATAATATTAATAATGGACCATAGCTTGTAAAATAAGTGAAAGTGAGAGGGGACTACCAATAGTACTTTAATTTCATCCTAGACATTTACTCAAGTTACCGTGTAAAGCCGTGTAATCAAATGTATTTATTAAGTCACCCACAACATAGTTGGGGTGACTTATTGATTTACCCTTTATTATTATTTTTTTTTCCGCCACACTTTTGTAAACAGCATAGCTCAAAAACGGTTTGGTGGAATGTGTTGAAATTTGTAAACAGCATAGCTCAAAAACGGTTTGGTGGAATGTGTTGAAATTTGTAAACAGCATAGCTCAAAAACGGTTTGGTGGAATGTGTTGAAATTTTGTACACACATTAGGCGAGTTTAGAGTCTACATGGGGCCTTGCTGTACACTTGTTACCTAAGACATGTAGTTGTGCCTTTTGGGGGTCACATCTAGTTGGATGAAATAGAAAGTGAGATAATAACGATGTCACACTCTACTAATTTTGCATTCTAGAAAAGAAACTAATTGACTGATCTCGATGAAATTTGTTTTATGGGTACAATGTTAGATGCTCTACATGTTGTACCATAAAGTCGGACATTGTGACGTTATTTTCATGGTCCAGTGATTTTCTTTGTTATTTTAAGAGTTATTGAATGAAAGTTTGTAAACAACATCTCTGAAACACTATTTGATAGAATGTAATGAAACTTTGTACACTTCCTCCTCATGGCATGTAGTTAAACCTTTTAGAGGTCACATCTTATTGGTTGAAGTAGAAAGGTAGATAATAACAATGTCACTTTATTTTTTTTAAGAGTAATTGAATGAACTTTTGTTAACAGCATTTCTGAAACACTTTTTTGCCCTGCTTGGTGGTGCTCTTGATGCCTGCCTTAACAGAGTACAGAGGGGCTTATCAAATATTGTTATAAAGTTGCAGAGGATGAATGTCAAAGTCTTCTACATCATTAAAGTTTTCATTTATAATGCCTTTTTCGCATTTTTCTTGAAAGTAACAGTGCCTTAGTTATGTAACCATGCACATTTTGGCTTCATTTGAACAGTTTTAATTTTTATCCCATTTTTATCAAATTTGTTACTTTTATATTTTGTATTATAATATTCCTTACTATTTTACCTGATTTTATTTCATTTTCTCTATTTTACGTAATCTTTAACAGGAATTACTTATTTCCTTCAGGCTAAAATTAATCTTTAATTCTCGCGTCCTTTCAATTATTTGATCAACAGATTTTAGCGGTGTGTTTGTAGTTGTCAGTTACGTTCTTTTCATCAAGATTTATTGTACATGTCATAGAAAATATATTTATGTTCTTAATTAAAACAAGTTCTACCCGTCATAATACCTGATTTATTATCCAACCAGAGGGCTCAAACTAATCCCTCAGGGTAGAACTATTTTCTTTATATTTTATTTCTAAATTCTAAACGGGGACTTCTCGGATCTCCGGAGTACCGTACGGTTGTATCGGAATCACCGATCAATCAAATTTCAATAAGCGGAAACACGCACGAACTTGAAGCGGAATCTCGCAAAAGTTTTGTTGTTAAATATTTTTGTTTATTTTACAAAATTATGTATTGTTAACCACATTTATCTAAGGAACTTCATAAGATTGTGTTACATCATTTTCCAGGAATACAACTATATGTATCAATTTATATTTGTGTCTTAGTTTTTATTTATTTAACTTTGAAAAGTAACAACCCGTCCAGTTCACCTTTGAGAAACAAATCCCCCACACGGACGGCGTTGTTTACAAGTGGTGGATGAAATCCGGGCAGCTTCACTTTTAAGCTGAAGCTACTTTCCCAGTACTCTTGCGATAGCGAAATTTTATGGATTTATATGTATGATTCTTGGATTTCAAGACACACGGAAGGACTTACAATGTTTAATCAAACTAGACCATCCTGGTACGGATTTTATCACAAACCAACAACACCGGAACCATATCTCGGGAAACCAGTCTCCCACCATGGATATGCATATCGTTTTTCAAATTGTCATCGACAAAATAACTTTTTCCAACACCGGGATGGACATTGGTATGCGGACTTCTCAAAGTGCTTTAATTCCAAAAATCGATTGAGTGCAGGATCAAACAATACACTGAACTGTCGTCAAGTGTCAAACAAATCCCCCAAATCATCTTCCGGAAAAAGACGCAAAACAAAAAGTGCATATCGTAAAACACGTGACTTGAACCGTTTAAAAGAGTTTGTATCACGAAAAACCATTGCTGCCTCATTTCCTTACTCAAATGTCTCAGACGACGAATTCGGAAAATGTGCAAAAATTTCATCTGTGGAAATTGTAAAAAACTCAAATCCGTCGGATGCTATGAAAATTAAGGACATGTCACAAAGTCTCAAACAATTAGAAGCGATGAACAATAGTTTAATTGCAAAGTGCTCAAAATTGGAGGAATTGCAGGCAAATTCTGAAAAACTCAAAATTGAGAACAGTTGCTTTGTACTGCAAAACGTGATTTTAAAAGAAAAGGTCTCATCACTGGAAAACTCTATGAAAGATGTAGTTGACTTTAAACGGGAGCTAAATAAGTTACAGAGAGAAAACGACAACCTTAAATGTAAATTAACAGATTTTTTAGGACGAGGTAATTCTGTTGTTGATATGGTTGATCAACTTGCTTCCAGTTTTCAACAACACGGTAACGCCGCGTACCAAAATAGAAGATTTTATTCAGTACAATCAGATCCTCAAAATACAACTCCAAGGAATAGGACACAGGAAAGAAAATGGAATCGAGAGCGACACTATCAAAATAGACGATTTTAGTGCTTTATTTTTGAAAGACTTTTATTTGAAAATCTTATAAATGTATAATTTTTGTAAAATGTCATTTTTATTTTTTTTCTTATGTATTCTTTTAAAATCTACTATATTTGTTTTAACGTTTTATCAAAGTAAAAATTGTATAACAACAAACCAATATTTTTTTCCAAAACAAACCTGTCCGACCCTGAGGACAGGGTCTTTTTGGCCAGAAGGAATTTGTAACCATGCACATTTTGGCTTCATTTGAACAGTTTTAATTTTTATCCCATTTTTATCAAATTTGTTACTTTTATATTTTGTATTATAATATTCCTTACTATTTTACCTGATTTTATTTCATTTTCTCTATTTTACGTAATCTTTAACAGGAATTACTTATTTCCTTCAGGCTAAAATTAATCTTTAATTCTCGCGTCCTTTCAATTATTTGATCAACAGATTTTAGCGGTGTGTTTGTAGTTGTCAGTTACGTTCTTTTCATCAAGATTTATTGTACATGTCATAGAAAATATATTTATGTTCTTAATTAAAACAAGTTCTACCCGTCATAATACCTGATTTATTATCCAACCAGAGGGCTCAAACTAATCCCTCAGGGTAGAACTATTTTCTTTATATTTTATTTCTAAATTCTAAACGGGGACTTCTCGGATCTCCGGAGTACCGTACGGTTGTATCGGAATCACCGATCAATCAAATTTCAATAAGCGGAAACACGCACGAACTTGAAGCGGAATCTCGCAAAAGTTTTGTTGTTAAATATTTTTGTTTATTTTACAAAATTATGTATTGTTAACCACATTTATCTAAGGAACTTCATAAGATTGTGTTACATCATTTTCCAGGAATACAACTATATGTATCAATTTATATTTGTGTCTTAGTTTTCATTTATTTAACTTTGAAAAGTAACAACCCGTCCAGTTCACCTTTGAGAAACAAATCCCCCACACGGACGGCGTTGTTTACAGTTACGTCTTGTTATGAATGTGCGTATGGAAACATTATAATTATATAGCATCAGTCTGTGCATAAACAATAATTTCCAGAAGTTATTATACGTTTTCCCCCATCCCCCTAAGTTTGAGATAATAATTTCCAATGGAAGAAACGTTGGTAGAAATTTCTATCATCACCTCCTCGTGCTGCTTATCTTTACCTCCTCGTGCGACCGGAACTACTATTTTAACTTCTCGTTACTTCCTCCACTGACAGGAGCAAGTTTAATCACAATTTATTTCAATAATGTTATTAAAATGTTTTTCTGTTATAATTTTCCTGTTTTCATGTTGCAGTCAAGCTAATTTTCGCGTTATTTATGCACTACATACTACTTGCGGAATAAGATGTACTTTTAAGTATAGCTATATCTTATATAGGTCAAGCTGCGGAGTAATGCATTTTCTAAAAATACTCCCCGACAGCTGATCATTACATGTAGATTTCACGATTGTTTTTTCCGTTTTTAAAGTGATAATGTAAGAATTCCCGGTTTTTTTTTTCAACATACCGCAGGTATGCTAGAATTCGAAGCCGATCTTTTTAATGGTGGTATTGTTTTTCTGATTTAGACGGTCATTTTCTGTCAGCCATTCGTGCTTTGGGTTAAATTTGCCCAAAATTTTAATTTTTAATGGTATGGGAGAAAAAGAATCAATCATATGTGTCAGTGGTAGATAGAGGCAAAGCCTCGTTCCAGACACAAAATCTGCTCACTCGGGTGGGATACCTTTATCTACCACTGACGCATATGATAGATTCTATTAATCTTCATTTAAATACAACAACTTTTGCTTCTACTAACACTCAATTCTTTTCAAATGTACAAGGTTGCCACCATTGGGGTGACTTACCCAGCGATTGAGCCCTGCTCAAACGCATGTCTTGTTTTTTCTTGTTTTGTTTAGATGTTTATTCATTTACTTTTGTTGTGTCGTATTCTTTTACAAGTGCATACTTTAAGTTACATCATTTCTTTCTTTTCTTTTAGACATAGGGGTTACTCTTGCTTATGTTCAATCTATTCTTTCAGTTTCAATTTATTATATTTTTAGAATTCAAAAATTCTCCACAACTATTTAAAGAAAATTTCTAATACATTTTTTGTGTGGGGGGGGGGGGGGGGGGCGGGATCCGTTACATTATAAAATACCCAAGGTCGAAACATACCAGATTAAATTGATAGCAACAATGTAAAAGGAGATTTAAAGTAAAAGTTACAAGAAATTTATACTGATTCATTGATGTTTCCTTATTTTTTACCTTCTGTCGCTGAATCCATATGTAGATTTTTTTCCCTT
The DNA here is from genome assembly GCA_029721355.1 of Tegillarca granosa. Classification (NCBI taxonomy): domain Eukaryota; kingdom Metazoa; phylum Mollusca; class Bivalvia; order Arcoida; family Arcidae; genus Tegillarca; species Tegillarca granosa. The sequence goes on from CM056596.1 coordinate 14,881,804, forward strand.
CCTTATTCAAAAAAAGGAGATAGAAAACATAGTGTTAGGCTGATTAATCTTTTCGCCTTCCAACTGTACTTAGGTTCAAACTAGAATATCTATTAATTGAAAGCAAATTATCTCATAATTTTCATTTATTGGATTTTTATTGAACAGGAATTATCCATTAGGAAGAATTTAATCAAATGATCGTAATATAAGAGACACAAAACGCACACAACACGCGTACAACTTAACAATTTGGCCAAGATTAAAAAGTTAAAGAAAACATGACTTTAAAGCATGCGTCTCAAGAGATGTAGCAATTATATGCTTAAGTCAAAGACCTTCATTACAGGACTACATAAATTTTAACGATTGGATGATTAAATTGTGTCGATTTTACTTTACTACCACAGTTTTTAAATAACCAACTTCTGCAATATTTTGTCAGTTTATAGTAAAAAGTTATCTTTTTGGCCGCTCGAGCCCCTTTTAGCAAATAAAGACATACACTGAGACAAACTATCTATTTTGCCACTCGTTATCTCATTCTCAAACTTTCTGGCTCAGTGTCAAAACTTTTTCGCCAGCCAAATGTTAAACCTTTGCGTAGACTGTGTATGTATTTTTATAGTGGGAACCGGCAATAATAAGAAAGCCCGTTAATAAAATCCGCCATGTGTGCGTAATCAGAATATCAATGAGAATTTAGATGATGTTTTAACGTGCTTTGGGATTTTCTTAACAAAGATTCTAAGTAATTTCAGATAGTTGCGATATGGTTTATGAACTACTAAATCGTACATTTAATGTCTGTTTATAAGCACAATTACTGTTTAGTTTTTAATCCGAGGTGTTTTTATGAATATTAAATAATTGTTTGTTTTCATGTTATTGTGTTATTGTCCAAACAGTGTTTTATCTTCCCATATATATACGAGTATATCACATTGTTTTAAGTGCCATGGCACTTTTAAATTTTTATGAAATAATACAATTCAAAAGTAGCACATGACAATTGCTATGTGCTACTTTTTAATGTATTATTTCATCAAAATTTCATAATTATTTGTGTATTTGTTGACAAATAGTTGCGGAACTGTTGAACCTAAAACTACACTACTGGACACCAGATCAATATTGATGTGTCACTTCAGAGTGGAGGCGGCCTTTAAAATCAGTAGTCAAAAAATATATATTTCGATTCTGTTAGTAATACATCTTATCTGTGACCGTCCTAATATATGTTTTATGTGTCTAGACATAATTTTATATACACGTATGTGGACAGTGTCCAGTCCAAATTCAGGAGTTGTATTATCAGTACTTAGAATATTTGTTTGATATGGCTAGACTCTTATTTGTTAGTGTAACCAGTGTCCGTCCAAAGTCTGGAATGAGTATTATGTTTTTCTGTCTAATCTCTTTTTTAGTTTATAGGTTGGCTACTCTATTCAACTGTATTATAAAGTGTTTTAATTGTGATACCAAAAAGATTTGAATCATACTGACCCTCTGTCGGTAGTGATTTCAGTTTACCAACTTATTCATACACAAAAGGTGATACAATATCGTATTCTTATTCTGACAAGAATGAACGGTTACACAAACAGTATTGTGTAAGAGAAACATGTGTTGCAGTTAATGTGACGACAAAAACAACACGAAACAAAAACACTTACTCAAAAAATAAACGCTTAATTGAAAGATAAATATTCATTTTGATCACTGATCATATCAAACGAGCACATGATTCAATGACAATGCGGAAGCCAATGATTTGGTTAAAGGATGTTCTGAAAGCCCAATCGATGTTGTTGGCTCTAATGTACATGAAACAAACGTTAACGCATGCAACAAAAAATTAAATGATAATGATTACTGGTCATTTACGATTTATCAGACAGTAACCAGTCAATTATATAAGTTTAATAGGAAAATTACTTTGTTATGGTCTCTGTTAAAATGTCAAAAAAAATCTTATATGTACTTTATGACCTCAGAGATAAGCCACTAGAGAATAAGAAAAGGGTTTTTTTCTGTTTTAACAGGACTCAGCTGATCAATGTTCAAGTCTATATGCTGGTTTTAGGATCTGTAAAATATTTCTTTTCTTAACCTCCAAAGACATTTACTGGATACAATAATGAAATATCTAGAAACAACATGTAACTCCGGCAACTTTCCACTTTATTCTAGATTTCACTGATCGATATATAGGATAAAATATAGTTAACTTACTCTAGAAGTAACTGCTAGAAGACAAATAGGATAAATTTAACAAATTTGTCGGCACTAAAATATCAACTAATTCATTTAAATTGTTTGTGGCAGAATTAGAAAGTAGAATTTTAATTCAATTTCAAGCTTATCAACTCCTTTTTTGGTTTCTATCTTAAACAAGTGCGCGTTTTTACATCTATAATTTGATAATTTGCTATACAATTTACGAGAAACTGTTGTTTTTTGTTAACAAAAATATACTTAAAAAATTAACAAACATTATTTTAAACTCTCATAATATTTGTTACAATAAAAGAATGGTAAAAAAAAATTTTGAAATATTGTTTTTAAAGTTATTTTACCATGTTATTTGTTGCACAACATTGGTGCATATTGTGAAATTATTATGGTGTTACACTGACCTTTATTTTTGTAACCTATTTATTAATAAAACGGTCTTTTAATGTCATTTGCTGTTTGATTTTTTTAGAAAGTTTTTATTCTTCTTAAAATGATTTTTTAAAAAAAATACATGACATATAAAAATTGTAAAACCATGAAGTTGTATTGGTGACTCACATAAACATTCAAAATAATCATAAGTTTTAATTAAAAGGCTGTTACATCAAATGGATTGTTAGAATTGCAAATCCGATGTTCTCAGTTTTACGTCTTTAGATTTTTATTTATTTATTTATTTTTTTTTTTCATTTATTAATTCATTCTAAAAAATATTTGAATATATGTAGAAGAATTATTTGAACTTGTAGAACTTTCGTAAAGATTTTGCTAATTATAAGAAACTATTGTTTATTAAATAACTACCGAATTGACAGACATTTTTGATTACACGTAAATAACTAGACAACCGATCGACCGGATTGTCTGGTTGACATTGCAAAAGATCTAATTGCTACTTTCAGCCTCTCCTCTTCTCGTTTATAAATGAGTCCAGAAATATTTTGATGCGTAACGTATGTATTAGGTTATAATGTCTCTCTCATCAAAAAGGGATCGAAAGGTCTAAATCACCGCCTAATTTATCACGCTTCTTACCGCTTAGGTTTGAATTCCTTTCGGGGAAGAGGAGGACCATATTTTTTTTTTAAAAAAATGTCAGTTTTCTTTTCAAACTACGATCGTTTTGTCCGGGCACTCCGTTTACTTATATCCTTTCCTGTCTCCTGAACTCTCCCTCTCGATATAAGTAAAGATAATCGTTTAACCATTTGGTGGTGTCTGTTTTCTCTTGTTTATATATATATATATATATATATATATATATATATATATATATATATATATATATATATATATATATATATATTACTGTGATAAGCGTGGATGTGAGGCTTTATGTGGTTCTATAAGATGCACCTATTCACAGCTTAATAGCATTGAAAGAATGATAATTTTAGCAAAATTTTAACAAGTTGAAAACTCATATTTTTTTTTTAAATATTGACATTTTTAGTACGTTGTTGATGAAATAATTAGATTTACAAATTACAACGATTGGTATAAAGACCAGGGTCAAGGAAGGAGCATGTTTTTATATCAAAAATGTTGTATTTGATCCCGGAGTTACAATTTTGGGTCACATTTATCAGAGGTCAATATTTAACTTATATAAAGAAATTTTTTTATAAATCAACTCAGTTAAATAACAATGCTGTATTGCATTCTGACGCTGAACAATAATTTACTTAGTAAGTTTTCTTACAATGACCACTAATAAAAGTCAGACAAGAGTGTAACTGACTGGAAAAATCACCGTGTGTACCCTTAGAATATAAATATGATATTGTGTCTGTATGTGTGATGTACTGGTTGACAAATCAATCATGATGCAAGAAGCAAAAAAGAAAAGAGTATAGAAAAACTGATCTTTAAAAAAATTGTCTTTGCAGGAGCCTCTGCAACTTTGAGATTTAGTTTCATAGCTATGCATGAGTCTTTTTGGAAACTAAAGGTTGAAAAATCAAATCTTTGATACATTGAAACAGACTGAGTGTCCGCAATTTTTGCGTTATGTCTAACAGAAAACGCATGTTTTAGTTTCCGAGGGACTCTTATGTTTTGTTTAAGATTATAATTTGCAAATATTATACCACACCCACTTATTTCTTATCTGTAGCTAATAACAACTATACAAAAAAGGGCTAATATATCATGTATAGTTAGCCAAATTATCGTAAATCGAATACTTCAGAGAGATATGAACAAACTATGTGTAGAAATGGATGCAGGGACGCCGACCATCCAATTTATAAACGTGTTATTAATTAAAATGTCATGGCATAAAAATTGAATTATTACAATGCTATATATTTGACTAAACTCTTTGTATGCTGATTTTGTTGTCTGACGTTGCTCAGACAATTTTGAAGAATTGTACGATGAAGTTGAATAACAAACATCTAACTAAACTACTCCTTATATTATTTCTTATGTATTGTGACATTATTAACCAGACTATATATATACGATTCTAAGTAAGCCAAGTCTTCCATTCCCCTGATGAAATCAAGATACAAAACGTATTTACGTTAGACAGTCAAACAATTTTGACAACTTGCTGTGCTAAAGTGCTTACTTAATCCAATAATAGAATGCATTGATACCAATGTTTCCTGTATAATCTGGGGATCAATAAATTTAAGTCAGCTTGTTCAATAGAATGTATGTAAACTCAGTATTCTGAACAGACATACGTATATAAATGTAACAAGCGTTAAAGCACGCCTAAATGATATGAGAACTAATTTACTATTTGTAGTTTAGTGTAACTTGTTATAAAAAATAGTAATTAATTAACAAAAATCCTCTAGTGGGCAATTCGTCTGTCATGTCCATCTTAATTTGAGTGTTTGATTATCAATGCTTTAAATTGTAATTAACATGTATTGCTTGATATTGACCATATGTAGGCGAAACAATAAGATGTTTGATCAACAACAAAATGAACATTTGTACTTCAAAATAGCGTTTATTTTAACGACAACACTGTAGCCATCTGACCTACTAGTTTCATCTTAACATTGGCGGATTCAAAGGGGGTTGCAAACTTAGCAATCCCCATCTTTGACAGACACAATAAAGAGAGAAAGATAGAAAATGTGGCCTAAAAATCCCGAGCAATATAAAAAATTCATTTTTGCCGGGAACTTCGCCCCCTGGACTCCCAACAAGGCTATATCCTCTACATGCCTCAGAACTTTAGCGGACCTTATAAATGTATACCTATAAAACTATGTTAGACTTACGTCAGCAGTATATTCATTTTCCAAAGTCTAACACATGTTTCTTGAGTTGATGTTGTCAGAAGAATCGGTTTTACGCCTTTTAAGTATTCGATAAAATTATTTAATGTTTATTTCAAGCAATTTTATGATGCATTGATTTAAAATATTTTTCACTCATGATTTAATGTCCATCCAAAAACACAACTATATCAAAAATTCTGTCTCTAAATTTTTCCTTTAATGTTTTGCATCAGGTTTCCATTGACAGCTTTCTATTTTTATTCAAACATTCAAATAATATAATGCTTCAAGAAACAAACTCAGGGAAAATGCCATATAATTACAGCTCTGATAAGTTTTTCCAAAAATTTTAAGTAAAATTACCATATGTAAAACTGTACTCCAAAAACTGAAAGTAGGTTGAAACAAAATCCTTTAGGTTTAACGCTTGTGATACATGGGTACCATTTTTTATGTTCTCAAAATGGATGATTTATTCATTCGAATGAAATATCTTAAAATTTACAATACAAAAAAATAATATCTCAATAATCCAAATTTTTGAGAATATGTAAATGCCATCTTTCCTATTGAACTTTGAAATAAAAGATAAGATTCTTCAAGTTCTGCTCCATTTCTGCTTCTCCTGCTTATGGCATATTTGTTTTGCAGTTAATGAGGTAAAGAAGACAACCAAGCGAACTGCTTACAAAAAAATCGTTGACTCAGAAATCTTGAAAGTCTAGGCTTTTTAAGGTCCTTACTAGCCGGCGTCACTATATTGTATGATGTCCCTGTATCCAAAAGTACTCTGGTTATACTTGACGTCTCATTGTTCCTTTTTTCTTTTATTCTCAATTTGATTTTACAGATGGTGGATAAAGCTAGCTAGACAGGTAGTGTTGACTCGTATGAAGCACCCGGCCTCATTTCCCTGGTGAAAATTCACGTGTTTAAGTTACTTTGTCAGTTTTTACCTTGGCTTTTGGGATTGTAATTTAAAAATGGACCGATCAGTTTTGTTTGATAATAAACTTTTTCTAGTGTAAATAGAGGATGGAAAAACTTCTGTGTTATGTTTAGAATAAATAGATAAATATAAAACAATATTCCAAATAAAAATATGATCGTTTAAGTACAAATTTTAGTTACTTTGACACATTAAAAATTAAATTTATGTCACTTCTTTATTTTACATTTTTATTATTCTGGGTTGATTTGAAATTGAATTAAATTGTGACTTCGTGAATTGTAAGTTATAAAAAATTAAGACCCTTTAAATTAAGACTGAAGCAAAGTATACTGACACCTCTCTCTCTCTCTCTCTCTCTCTCTCTCTCTCTCTCTCTCTCTCTCTCTCTCCGAATTATAAATCAATTTATCAGAAAAACATCCTTATTTATTTTTATAAAGATTTCAGATCGGTTATTGAACTGAAAATTTGTACAGGGTTTGGAATAAAATAGAATAGCTAACTTATTTTTGGATCTTGTAAAAAAAATGATCAGAGATTCCTGCCGGAGGACATTAAACCTAAATTGTAAATCAAGGAATAAAGATGAGCTTAATGTGAGAAAAAAGTTTATTTTTTTTAGATCTATATGTTCAATTTCCCCAAGGCATTAGATTTTTTCTCATCTGTTTTTTCTAGTACTTTTGTTGACTATTTTATGTAATATTTGATTTGTCTACTCCCAGAGGTAACAACAACTTTTAGCTTTTTACGCATTTTATTTTATACTACACAGACACACTATTTAAATTTTATTTTTAATGAGTTCTGTGTTTTTCCTTGGGTTTTTAACAAGAAAAACTATTATATAACCTTTTATGTATCAAACGTTAATTATGAATAAAACAACTAAGATCATTTTGTGTTTATGCTTCTGGGATTATTGTGTTTAAGACTAGGGCGCAATAATTAACTGTGTATTTTGCCGTAAAAACAAATTGCGTATTTAATTTCTATCAATTCAAACTAGGATCCAGTATGAACTATACATTACATATCCTCATAGGGTCTTGCTTTTAATAGAAAACTTTTTTATAATTGAATTATTATTAATGTTTTTAAAACAAATTTCTTTAGGGCTTCTTCTGTTTACGCAGTGTTCTGTAGAGAGTTTTAAAATCATAATTTAGAAAAGTTTTATTGAATACAGAAGGGTCGTAATTTTCCTATCTATATTTTTTTTGTCATGGGTTAATATATCTGACTGTATCACGGAATGAAGATTTCAAGAATCTGTGGAGAAATAGAATGGGTTTAACAAGAAATTTGTAGAAAACAGACTCCCTTTGGACATAAGAAACTTAAGGAAATATCAAGGATTAAGTATTGTATAGAACGTATAATGAGTTTCTCAAATCTAACCTTTTGTGATAAGCTATGAAAATAAACACAATTAGTTATACTCTATTATTGCTAAATAAATTATATTTTTCAATTCATTATTTGGGTTTTTGATCAATCTAGAACAAGATTTATTTTGATCGGAATGCAGTCAAAAATTATAGATTTGATGTAATACATTTTAACTTAATGTTAGAATGTTGAGCCATAACTAATCTTTTGGATAATGGTTGAATGCGTCGACAGAATTTGTGTTTGTTAAGTTCACTACTCAATAAATCTGAATAAAAATGAAATAAAAAGGCCCTGAAAACTGTTTGAAGAATCAAAACAATTATGTTTTATATTGTGGATATTATTGCTATCTTGGGTAATCTTGGGTAATCTACCAGACAATCTATAATCTAATTACAATTTAAAGTATATTACATAATATACTCCCAAAACACTAACTTATTTGTCCTTTTAATCCAAGTTTTAATATTGTATTTGCTAACACTTCAATCTTGGTTCAGATTTATCAGTACCTGCTTCTTCAGAATTTGTTCTATTTTTGGTAAAGTAAGGTTGATTTTTTATTCGTTAATTTCAAGAATAATATGGTTCACAGTTGTTTGAAAAATGAATTGTTAATTTGTATGCTTTCGTAAAAGTTAAAATTTTGTAATTTTAAGTGTTCTTAATTTTTCGCTACAAAAAGTAAGATGTCTAGTAAATTTTTGTCCAGTCGATGTATGGAAGTTAACCTTTGTAAGTGCTTACCTGTCTCAGGTGTACGGGTTATATTAAAAGGTTTGTTAAACTATAAAATACCAGAACATAACATAAAGCAAATTTCTATAACTAAATCTAGGCTTCTTTTTTAATGCTGAAGTAAGACACTTAAATTAAAAACGTCGAGTCAAACTATTAGTAGGTATAAATTGACAACCTTTACCAACACGGGGAAACATCCAGTTTTGTGCTCCTTAAGATATTATTAGTGACTTTTAAAAATTCGTTAATCACACGAACCTTTTTTTAGAATGACATGTTTAAGATCATTTTAAATAAAACAAATTCTTTACTGTCCTATAAAGTGAATGCACTACAACTCTTAGGAATATAAAATATCATGAATTTTTTATGTATTTTTTACACCTAGAAACTTCAAATAATTTCTTAAACAGATGAAACATCTGTAATTAAAAAACGTGACTACAACCAGTGTAACCTATAAAACAAAACAACAAAAATTATAACAGAACCTGCAAACAAGTAAAAAAAAAACACACACATATTAGGACCAACAACATGCTAGAAGTGATAATGTCCAATTGATTCCATTTTTTTAAATCTCAGTGGTTTAAATCCATAAAACAAAATTTTTATTGTCCTATAAAAGTGAATGAACCACAACTCTTTAGAGTATAAAATATCATAGTATGTACCTTTCTCATCCGAAGTCGACATGTTTTATAATCAGTAATCTTGTGTTTATCATGCGTTTACGATTTCGTGTGTTTTTAACAAATAATTACTATTGATGGTTCTATGTATTACAAATAGTTACAAATGCAATAATTTAATTCAATAAAACTTTGTTTAAGGGGGAATTCGTTTATATGAACATTAAATGCAATTAATACACGTTAATTGCTTATATATGTGTGTGTGTGTGTGTGTGTGTGTGTGTGTGTGTGTGTGTGTGTTGCGTAATTTATCAGGCTGTTCCAATAAGTTGACAAGCACGTTGTTTGTGTAGGCATGTATCATTTCAAGCTGAATCAAACTTATCTTGTGCTAATTTTGAATGCATTATTTTAAAAGAAATTCAAAACCAGCACATGCTGAAGTGAGAAAAAAGTATTAAAATGTAAACATAACCATTGGATTGTCTAAAAAGGTGTTTACGGTGCTATTGCTTCCATTAATGTGCAAAGCAAACTATTATTAGTGCCCTTGTACGTATTATCCGGTTGGATTTTCCTGACAGTCAAAGTTTTTTCTATAAAATGAACTTATTTGTCATATAAATGCCACATTTTTGCACATCTAATTAGTTATATTATCGTTAAAAGTTATGCTATCCTCATTAAAGATATTATTAAGAAAAATTTAGTTCATTTTGCGACTTTTTCAATAACTTAAATTTGGAAATAATTATTTCCAATGCACACTATAGAACGATGTTTAAAAAAGATAGGTAGCGTTTTAATTGCCGTTTCTAGATTGTTCATAAGCTTTAACTCTGTTGCTCCGCTATATATTATTCTATATAAATGCATCTTATTTCATAAGAAAAGAGAATGCAGATTTTGTAAAAAAAAAAAAAAAATTATTTGATATCCTTTAAATGATTTGTAGAACAGATTTAACCTATAACATGAAACAACAAAAAGCTATACATGACCTGTTAACAAGTAAGAAAGGCATCCATATATTATGGCTTACAATATACTAGAAGTGATTATGTCAATAGACTCGAAAAAATCCACTTTAAAAATCTCAGTGATTAAAAGTCTATGCAAGTTGTGACAAATTATCACACTGTTTTATGTATCGAGCCCATAATCATGAATACCGAAATGTATCCGGTGTAGCTATCAATGTAACAAATCACAAGCTTTGACACAAATCGCTAATAGATTATTTGTAGAAATAAAACCTCTATTGATTGGGTAATGAGCCTGTTATTATTTAGACATTTTTATCTCACAATTAATCTGTTGTAGTAACATTAGTATTGAAATAATTGAAGGTTAGTTCATGATCGCTTAATGTCTGTAATCTAGACAGACAGCTGAGATTGAGTGGCAGTAAGCGTAACATATAATAATATCTGACATCAGAGAAACAAAAAATAAACACCATTTACAACACCAAGCATAGGCATGTTACCACTACGGATCATGACTGACCCAAACTGTTCAGGCTGTTATTGTTCCTACTTTGAGCTGATAACAACTGCAACAGACTTTTGAAAGATATTTGGAACTGTTCCTTTTTGAACTTACTGAAACAAACTGTCTTCAAAATGCTGTGAATTTTCCTACTTTGAACTGACTGGGAAATAATTGTCCAAAAGCGAGTCTTTACATGAAAATGGTGTTATTATTTAGAAGAAAATATTCAAAATGTTCAAATGTTCACTTGGAAAAAGTACAATTTCCCCATTTAGAATTTTCTTAGAAGAAGCAATTTAAAGACTTTAGATTTAAAGCCCACTTTTTAGTTTTTATGGAGAAGAAAACCGCTGAAAGACTAAGCTGAAAAATACGTATTTTTTTTAACTTAAAGCTCGCTAAAACAGTACAAAGGTGTGTTTGAAAATGGATTGATGTTAATATTAACAGAAAATAGAAAACATTATTATAAGTTTTTTTTCAAAAGAACCATAAAACGAAACCGATTTATACTTACAGTTTGAATGATAATGATCGACTCAACATTGAACTCTTTACGTATGAAAAAAGATATACCAAACTGCACCTTCGTACAATTTATGGAATAGCCTCCGATTGAAAAACTTTATGTTAAAAATGAATGAAAAAAAAACAGTATGTCATGTATAATTTAAGTTAAAACTATTAATCATGAAGCTGTTAAATCATATTCTATAAAGTTGAATAATTTAACCAAGGAAGTAAATGTATTTGACAAAACCAAAATAAAATATTTTAAAATGTATTATCTGAGATGATAGAAAACATAGAATAATTGAATTGCAGTCGAAAACTGAAGTCGTGAAATTGTAAATGGGTTGTTTATGACGTATTAACTAAAATAATCTTTTTCATAGGTACAAATAACATAAGTCACAATTCTAATATAGGTCTATGCGATGACTATAAAATTACTGTATCATCTTATTTATATGACGTCATTGGGATGGAAACGGAACAGTGGAACAACAAGAAATTTTCTAGTCAAGTTATTGTATCTGTTAAACTAAGCAAGGTACATCACAAAATTGAAAAAAAAACCTTTGTCGCGATTTGATGTAAATCTAAAATAGACTGACTCAAGTCCCGTAACTAAAATCTGTAACCTGGCATTTTGGTAATATATGTCATAATAAATAACAGTTTCAATAACCTTAGAATATAGATATTACAAGGTTAGATTGGTCTTCAAATTGACCTCTGAAAATACCGAATGTCTTGAACATTAGCATTCAAATTTGCCAGATTTTAAATCAAATCTGTATGATTTTGAAATGTGAAAGTGAAAGTAATTTTTTAAAGAAACGATTGTGAAATTAGGGCATATAGTTATTTTTGACTCCAACAATCTCCAGTCAATTGTAACAGGAAAGATACTGGAATATACTATATGGTGGCCGTAGAGTCTGGAAGATAAAATGTTTCACTCCAAGAACAAAATCTTTAGTATGATTAATGTCCAATGGGCCTATTGGCTTCTTGGCAATTTCGTAAAGTATGAAATTCTAACTATAATTATCTAATAGAAAAGTTTTGTTTAAACTAACAAATATTACCGAATGGCTGCTTTCTAGACAATATGGTAACAATTCTGACAGAGGTCTGTCATAAATTCCACGAATCGTTACACGTATTATATCAATATTGATATGTGTTACGAACTGAATTTGATTCTTTAGGAAACATCGTTCTCAATCATAAAGGACTTAAGAGTAGCTGACGGTTTTGCAATGTGCCAAGTTTATCAACATTAACAAAATCTAGGACAAAATCTTCTCTCTATAGTGTCTATTTTATCATATTAACTTAATGGTAACTTAAAATTCTGAAATTCATGTTCTAGTACTTGATTTGATAAAACTTTAACTTTTTGAAAATAAAATTTTGTAATCGATTTTAACACTTTTTCATTTTGAAATGTTATAACATAAGTAAGCAGTTAAGATTTCTACAAGAAGATCATCAATTATGTTTTATCTATTTTTTTACTTCCGTATTTGATAAATTCTCACATAAATCGATTAGTATTATTGATAAACTTGTTAGATTATAATCTTATCTTCATACAAACATTGTGATATTGATTCTTACATTAACAACATTGTGTATACTATACCTACTTAAAGAAAACAAAATTGTTTGGAATTGTATAATAAGTAAGTACATGTAGTTTGGTTATTGTGCATGGTAGATACGATGGTACTGATAACCAGTTTACTTTTTTTACTTGTTTGAAGTATATTTTCATTTGCCTTGTGAAATTCCCATAGCTGCAAGCTTGAGAGCCGTTGCGTTTACTACTGACAATGAACACTTAAAATTTTGTCACTCCGTATATGAATACATATTAAATGCAATACACAATCCGGAACTACATTACCATAGGTAAACAAACATGGCTATCACATCACTATTGTTTATATTCGAGACAAGCTTGAAAAACGCATTTACGAAATTCTACAAAGTAAAATCAAAGAAATTAATGAAATAAAATTTTAATAACATATATAGGTACCTGGCTGATATTCACCGTAATATTGACATTGTGAATGGCAAAGTTTAAAAAAATTAAATGTTTTTTGTTGGCCTGTTGAAAGAACAGACAACTGTCCTGTAAAAACCATCAAGCAACGAAATATTCTTGAACAATCGGATCTTAAAATAATTTCTTCCTACCTTGGCAAAGCTGCTACATCCCCTATTATTTTGAGACAATGTGTAATGGTACAACTTGTCAATCAATTTTGTGTCTCGCGGGATGTAAATTTCAAGTGATGTAAATTTCAATTGGAATAGATTCCCGCATGTATGCCACATCCGTTTTACATGCCGTGTTTGTTGATCGGAAAAACTGGAAAATCAGCTTCATGCTTTTTAATCAATATACTAGGGATACAATAGGAACTCTTCAAAACTATAATACATGGTTTAAGAACTATAAAACCCCTTGCTAAACTTAAAACGATCATTTTTCTAAACTTTGAGAGATATTTGCACAGCATCAGGCGTAGAGAATAAATATACTTCTCACTGCTTTACTGTCTACATTTGAACGGTACCGAGTATAAAGCTCGGCACAATGATAGAGTGAAAGTCAACCTAACAATAGCGACATTCCAGAATAAATCTCTCGGTAAACCCCTATCTACGCTCACATACCCCGGCGCAGATTCGAAACCCACATGCTTTACCATTGAGTCATCCCTCTGCTACAGTTTCCTCCGTTTCAGATTCACAAATTTCACTTCCGACGTATAGCAAGCAATCTTTCAATGCAAAAATTGAAATGGCACCACACGGGTGCACTTGATTTTCGACGGAAATATAGTCCACAAAAAACAACACATTTATATTAATTTATATCCAATATTATCAAAAATGGATTATGTTAATGAAAAATCAAGAAAATACCGTCATAATACCTGATAACACTATAATCTTTCAACCCAAAACCCCCGTTATCCCACACCAAAAATAGTCTGATTAATAATGTGTCGTTCTCCGTTTAAAATTCAGCTGTTCAGCTTATCATAACGCGCCTTATTTCGTTTGCTTGCAAAGTTGTTGCCTTCATACTGACAATGAACATCATTTTAAAACAGTTCAATTGTTAAATGAATATGATAGGATATTTATTATATGACTATTTTTGTTTTTGGCCAATTTAAAGTCAATAGTTTGAGAAGAAAAACAAAAAATATGCTCTCTCTATCTCTCTCTCTCTATGTGTGTGTGTGTGTGTGTGTGTGTGTGTGTGTGTGTTTTCGAGTTGTAAAAAAATTTGTTCGGCTGGTTTAAACTTTGGTTAAATTTTCAACGATGATGACTGTACCTTAGAACATTTACTTTTATGAATAAATGTATCCTTCTGCCAACTAGTTTTGATAAACAAGATAGATAAAATCGATTCCTTTCGGCAAGCAAAAAATTAGTAATCATGTGATTTAATTTAATTTTAATTTTGACAATTTGAAGGGGTAGACCTTTCAGCATGTAGACGGCCATAATATGTAAGGACAAACAAATCTTATCAACTGCCACAAGTCTGAATGTTATTTCAATATTAAAGCGATCAATCATACTGTTTGAGGAAGCAATATTGTTAAAGCGTAGGGCATATTTCCTACAATAAAGCATATAAACGGACCATTTGTCGTATCGATTTCTTGTTACTTGAGATAAATTGATTTCAGCGCTGAATAAATGGTAGAGATTTGATGAAATATATAATGATAGAAGTAAATATAAGTTTTTATCAGATAGACAATGAAATGATAAGTTCTGAAAAAATTGACGAACTAGAATTTTTTTTTTATTTGATAACTTTCTATATTTAATTTTACACTTACCATGTTTGTTGTTGACCTACAATGTTTTATTAATAACCAATGTTTCATACTTAACTTACAATGTTTAATATTAAACTGACCATGTTTCATAGTTAACTTACCGTGTTTAATTGTAAATATCTTCAGTTACTAAGGAATTTTCAATGCACAAGGGAATTTAATGATAAGAAAAACTAGACTTTTCTAGATATTCTTTACATTGGAATATAAAAGTGGGCCTACAAAAACAAAAAATTATAAAATCGTTCAATATGCATTTAGGGGCGTTACCACCTGTTGAACAATCTTACATGTACATCTATTAAATCCGTAAATATTAATGCGAGATCATAGAACTTTATTCAATCAAGTTTGATATACTTATACCGTTAGAGAACACTACCATTTGATACTTTAGAAGGCACGGTTTCTTAAAATATCACAAGTAGCACATTGCAATGCTTATGTATAACTTTGAACAAATACAATCATAACTTTATTTCAGCTAAAAATTATTATTATTATCCAAAAAAAAAGAAGATAATAAAAAATCATAAAAACCCAAGTCTGTTGAGTAATGACCTAAGTTTGAATTGTATTATTTCATAAAAATTCAATGTAAAACTTTGGAGTTCCATCAAAATTGATGGGTGTATTTTTTTCTTTCTTCTTTTTTCTGATTTTTTTACATTGAAAATATTCGTGCCAATCCAGTGCGTGTTTATGGTATATTATGTGTAATTTGTATCGATCTGATAAAGACGATGTTATTTATCATTACTTTATCATTACTTCACAGTAAACAGTTAACCTCACTGGGTGTTACACAACTATTGCGTCTTATTTGACATCGTCATAAATACGCTATATGTCAGTCTAACTTTCAAATTCTATTTTTAAAATTGCCATGTCTTAGAGAGTTCTGATTTTGTTGAACTCGTACACGTAAAACTATCCATTTAGTAATTACCATTGTCAAACCAAAAGCAAACAAATTATACCAAAAAAAAAAAAAAAAAAATTAATAAATAAGAAAATAAAAAATAAATAAACACATTGAGAGAACCGACCATAAAATTTAACGACTTATCATTACAGAATTGCATCCAGGGGTGTGGTAAATAGAGCTCTTAAACAAATGTTCAAATGTTTTAAACCAGTGTCCCTAAATACGCTCCTAAAAATAGTCCATCATGTTGTAATAATTTTTTTTATTTTATTTATTTATTTATTTATTTTCACACATAAAAAAATTCATTTAGCAATTACATTTGTATTATTGTCAAACCAAAATCAAACAAATTAAACAAGAAAACAAAACAGCACATATTGACACCAACGACCATAAAATTTAACGACTTATCATTACAGAATGGCATCCAAAGGTGTGGTAAATAGAGCTCTAAAACAAATGTTCAAATGTTTTAAACCAGTGTCCCTTAATAGGCTCATAAAAATAATCCACCATGTAATTATTATATCATTTTGTTTTTTTAATTTATTTGTTTTTTATCTATCTGTCTGTCTATCTATCTATCTAACTATCTTGTTTAAATATCGAAAACGAAATAGGCATTTACAATAATCGTGAACATGGTGTCGTTTCTTCGTTTACAAAGTCTATGTTCAAACTCCAATTCGACCCGATCGTTTGAATTTCATTGACCTCATAGACTACACATTCCTCCAACATAAAACCTAATTGAGGTCTTTCAGTTACAGAAGAACAGTTAAGCTTTTTCTGTAACGTGCTGATAACAATTAACACTATAAATGATGAGACAGGATGATTTTCAATTTGATATATTGACCTTTTATCAAGAAATAAAAACACGTCATACGTCGAGCACTAACAATGTCGAAATCTCATAACAGAACACCATCATCAAGATCGGGTTCCTGGCAATAAGGTTTGATAACAACTGCTTAATCCGTAAAAATGATTACAAATTAATTGTTGTGCAAACCAAGACAACCCAGTAAAAACTATAACAAAGCATTTAATTGAACTAGTAGAACATTTATGACGGTTTATATTTTCCGATATTTTAGCAAGTGTAACGCCATTTACCAGTTTTGATATTTTCTTACCACTCTCTGTTTTGCATTTGACAAACGTATAAACATGATTTGAAGTTACTTGGCATATCTTATTATAAAATGCCATCTAAGTTATGTTATACAAGCCTATATTAACTAAATATTACCAATAATAATTCATTTTCACTTTTTATTAAATAGTCTTTAACGCTGAATAAAATACAGAAAAGTTTTGCCTATTACCCTGACCATTACATGTCACATACTTTTAAAAAAGGAAAAGCAACAAAGAAACTTGTTATACACAAAAACCTTTCAGAGTTAAATAGAATATAATAATAATAATAATAATAATAATAATAATAATAATAAAATAATAAATTAAACAGTTTTAATGTGAAATTAAGCATAGGTCATTAAGCTTATGTTGCTTTAATGCAGTGAAGATTGCACATCATTTGACTTTAGACTATATCAATAACCTCGTTAAATTTTCTAGGTCAACGCTCCTCTAACTTTATTGAATTTTTTTCATTATTTCTAAATTTACAAGTAAATGGTTTAATTTTCTTAAACGTCGACATGAACTCAATCAAAAAGCTTAGCAATTGGTATTTGTAGCAATACCATAACAAAATAAAAAGATACCACAGTGCAATTAAAAAGCAATTTAAACTTTATTAGAAACTGTTGTTGAAAGATTGTTTCAATAATATATATATTTGATTACAGCTCAGTAGCTTACATTTTTCAATACCCAAAGGTCACGTGACAAACATTTCAATCAGAATCAAGACAAACAATACACAGTCACAAAATCACTGATTATGTACTATCGACTGCGTAAGGACACCGGGCTTGATGTCAAAACGGTGGCGCCATCTTTAAACGTATATTCTTTGATATTCCATTTTTCGATAAATATAAAAAGATTTATACATGTACTTCGAAAACAACGAAGATAACGTGACTAGGGAGTGGTGTGGTAGTCTGCGGCATACTGATTTAGTGAGTTAGCACCTCATCAAAAAGTCAACCTAAATGCCCGCTAGTGCCAGGTAGACCATAATGGATACACGTACCTCTCACGCATACGCGGTCTTGTTCTAATGTAAAACCTTAGAGATAAATGACTTGCTTTTGTCGCGAATAGCTGAAAAATTGCCGATGCGTCGTTAAACATCATAACTACCTATCGGATCAACATGTACTATGTTGTCAGACAAACGAACAAACAAGAATTCCAAATATTATACAACATTTTTAAACATGCATGGATTCATTTCATTCTCGATTTCACTGTTTGAAGCACAACGTTACACAATAAAATAAATGCATCGAACTTGAATTCTTTAGACTATACATATCTAGTTTAACTGGACAAAAAACAGTCTAAGAATTGCTGCAAATCGGATTTACCCATTTTAATTTCATTGAGAAGATGAAAATAAAATAAAGTAAGAGATAGGCGCCGTCGATTACTAGAGTTGCATAACATATGAAACAATGAATTCAGGATCAATATCAGGACAAAGAAATAAATAATTTAGATTATAATACTTTATTAACTGTGACAGATCTTCAAGATGTCTGCGTGTGATTGTATTAACAAGCTAAAGTCGTTCATCACATAAATAAATTGTCAATTTCTCCACATTAATAAGATACAAATTATTTTTCAGTACTTAAATGGTGTATTTTCGCAGAAAATAAAATTCCAATTTGTGATTCTTTAAGCGTTAAAAGACCTTGAAATGGTTGCATTGATCACTAAAATCTCATTTTACTGGTTTCTACATGTATTATAAAACTTCCTATACGCCAATGGGGACAAGTGCAACAAGAGTTCTTTTTAATTAAAGATTACTGTTAAGCTGCGTTAAAATGGTTCAACGTGTAAGACAGAAGTAAAGCTGGTGAATTAATTCGTGAGAAACCTTACAAGGGCAAGTATTCGTTAATCATGCTAGCAATATAGAAATTTTTCCACTGGAAGATTCAGATAAATCTACCCTATTCCACAATAAGGGTTTGATCCTTTTTCTCAACACAACTCATGACATAACTTGAATTCGTAGTTCATGTACAGAATCAGAAAGTATTATCGAGTTTGGGATACAAATATATCTACATATGCTATATCCATTTGCTATATATATATATTTATGTCCCAAACTTGATAATAATTTTTTATTTAAAAAAAAAAAACCGTTACCATTTAGTAACCTCAAGCTTTACATGAAGCTTTAAGGGGGAGACAATTCTATTATGAGGTTTAGAGTCCCCTCCTTTGAAAAAAGTAGTTCCGTACTTCATTTGATTACCAATAGAGCCATTCCATTTCAAAGTGGCTAATAATGTTTTGTTTATAAAAGGAACGGTTCCACTAAGCTGAAACCAAAACAATTACGTTAAGGGCATTTTTATTGATGACTTATCTAATGTTGGTATCTTTAGTACAATTTAGACATTTATTTCTGCAGAAAGAAAATATATTTTTGGTAATGACAAAAATTTTGGGAACTAGCAATCTGTCTTAGGCTAGGGTAAGACAAGTAAATTCAGGGACCATGTCGGGAACCTCTGTTCCTGGGGAAGGAAAAATATTGAATTATTCTCACCCGTGTTTGTCAGATTTATCATTCATCGTAATTGTCATGTTCTTGATAAGTTTGCGGTTGTTGTTTATGTTTTTGCAGTTACAAATTTATTTTTTCTATCTTGTTTTTATCTTATTTTATTTATTAATGTTTCTTATATTCTCGATTATATTTGTTAAAGCCAAAAAAACATGTTTTAAGCTACACTCTTTAAATAGCACCTTCATCGGATTCTGTTTATAGAATTAATTAATACGACATCACATATCAAAGTTATTTCATATCTTGACATTTCATTTCCCAAAACATCTTTATAAAAAATAGTTATGTTACATTAAAATAGTTTTAATACTGTCTCTTATTAACAAAATGAAATTATAAAAGAAATAAAGGAAACATTCTTTAGCATTAAGGATATAGTTAAATAATTGATTACCAGTTAGTCAAATGATGGATTAAATTAATAAACGAACATTTGTTTATTATATCATTTTAATCTCATACCATGCTAATAAACGCGCTTGCAGTTATTTAACCTTCTAGAAGATCTATTGGCTAAAAAATACTGACTTTCTCTGTTGATTTTTGAAGCGTTCATTTTAACTAATTTAAAAGCATTTTGACATCTATTACTTATAACTAGACGGTAAGCTCTTGGATCGTGCCGGATTCAGAGTCCCAAGAGAAATTGACCAACATGCGTTGTTAAAGTCACACCTAAATATTTTCTCATACTAGAAAGGCGAAAAATGTGTTATATTTTCGAATTGTATTTAATTGCACTTTCGCCTATAGCTGGCGACGTCTCGATATAAGTGAAATATTCTTGACGGACGTTAAACTTCAATACTCAACTCAACTCTATTTGCATAAGAGTCAAGCTGTGTTAAGCATCGATGAAGGTTAAATTAATAGATTTGACGTTAAATGATAGAAAACGTTACGTTTGGCCCCTTTAAAAAGTTATATATGAAACATGTAAAACTGTAAAATCATGATAACTACATGTAGATATAGCATATAATAATGTGCAATTAGACAGCACACGTTCTACCAGAGACCCTAATATATTATCGTGTACGTTAAAAAACATATGTCAAAGTTACCAGAATTAGAGCATGAAATTTTTTTGTCCTGTATTTCACGGATACTAACGTTAAAACAGAAGAATGCGTCCGACATCTGTTGAAGTGTTCCGTCTATTAATTAAATAAATATCAACTTAACTTCTACATCTGATATTGTTAAAACTGCATTAGTATTTTACTTGACATAAGAAGTTAACGATTTAGATCATTAACAGACAGACATTGTCTTAAGTTGATAACTGTAACACAATTCCTAATGTAATTATATAGAGATTGTCAATGGTATTTTAAAAAGGCTTCCATGTTTACATGTATCGCTTATTTTAGCCTATTATTTTAATTATTGATGATAATACGAATTGAGTTAAGTGGAGTAATGGTGTTTTACGCCCCAGTCAAGATTCTTTTTCTTTTGATAAGGGTTATCAGCACAAACCAATAACTGTCATCACAATACAAACATCTATAGTAAAACACAAACCAATAACTGTCATCACAATACAAACATCTATAGTAAAACACAAACCAATGAACTATTATCACAAGACAAACATCTATAGTAAAACAGAAACCAATAAACTGTCATCACAATACAAACATCTATAGTAAAACACAAACCAATAACTGTAGTCATAATACAAACATCAATAGTAAAACACAAACCAATAACTGGCATCACAATACTAACATCTATAGTAAAACACAAACCAATGAACTATTATCACAATACAAACATCTATAGTAAAACACAAACCAATAACTGTCATCACAATACAAACATCTATAGAAAAACACAAACCAATAAACTATTATCACAATACAAACATCTATAGTAAAACAGAAACCAATAAACTGTCATCACAATACAAACATCTATAGTAAAACACAAACCAATAACTGTAGTCACAATACAAACATCTATAGTAAAACACAAACCAATACCCGTTATCACAATACAAACATCTATAGTAAAATGCAAACCAATTAACTGCCATCAAAATACAAACATCTATAGTAAAACACAAACCAATAACTGTAGTCATAATACAAACATCTATAGTAAATCACAAACCAATAACTGTCATCACAATACTAACATCTATAGTAAAACACAAACCAATAAACTGTCATCACAATACAAACATCTATA
This sequence comes from Tegillarca granosa, assembly GCA_029721355.1. NCBI lineage: Eukaryota > Metazoa > Mollusca > Bivalvia > Arcoida > Arcidae > Tegillarca > Tegillarca granosa. The sequence goes on from CM056596.1 coordinate 14,903,728, forward strand.
GTAAAACACAAACCAATAAACTGTTATCACAATACAAACATCTATAAGAAAACACAAACCAATGAACTGTTATCACAAAACAAACATCTTTAGAAAACACAAACCAATAAACTGTCATCACAATACAAACATCTATAGTAAAACACAAACCAATAACTGTCATCACAATACTAACATTTATAGTAAAACACAAATCAATAAACTGTCATCACAATACAAACATCTATAGTAAAACACAAACCAATAAACTGTTATCACAATACAAACATCTATAGTAAAACACAAACCAATAACTGTCATCACAATGCAAACATCTATAGTAAAACATAAACCGATAAACTGTCATCACAATACAAACATCTATAGTAAAACACAAACCAATAAACTGTCATCACAATACAAACATCTATAGTAAAACACAAACCAATAAACTGTCATCACAATACAAACATCTATAGAAAAACACAAACCAAAAACAGTCATCACAATGCAAACATCAATAGTAAAACACAAACCAATAAACTGTTATCACAATACAAACATCTACAGTAAAACACAAACCAATAACTGTAGTCACAATACAAACATCTATAGTAAAACACAAACCAATAACTGTCATCAAAATACAAACATCTTTAGTAAAACACAAACCAATAAACTGTTATCACAATAAAAACATCTATAGTAAAACACAAACCAATAACTGTAGTCACAATACAAACATCTATAGTAAAACACAAACCAATAACTGTCGTCACAATACAAACATCTATAGTAAAACAAAAACCAATAACTGTCATCAAAATACAAACATCTATAGTAAAATGCAAACCAATAACTGTAGTCACAATACAAACATCTCTAGTTAAACACAAACCAATAACTGTCATCGCAAATACAAACATCTATAGTAAAACACAAACCAATAAACTGTCATCACAATACAAACATCTATAGTAAAACACAATCCAATAACTATCATCGCAATACAAACATCTATAGTAAAACACAAACCAATGAACTGTTATCAAAATACAAACATCTATAGTAAAACACAATCCAATAACTATCATCGCAATACAAACATCTGTAGTAAAACACAAACCAATAACTGTCATCACAATGCAAACATCTATAGTAAAACATAAACCGATAAACTGTCATCACAATACAAACATCTATAGTAAAACACAAACCAATAAACTGTCATCACAATACAAACATCTATAGTAAAACACAAACCAATAAACTGTCATCACAATACAAACATCTATAGTAAAACACAGAACAATAAACTGTTATCACAATACAAACATCTTTAGTAAAACACAAAACAATAACTGTAGTCACAATACAAACATTTATAGTAAAGCACAAGCCAATAGACTGCCATCACAATACACATATCTATTGTAAAACACAAACCAATAACTGTCATCACAATACAAACATCTATAGTAAATCACAAACCAATAACTGTCATCACAATACAAACATCTATAGTAAATCACAAACCAATAACTGTAGTCACAATACAAACATCTATAGTAAAACGCAAACCAATAACTGTCATCACAATACAAACATTTATAGTAAATCACACACCAATAACTGTAGTCACAATACAAACATCTATAGTAAAACTCAAACCAATAACTGTAGTCACAATACAAACACCTATAGTAAAGCACAAACCAATAACTGCCATCACAATACAAACATCTATAGTAAAACACAAACCAATAACTGTAGTCATAATACAAACATCAATAGTAACACACAATCCAATAACTGTCATCGCAATACAAACATCTATAGTAAAACACAAATCAATAACTGTCATCACAATACAAACATCTATAGTAAAACACAATCCAATAACTGTCGTCACAATACAAACATCTATAGTAAAACACAAACCAATCACTGTAGTCACAATACAAACATCTATAGTAAAACACAAACCAATAACTGTCATCACAATACAAACATCTAGAGTAAAACACAAACAAATAACCGTCACCAGAATACAAACATCTATAGTAAATCACAAACCAATAACTGTCATCGCAATACAAACATCTAGAGTAAAACACAAACCAATAACTGTCATCACAATACAAACATCTATAGTAAAACACAATCCAATAACTATCATCGCAATACAAACATCTAAAGTAAAACACAATCCAATAACTGTCATCGCAATACAAACATCTATAGTAAAACACAAACCAATATCTGTCATCACAATACAAACATCTATAGTAGAACACAAACCAAAAACTGTCATCATAATACAAACATCTACTAGTTAAACACAAACCAATCACTGTAGTCACAATACAAACATCTATAGTAAAACACAAACCAATAAACTGTCATCACAATACAAACATCTATAGTAAAACACAAACCAATAACTGTAATCACAATACAAACATCTATAGAAAAACACAAACCAATACCCGTTATCACAATACAAACATCTATAGTAAAACACAAACCAATAACTGTCGTCACAATACAAACATCTATAGTAAAACACAAACAAATAACTGTCATCGCAATACAAACATCTATAGTAAAACACAAACCAAAAACAGTCATCACAATGCAAACATCAATAGTAAAACACAAACCAAAAACAATCATCACAATGCAAACATCTATAGTAAAACACAAACCAAAAACAGTCATCACAATACAAACATCTATAGTAAATCACAAACCAATAACTGTCATCACAATACAAACATCTATAGTAAAACAAAAACCAATACCCGTTATCACAATGCAAACATCTATAGTAAAACACAAACCAATAACTGTAGTCACAATACAAACATCTATAGTAAAACACAAACCAATAACTGTCGTCACAGTACAAACAAAATTCTCGAGAGAAGAGAAATCAAAAGTAAAAAATCCAGATTCAGTGAAATAACTTAATTTTACAGATTATTCAGATATTGTTAAATATTGATTAAAGCTATAAACATGTTTAATATAATTTTTTTTATCTTCTCATGTAAAACATTAAAATCGAATTAGCATATTTTTGTAAATAATTTCTGGGGGACAAATTTCATGTTAAATGTTATTTTCCCTCTCCACTCATATTATTTTATAACAAAAGCTCAAAGGCATTTTTCAAAACATTTTCTGGTAAATTAAACACAACAAATAAACGATAAGATAATAATGTAACCTGTTTAATATCTCACGATCAGTATAAATGGTAAGAAAACATTTTTATTGGCCATTAAGTAGAATTTTCAGTTATACAAATCAACGCTAAATTTTACGCCTTGTTTTATGTGTTTATTTTGTAACGGGATTAAAAGTCAGGCAATAATTCTGAAAAGTATTGAATATGTTGTCTTTTTCGAAACACGTTTCAGACTTCAACAAAAATTCAAAATGGCTTTTCTCATTGGTGTATTGAACGTAAAAGTCACAAAATTAAATAAGCTGTAATTATCTCAGTTAAATTTATTTTAACTCAATTAAACTCAATTTTACTGACAATAAATTAATATAAACTGAACTATCATTAACAGTTTTTCTGATTTTTGTCATTTCACGTCAGTTAACTTAAGTTATAACTTTTATTTTCTGATAACTCCAATTACCTCAGGAAAAGAAGAATTCTGGGTTTATGAAAGTTAATATTTAATGAAAGTCACATTAATGCAGTTTTAATCCATAATTCTTTGTTAAATTGAATTTTTCTCCGGTTAAGTTTAATTAGTTCATATCTTCTCAGATAAACTTGGATATTCTGCAATTCTCATTAACTGTAGTTAATTTAAATTCACTGAGTTTAATTAACTTTATCTGAGTTTAACCCATTTTAACTGAATTAAATGGAGATTGGTGCTATCGACATGCGCATCATTCCAAAAGAAACTTGTTTGCGCTAAAAATGAAAACAATCTTTTGGATTGAAGAACTTTCTACAATAAAAGAGTAATATTCTTTCTTCGTTGCTGATAAAAATTACAAATCAATGACTTAAAAAGCAATGGTCCAAGAAAACCATTTTGATGCTAAACATTAAAATGCAGAACTTGACTTAAATATTCTAGTAAATCCCATTACACGAAACAGTATGCAGCTATCTGCAGCTTTTTGTGGTAAAATTACGGAAATTTTTTCATAACCCTGTAAAACTGCAGATCTATCATGCAGATGCCTAGATTTGCTCACAATCAATTATTTAAAACGAGTCTTTTATTTATAGTATTTTAAAGTCGAAAACGGAGAAAACCAGTTTCTTTACGCCTGTTTACTTATCGTTAAAAACATCAAACCGTGAGTAAATTGACTTCAATAATGTTTATCACACAGAAACATTGCTATTTTTTAAATTTATAATTAACATAATACTACAATGTTAAAGAATTTTTCAGGATGATATTGTAAATGTTTGAAATGCATAGAATGCTTATCATTATTGTAACAAATGATAAATTGGCGCCAATCTAAGACAACGTATTTTAACGTTTTCATGGCACCAGGGAACACAAAACAATAGATTTCTATTTAAATTATCCTATACGAATGACAGTGAAAAATAGAGGGTTTCAGATAAAATTTAAAAAACTTTAAAAATGCTAAAAAAAAAAAAAAAAAAAAAAAAAAAAAAAAAAAAAAAAAAAAAAACCAACTAAATTCAGAATCAAGAAAAATTAAACACATAAAGATGCTAGATCTTCCTGCTTCATACTGAAACCATTAATAATAAAGACAAAAATACAAACATCCAGAAACTTTACCACTATAGACGGGCACAGGTCATCATCACAAAATAAACATCCCTTCCGTGAACTGTCACGAGTCATCGTTACACATACCGAGAACTCCCTACGTTGTATTAGCACCAGTCAATATCACGACAAGACTATTAAGCTACTTTATCTTCATTGATAGAGACAGTCACCATTTCAATACGTTAAACACATACAAATTTCTTCCGACTTTTGACGGGCGTCAGTCATCATCATAAAAGCACATAAAGAGACTCCGGTTTTTAAGATTGGCGTCTACCGTCATCCAGAAGATAAAAACCACATATAGAGACATCTCTTTTTTGACGGGCGTCAGTCATCATCTAGACGATAGAATCACATAAAGAGACTCCGGTTCTTATGATTGGCGTTTACCGTCATCAAGAAGATAAAAGCACATATAGAGACATCTCTTCTTTTGACGGGCGTCAGTCATCATCAAGACAATAAAAATACATAAAGAGACCTCTCTTCTTTAGACGGGCGTCAACCGTCATCGAGAAGATAAAAACACATATAGAGACCTCTCTTCTTTTGACGGGTGTCAGTCATCATCAAGACAATAAAATACATAAAGAGACTCCGGTTCTTATGATTGGCGTTTACCGTCATCAAGAAGATAAAAGCACATATAGAGACATCTCTTCTTTTGACGGGCGTCAGTCATCATCAATACGATAAAAATACATAAAGAGACCTCTCTTCTTTAGTCGGGCGTCAACCGTCATCAAGAAGATAAAAACACATATAGAGACCTCTCTTCTTTTGATGGGTGTCATTCATCATCAAAACAATAAAATACATAAAGAGACTCCGGTTCTTATGATTGGCGTCTACCGTCATCGAGAAGATAAAAACACATATAGAGACACCTCTTTTTTTGACGGGCGTCAGTCATCATCAATACGATAAAAATACATAAAGAGACCTCTCTTCTTTAGTCGGGCGTCAACCGTCATCGAGAAGATAAAAACACATACAGAGACCTCTCTTATTTTAACGGGTGTCATTCATCATCAAGACAATAAAAATACATAAAGAGACTCCGGTTCTTATGATTGGCGTCAACCGTCATCAAGAAGATAAAAACACATAAAGAGACATCTCTTCTGTTGACGTGCGTCAGTCATCATCAAGACAATAAAAATACATAAAGAGACTTCGGTTCTTATGATTGGCGTCAACCGTCATCAAGAAGATAAAACCAAATAAAGGTACTTCTTTTGTTCTGACGATTGCCAGTCATCATCAAGACGACAAAAACACATCTGTCTGCTTTGAACAGGCACCGGTTATCATTATGACCAAGTTGCGGTTTAAGTATTATTGAAGGTCCTTTTCATCAGACCAAATTTAGACCCTGTGATTCCTCCTTAACACGATCATTTACATATCTAATAACATAAGTTTATGAAAAAGGTTGACTTGTTGCTCACGTCAGAAACGTGCTGTTTATATGACCACTAGTTCGTTACCCGATATAAAAAAGTGTGACCTGTCAAATTAAGGAAATAGCAATTATATTGAAGGTTTGCCAATAAATTATCATATCAAATTTATACCAATATTGAACAGGAAGTGGCTCGCTTGTGTTATAGGAAACATTAGATCTATGTATTCTGAAAACGCAAAAAACAATGTCGTCTGGTTTCAACGACTGACATTTTTCCATTATTACTTAATTGTATAGATCTGGATTTTTCGACTTCTAGAATTAAGGTCAATATTCGTATTTTTCTCTTGGAAGTAAAGACTGTTTATTAGGTCTCCCATAGCCTCCTTGGTGATTTAAAACTTATTTTTTACATGCAGGGAACGTTAAAAAATATTTTATATAAAAATCTTATATAAATGTAAATAATAGGGAATTATTGCCATGAATTAGGTGTTCATTTCATGTCTATCCTTTGCCAAATATTGGTTATTGGTTATAAGTGGTCAAAATATTTGTTTAGTGAGAATATTGAATTTCTTCTTTTTTTTTCTTTTTTTAAACATCTAAACTTTTAGGCCTATCTGTTCACGATGGGCTAAGTGTCAAGGAAAATCAAGCATGTTTTGACTTTCTTAGTACCTGACTAGTTTTGCTGTGATCACGTTCTTGAAATCATTTTATGCATTTACTTTAAGAGATTGTGACTATATACATAATTCAAACTTTCGCTAACGAAATGGTAAAGCTAACGGGAGCTTTGACCAACCAGGTCTAGAGCTACAATTTATTTATATCAGCAGTTTTTATATATCACAAACAAGTTAAAATTCTATGACTATAATAAAGTCACTGCAAACTTACTGATTTTATCGATTTTCGCGCTAGGACAGTAGCGCTAATTTAATGCATCGCTAAATTCATGACTTCATGGTTTGACTTATAGTCTGTTTCTCAAAAGTTGTTTTGCGCTAATTTATATCCACGCGAATTAGTCGAGAATGTAAATTGCGCTACAATACGTGCACGCTAAAATTAGTACGTTTAAATTCAATGATATTTTCATATTTCAAAGTCGTTAAACTAACAAAGCATAAACAACTTGGTCTTGGTGGTTATTGTTTTAATCATATCTCTGCAAGAAAAACGTTCGTGTTCAGATCTTAAGAAACATACAACTTAGAAAAGATATCCTTTTGTACCCTCTACTTAAAATTTAATTTGGACAGAAATGGCATAAAAATGACAAAATCTATTCATTTCAAATATTTTTGTGGGAAAAAGTTTTTTTTTTTTTTTTTTTTAAAATTGACGTAGAATTTAATGGGGATGGGGGTGGATGGGGTGGGAAACAAAGGAAGTATTACCAAAACTAATATCGGCACTTTTTGTGCATAACATTATAAGTTAATCAATCGACTAATTTTACTGTCAGGTGATGCTAATTCCTGCTTCTCATCTCTGCACTAACTGAGATTCTTGGACTTAAATTTTACGTGATATCATGTGACGACAAGAAAAGAAGCAATTTAAAAGTATAATTGGACAAATGGATATTTTCCAGAGCCCTTTTAACATGCATTTAATTCAATTGTCTATGCTATCTTTTTACCGCGTCACTAGTTAAAATTTAAAAAATCAGCCACAAAATCAAATTTATGATTCTGATGACTGCGTGGGATAAAAACTCTTCAATAAAATATAACAGAGATTTAATTATCACAAACGTAACTGTAATGTTAGATTTAAAATGTCATTTACATTTTACAAAACAATTTTATCTTCAATTGGTAAATCAACTAACCAACTTGCTATTAAACCGATCCATGGAAGGCGGTTTAATAATACAATTGGCGTCTTTTCTCGCTCGTGTATTTGCTGTGTGTTCTTTCAAGAGAGGTGTTGTTGTTGTTGGCAAAACATATAAATTCATTTGCATTATCTTATTTTTATTCTTTTGGTTAGGTTTATGGATCAAAATGCAACTCACCGTCTGAATACCAACCGGGGAGAACCTATTTTGAGAAAGTTTGTGCCAAAGAACTGCGGTTTTCTCCGGGTATTCATATTTTCAAACATTCCCGGACAACCGCCTTGATATAGGTGAAATAATTGGAAAAAAATAATTGTATAGGAACAATATAATTAAAATTTTGCCGGTATATTGAATTTTTAACAACTTATATATATTTTATGCATAGATTTATACACAGTTTCTTGCTTTAGCATGCCAGTTTATTTGCACGATTAAAGATAAATTTATATTTCGACACAGATATAAATGGAACAAAGCGATTTTGCAATGTTGATATAAGCAAAGTGCAATTGCTAAAAGTTTTCAAAAGCCAATAGTAGACACTCTTATTCAACCCCACGTGCCGCATCTAAACATTTTAAATGTGTAGAAATAAACGATCAATTTTCCCGGCGTCATGGTAATATCGTTTCCAAGTCAGCATGGGACACGTTTTGTTTCCTTATAATTATTGTCTACAACTTAGTACGTTTGTTCTGATTGGAACTGTTAATGCAACAATTAACATGGGAGTTTTGTCGCTGTCTTTTGATTACTAAATAAATATTTTCCTATATTTATTTATACTCCAGAGGGAAAAAACAAATGATATTCTAATTTTTCTTATTGAAGATAATGTAGTTTAACTCAGTTAAATATTCATGCTGTTTTAATTTTCTGTTTGATGAAACATTAATTTTTATAATACATCAATTGATATTTTTATCACACTAAATACGGCGTAATATCATATTACATGTCGTTTTGCTTTCAGCAATATCAATTTTTAGCGATTTAATTCAAATATTGAAATGCAAAAAAGTTCCTGCGAAATCATTGATTATTATGTCCAGTTTTATTGAAGACAATCATCATCTCGGTCAATCCAGATCTTTAAATCGTTATTGCACATAAACATTTTAGTAAAAATCTTACGCACAACATTTGAAAAGTTTATAAATTTAATGTTAATTATCAAAATAAATCAATATACTTAAAATAAAAAATAAATATCATTGTTTCATCTTTTTGTAACTTATAATTGCTGCAATGTTTCTGGTGCGAATTAAAAATATCTCACTCCCTTGCCGTTTAAAGATGAGTAGAATGGAAGCGACAAAAGCAAAATAAATAGATAAATAAAAAAATAAAAATTAAAAAAATTAAAAAAATTAATAAAAAATAGAAAGAAAGAAAGAAAAAGAAAGAATGAAAGAAAGTTGTTAACACATTTGTCTAATGATAAGACCGAAGAGCTATAAGAAAGATTAACTGTATAGGAACTGAAATTAAAATTTAATCCCGTTGTTGCTTAATAAGTGTAAATATGTACTACATACTTTTAACAGAATCGTACAAAATTAATGACAGCACCGGTAATCAAAAAAAATTCAAGAGTTAAGTTGTTTTTTTTTTTTTTTTCATTTTTTCATTTTTTTTTTTTTTTTAAATTTTTAATTTTTTTATTTTTTTTTTTTTTTAGAGTTGAGTTTGGAGACAAAATAAAAAACTGAATGCGAGATTTTAAAGCAATGATAACATGCGTTACGGACTTTTATAAGTTTCAGATGCATTACGAACTTCTTAGACTTTTTAAATACCAACTGAGATATAAAATGAAACTAGACGGACCGTACAAAAATTCTCCAAGAGAAACTCCGCTTCAGTTTAGATGCCATTGTGACTATCACGAAATCAATATTAAGAAAACACATAGTCTCTTCTTAAAATAGAAAACTGTTGTATATAAAATAAAACTGTATATTTACGTGTTTTAACTCTGTATATTTGAATTCATCAATTTTAGAAGAAAATTGTCAATAAATAAATAGATATTTCAAGAAATATGTCTCTCAAAGAGCAGATACATCATAATAACGCGTTTCAGCAGAATGCCACGGTAGAATTGCACGTCGTTTTTTTTTTTTTTTTTTTTTTTTTTTTTTTTTTTTTTGATAAAAGTGTAGTTTTCGCTATAATGCGTAATATAATCAATCAAAAGTCGAAATATGTGTTTATCAATCTGATAAAACTAAAGAAAGTAGGATGATAGACAATACAAATGATGTTACGTATACAACCTTCAATCTTAGTTACGTTTTGTCATACATACTGACAAAGTAATGCCACAGGCTTCATATAAACTCTAGATTTACGAAGGTAAGTGAATGGATCCACATTAATATTCCCTCTGTGTATTACCGCTGTTGGATTTATTCAAAGATCTTCTCTACAGAGTAAATTATCCAAATATAATTTTTAAAATAATAATAATAATAATAATGATGATGATGATGATGATGATGATAATAATAAAATGAAAATAAATAATTTTACAAGCTGTATCAGTCACATGCTTGCACAAGATTATGGGTATCAGAAATCCCCGATGATGAAAAAATATTTGGAAGAAGTCTTAATGTACATAAAGTTCTGTTCTCTTCAGATGCCTGCTTATTGAACGCATTATTCTTGAAGCTTAACTAAATTTATCTAATAAATGTATACAAATTAACTTAATGTTATTCCATATATTTTCATTTCTATTATCAAGCCATTTAAGAGTTGAAGAGAAATTGCCAGATTATGCCATTGATGAATCATACAGTGGGTTTCACAATATAATTAGATATTTCGGTTTTTGTCAATTATTGCATGTCTTATTCAAATGCAGGCTCTCGAAACATGCAAATTACCGCTTATCTAAAAATATAACGATTCTGTTAAAAATATTGTATAAATGTTTATAACCCAAAAACATGTAAACGATTACCTAATTATTCCTTGTCAGGCAATTAATGGGTTTGATTTTTGAAACACATCAAATGATCAGGATTTCAAGTTGTTCTGAAACCAATTACGTATGAGGAAAACCAGTACTCAAAAAAAAACATAGAAAATGCAGTTAAAAAGATTTTTTTTTTTTTTAATTTCATTTTTTTTTTTTTTTGTACATGCATTTTGAATAAAAATAAAATAATAAAATAAATAATAAAATTTTTGAATAAATTTTAAAGAAAATTATCACAAAACATCATGTATGTTTTAGTATGTTTTACAAAAGAAAAAAGAAAGAAGGAAAGAAAGGATTTATAGACCGGCATTATACATGTTGCTGTATAGGATGCGAAAATATATCAAAATAATTAGCAATGTGTTAAATCATAAAGACAAACATTTACTACACAGGGAAATTAATCCGCCATTTGTAAAATGTTTTGGATTTTCAGGGAGAAGCTTGTTCATATGTAACCATAAAATCTGCAAAATGTATACAAGTCAATAGATCCTTAAGTTTCGCAATAACATTTACAAAATACATAGTACTAACCATATCGTATGTCAGCAGTTATGATTTTCAGTCATTTATTTCATTTATGCATTTTTAAAGGTTTTGTTACCTTGGTTCCGTTACCATTGGATTCAATACTGCACCTAGATCTCAAATTCTATTAAAATGAATAAAACAGCTGTCAAACCGGCAATTAGATAAATGACTTGGAACTGGTACAAACTGTTACTACAAAGTGATATTTCCTTTGTTTTGTAACAGACAAGTAAAAAAATATATCAGAAATTTGTATGGTTGTGTATTAGCCCTGTCTTATCTTTTCATATATTCTTACTGTCGATAAGAAAATTTTATAAGCAAACCGAGAACTTTTAGCAGCACATCCTGATGAATTTTTGTACCAAAAGTCGGTATAATGTGGCTTCAAACGTTAAGTGAAGACAATTACTTTAAAGGCAATATGGCACGTAACAGCCTCCATAGATGTCTTGAAATAAGCAAAACATAAAGCATTGATTTACATAGGAAACGCTTGACAGGTGATGGAAAGAGTCTGTACAAATGGTAAAACTAAGCTTCTCAACACTGCATGGGGATATTCAATATTTCAAAAACAATACCATTAATTGACGACATTTATATTAATGACTCTGGAAGCATTACCATGGGGCCACGGCAGAAAAAAAGTTTGTTTTTTACAATAAAGAATGTGATACATTAGGTGTTCGACACTGACATATTGTTTTGTATCTTCATGACAAAAAAAAAAAAATTCAATTTAATAAATATCTTATCAATTCCTGTATCTGAGTGGTGTATCCTGATCACGTAATGCATTTATAATTGCATTTATGTGTAATGGTGAACGTTTTTTTAAAAGTATAATCCATTTTCAGAATCAAGATAAGAATCTCTTAAAGTCATCTGTCCATTTCAGCGTGTCATCATTCTGACATATGTAATGAAGATTCTTTAAATTTGTTTCATTAAATGAAAGCATATTTATGTTCGAAATAGTGTCATCCAATTTAAAAGTAGCATCACTTCGCTTTTAGTTTAAAACTGGTCGTGTCAGTGCTTAGAAATATTGAATATAATTCAGAACAAATTAGTTTAATCAATATGAAATTGCATGATATCTAAACACAAGCCTTTTTAAATCAGTTGACATTTGTCAGGAACAGAAAATGAATGGTAGATAAATAAACTAAATAACTGCTTTAATCAATCTATATAGAACCACAATGAAACATTTTATAAAAAATGAACAAACAATTAAAATTTGTATTACAACATATCCACATATCACATCTATAATAGCATTCAGAAATATCAGGTCGGACACTAGTCACTATTCTTTATTTATTTATTTATTTAATTATTTATTTATTTATTTAATTATTTATTTATTTATCTATTTATTTATTTGCAATAACTAAAACTTATGTTTGTATTTTATTTATTTATTGTACACTTTACATTATCTTAAATTTATTTCAATTTATTTTTGATATTATTTATGGCTGTCAAACTCTGTTGGTCCGTTGAGACTGGTTAAATTCCGTGATGGAGTCACATTAAAACAATAAAAACAGTTTATTGCATTAAGTGTGGCGTTTTTCACACTCACTGCTACAAAATATTTGCACATTACAAAAAATGCAGACGTTCAAATATGCATCAATAAATGAGAACTGGCGTAAATAAGACGGTTAAACTTTCCATATGCATGATACTAGTTTAGATAATAAAATTTATAGCTAATGCATATTTCGATTGCATGCGGTATTTTATTTGTAGGAAACCAGTTGCTTCTACGTATTAATAGAACTTGTATCGTTGGGACTTATTTCAACCGGACGTCTTAGAAGACTTTTTTTTTTTTTTTTTTTTTTTTGATCCCGCGTAAAATTTTTATTAGCAAAATATTGTCTATTCTAAAACAATAGACCGATAATTATTGTTCTTGTCAATGATACGGATTTTATGTAACACTACCAATTTGATTTTTTTCCCAAATATAAGCATACCCCGACAAAAGTACAAATTATCAAACCTACTAACTAATAAAAGAAAAAAATTAACAAACAAGAGTAGCAATATTCCGGGTAATAGTTAAAAATACATGTACAGTGAATCAGGTAATATTTTATTTAAGTCTTTCGCACCTCTTTTGCTTTTAGAACATGTCAAATAGTGACCTATTTAAGCTGTTCTCACTAAGTTATACAATGTCTTTAAAAAATAATTATAAGAATATTTATCGTGCGATCTACTGTGCGAAGACACAAACCCCGGTGACAACGCGTCTTGGGACCGCTAAAGGCCCTCAGCTGGTCCAGGACAGAGTCCTGTCAGAGGGGTCTAAGGGGCAATTCAACCCGGGAGAAAATAGAATTTTAATAGTTCTGGGGACACTTTTGCCGCACTTCTCTCTCTTTTGATTTTTTCAAACGGGGTTTAAATTCGCGAATGTGCTATGATAAGAATCGAATAAAAATTTTGAAAGACATTATATAATAATAATAATAATAATAATAATAATAATAATAATAATAATAATAATAATAATAATAAAATAGTAGTAGTAGTATTAATGACCAAAAGAAATAAAAATAAAACTATTTTTAAATAAAAGTAATAATAAAAAATTTAAAAACGCATTCTATTTCACTTCAGTTAACAAGAGTCATACCTCTGCAATGCAATTATGTCAATGCAAAGTGTGTTCTTTTGTGTTTTCCTCCCGTTGTTGGAATTTCAAAATTATCTCAAATATGCTAACAAAGAAATAGTACACCAGAAGTATATTTGACATTTTGGAGTGTAAAACATGATAAGGAGAAAGCAGATACTCCATAATCAGTCAAATGTCACCTAGATTTATTTTTTAATATAACTGACTCTAACGCAATCTTACAAAGCTAGGGGTTGTTGTTGTTGTTGTTGTTGTTTTTTTTTTTTTTTTTTTTTTTTTTTTTTTGTCTTAAAAAGAACATTTACACATGCAGTACTGTCTAAAAATGGTTACACTTAGAAGAAAAAAGAAAAAGAAAACAAAAAGAAAAGGGGAAAAAAAGAAAGAAACGCAGACATATATGTAATTTAACAGGTTTGGAATAGTTCCAATAGAACACGCACGTGTATATGAAAGAATGATTTTTTTCATAATGCATTATTTTTCGAAAATTAGTCATCACACCATCATTATAAACTACTGTTTTGTCATTATAACGTGAGGATGAATGAGATGGAAAAACAAATATTTGGTTAAGTAATATCCGAAATTCTCCAGTGGTTTTTGTCAATGAAAACAAATGTTTAATTAAAACTATTGAACAAAATCTGAGGGATTTCGGGGTTTTCAATGAAGATAGATCAGTACAAGAAGGTTGTGAAGTTATAGATTTCATATGTTTGGTTTGAAAACTTTTTTTTTTTTTTTTTTTTTTTTTTTATTTTTATTTTTTTTTCAATTAATTTTGGATATGTTACAAGCTAGTATTGCATCATTCTCTATATAACGTATTTCCAGTCGTTTGGATTGAAATAAAAAAAATTGATCTATATGAATCAGGCGTTAAATCATACAACAGGGACCGAGACTGGATGCACATATAAACTGAGCGTAGCATCTACCATCGTGTAACGAGATGACATGGCAATCTTTTTTTTTTTTCATAAACCATCTCCCACCATAAGTCAGTTGTCCGACTGGTTTTACTTAGAAGAAGGAGAGAATGATTGTTTTAGTTCTTTAAGATTGATACAGGATAACTGAAAGTCACCATGACTAATCAAGTTTGTCTATGTGCTTGTCAAAAATGATTGATAAACGGCAAATTGTTTTATTGGTTCAAATCCTTAAAACAATATAAAGTGCAAAGTTTTATCATTTTATGCTCCTATTTCAAGGTTACATGATCTTGTGTGTGGTTTCTTTCAACTGGTTTTACGCCACAGAAGGACGAACGGTCTATGAACGCCTTTGACTCTAAAATCGCCCTGAATAAGTTTTCCGAGTTTAATTATGAAATAGATTGGTAGCCCCCTAGGTAAAATACGTGTCAGCGGTCCAGGACGATTGTCGATGTATTTGGGATTGATCAGGAAATGTGAAACATGCTAATATTGAATCCTGAGTTGTAAAGTTTTAAAAGAATAAAAAAAAAATCGTATTCGATTCTGAATTGCTTCTTCTATGGCAAACGGACATCAATTTATCGTCATGTCAATACATACAATATTCTAATATACATGCCTATACAAAAAGTTAATAGTTTTCAAGATAATTTGCAATTTAAGTCTTCTTCTTTTGCAGCTGTGACTTACTCAAACATAAACGAGTTGTCTTTCTTTAAATGTTTTTTTTTCCAGCAAATACTTACAAATCTCATTTAAGTTTGCTCCTATGTTTTTCGAATTTCTTTCAAGTGAGATGCACATGTACCAAATTAGATTTGAATATTAGATATTGATTGACTAGTGTTTTACTAATACGTTTCTTGTTTCACATTTTATGTTCTCAACTCTTATCCTTGCAGAGATTTTTAAAAACCAAATAAATGGGATATGGTCCGTTTAATTTTATTAGAGTTTTCAGGTTGCGTAAAATGTCGCTCCATTTTATAGAAAATGGTTCTCTTTTGTCAATTTCAATTTCAATTTATTCAGTTAATCACTCAGTCACTCCAAGAGTGGGGCATGAGGGCATACAATATATAGCACATATATAGTAGTACTAGCTAACTGATATTACATTACAGTTTTACAATATAATATTACAATACAATACAATATAATATAAAATATTAATGCATATTAATGTATCATAACATAACATTTCAATGGAAATATTTTGATATAATATAATTATATCGTATATATAAATTATTATAGCGCATATTATTTATATCTATAATAATAACATAATGTTTTATTGAATTCTATATATGATGAGTTATAGTAACATAATAAAATCTATCTGTATTTATATAATATAATTATGTTATAATAACATTATTTTCAATGCAAATCTTTTGATATAATTTGAATAAACATGGAAATATTATATAATAATTTGACATTTCAGAGACTTAACAATCTATATAATTTATCATATGACGGATATTTTATATAATAATCTGGTATATATTTGGTTCGAATGCTTGAGTATTTACTACAAATAAATAAATAATGAAATTCATCACCAACTGTGTGTGGACAATACGGAAAAATTCTTTCTTCCCTGTGAACATTTAACCACCTTCCAGTTTCAACTGGTAACTTATAATTTGATGTACGCAGTTTACACATTGTTTGGGCTTTAGATACATTTAATTTAAGAAGATATTTTTCTAATTTAATTTCTGACTTCAAAGAAAAATAAAATTTACCTTTTGATGTCACTTATTTACTTTTCACATATTCAAGTCAATCTACAGTTTGACCTCAAACTAATTGCAACAGAACAAATGTTGTTACTAATATGCTCTCAAAAACATGAAATGTTTATAGTAAAAAGTCTACCAAAATCTGACAAGGGGAAACAAGTTTTTGAGAAGTTTTATGGGGATTTCTATAGACAAGGGAGTTATCATATGTTTTTTGCTATTTTAACAAAAAGTAAAGCAAAGACCCTGGAATTAATCAATCATAATTGAATCCATATGTATATTCAACATTTCTGATTTCATTTAAAGTGAAATCATTAGCCCATTTTCATTCAGTTGCATTTTATTTTAAGTCTTTCACAATCTAATGTTTCTATAGTGATGAGGAATTGATAACAGAATACTCAAAGTAATGAAGTAGAAGTATTGAAAAGTTATGTTTTTAACCTGAGATATACTTATTTTATCACATTTGTGTATAACAAAATATATTTGAGGTGAATAAATTTTTTTCCCATCTCATTAACATGCCCTTAATTATTGTTTTGCATAAATTCTTTCAACAAAATTATTTAATTTTTTTACATTCCATTTACATATTACATTCTATGTTGTCTTAAATTACCTATTTTTAGTCTATGTATAAATTTCCATCTAATTTCTAGGTTGTTCTTCATATAGTATCAGAGAAAACTTGAAGTTTTTTAAAATTTTTGTGTAAAATTTAGGATCATAATACAGAGTTATCTCTCTTTTCTATAGAAAATGCTATTGTAACTTCAATTGGCAAAAAACCCAAATTTCACTGGATTGACATTGGTAGATATTTTATGGTGAATAAAAACACAATTCCTAAAAACAAACACATGAAAATATTTTCTGTTGCAATTACTTTGAGGTTTGACCCTATTTTTTCATAGATTGACTAGACTAACATTAATTCTTTGAATCGTATTTGAAAGAATGGCGGGAATGTTTTGGTTATATACATGAGCATGCGCCACTGGAATTTCGCGCCAAACTAGCACGCGGCATCACGGTGATCACGAATTTCTGCTAGTATCAACCACGGCCTGGTTTATTTTATAGAAATGTGTTGTAAGTATTTTACCAAGCTTTCACAGAACATCATAAAACATGGGTTTTTCTTAGTTTGACATCTTTCCGTGGACTGGTCACTGCTTTTTAATGTTGAGAAAAGTGGTGAAACTAAATACTTTGTGTGTGCTTGTGTACGTTATATCTCGGAGTTACGGAATGGAGGTTGGTTTTTATAAACGTATAAACCTCATTTTGTGATTCCTAGAAGGTAGCTTTTGTAAAACGAGACTACTGATATCATTTGCACGGAAAAGGCTATAGTGATGGGTAAATACAACCCCTGTCGGTATTTAGAAGACTTTTTTAATTGAAAGTTATTTTTTACTTGTAACTACATCGCAATTGTCAATATTATATAAGTATTAAAATAAAATATATATTTATCCATTAGTTGTTACCTAATGAAAACCAAAGATACCCCCCCAAATGGTTATGGTAGTTGTCAGGTGGGGGTGGGGGGGGGGGGGATGAAAGTAGGGTCCAGCAAGAAAATAAGGCTTTCATGGTTTATTTAAACTGTATACATGTTTTTTAATTAAATTGTTGCTAAATACAGTTTTCATATCTTTGAAATGTAAAATTTATTTTAATTGACATTTTCTCAGTCTTTCTTGGCAAAACGGTTTTGCTTGGAGGGATGAACAAAAATTGAAATAGTGCACCAAATAATGGACATAATCAAATATTAGGTTTTTGCATATTTGAAAAATCATTGCTTTGGTCTTCTACCTTCTAAAAATGTGTTAACCTGGTGAGACATTCAAGCATTCCCCATTCAATTTTCACAGCAAACACAACTTTGCTTTATATGACTCAAAAGTGTTGATTAAAAATAACAATTTCAAAGACTTTTTATACGCCCGTCAAAGACGGGGCGTATTATGGGATCACCCTTGGCGGGCAGGCGGGCGTCCGGGCGGGCGGATGGGCGGGCGGGCGTACTGGCGGCGGGTTTGTCCGGCCCATAACTCTGACATCTATGATCAGAATGACTTGAAACTTGGTATGCTTACTTACCACGATGATGCGAAGTGCAGTGCTCAGGAACCGTAACTCTAGCTTCCTTAATTTTTGAGTTATTCCCCTTTGAATGCTGTTAGCATGTTTGTCGGGATCATAACTTTGACATCTATGGTCAGAATGACTTGAAACTTGGTATGCTTACTTACCACGATGATGCCAAGTGCATTGCACAGGAACTGTAACTCTAGCTTCCTTAATTTTTGAGTTATTCCTCTTTGTGTGCTGCCAGAGTACGCGGCGGGTTTGTCTGGCCCATAACTCTGACATCTATGGTCAGAATGACTTGAAACTTGGTATGCTTACTTACCATGATGATCCGAAGTGCAGTGCTCAGGAACCGTAACTCTAGCTTCCTTAATTTATTCTACCAGGGAGCAGATACACATAGAGTTGTAGGCTGAAGAACTTGCTGTCTTTGAAACAACCCAGTATACTAGAGATTACCTCAATTTTGTGATGAAGGTTACAAGAACATGATGGTAAAATTATATAAATGGTGTGGCTGGTGGTAAGTCTTTTTTGTTACTGAAAATAATACCAAAATCTCAATAATTACTATTGTTTTTTATTGTACTTGTTGACTTGTGCACTGCATTTTGTATCATTGTGATGAATAATTGAATTGACTTATTGATTATGAACAGCTCATATGAACTGTATAAGTCCCTTTACAGTTCATAATAAACAAAATATCCACATAAATGACTTGCAGATTTGACGGGCGTATCATGCTCTGCCATGCGGAACTCTTGTTTCAAAATGATTACAAGCTGACATTTTTCTATTTATAAACATTTGATCTAGTTACCTTTAAATGGTAATTTGATTTTTATATGTGTATCAAGGCTGAGCTAGTCCTGTTGTTGTGTTGTATATAGTAGATTATTATACTAAAGTGATTTACTGTCAGACTTTATATGGATCTTTTAGCCTCATGAAAGAGCACTTGCTTATCAACTGGAAAGCTTAAAACATATAACCATATAAAGGTAGACAACTCTCCAATACTTAAGTCATGATTTATAAATGTTCGTTAGTAAATTCATCTTTCTTTATTTCATTTCATTCCCAGTCTGACCCATGGGTCCAGAGGGATTTTATTTGTGTTTATAAGCTTGTTGGTATAAAGTGGACTTTGTTTGTTTCTCTGTTAAATACATGTAATGCCATGCTTGACCAACAGGCTGTAGTCAAATAATAATAATAATAATAAACATGTAGCATGAAAATTCAGTAAAGCTACATCATTTTTTTTTAGAAATTCTGATTCATATTTTTAGTTGGCAAGATTTTTTTAAGTAATTCAATAATTTTAAATTAAATTGTATGCATTTTTTCTGATGCTTAAGTTCTAACAGTCCTGAAAAAAATTCACGAAAATATTTATGTTGTTAGCATTTTGAAAATAATATGTTTTGAGATGTACTAGATGATGCACTGTGAATGAGTAGAAATTAAGAGTTTGGATGCCAAGGAAAAAAATGTACCATATAATAAGGTTACATTTAATTTCCTGAAATGTGTGTATGTGAACAATATAAATTTGATGAATTCAGGAATTAGCCATTTTTTATTTGTAATATGTATTAATTCCTAAAGTCTTGAATACAAATTGTAGTAAAAAGATAGTATCATAGTGAACATTGATTTTAAGATCATTATGTTCTATTTCTCTAATTCAAAAATGACATATAAAACCATATTTTACAACCAAGGAAACAAAATAACAGTAATATTGCACATCATCAGAAAATATATTGGATTTTTTTTTATTTTTAGTAATTGCAACCATTTTATGTTATTTTATCATTTCAGACTAAAACAGAAAGAAGTGATTTGAATTAAAGACAAGAAAATGTTTACAGATGTTTGAAAATAGATGTGGTAACAATCATATCTGATAAGTAAAAAAAAAACAATATCCTTGATCCTGTTTGTCATAGTTTTCAAGATTTTATCATATTTTTAGGATTGAAAAAAACTGGGAGTCAAGTATTTTGATCTTATTTGGTTGCCTTAAATTATGTTAAAATTTTGTCTAAAATTTAAATCCATTGCATTCTGTGAAGTAATGCGTTTCTCTAAAAACTGATTTAAATGTCAAAAAGTAAGTTTTGACATGACAATTATCATTTAACCAAAAATCAAATCTATTAGGTATGTTTTTGTCCAGTTAAAACCATTATAGCAAGAAATTAAGTTAAGGACATTTTTATAAACTGTTACATAATGTTCTAATGATGTTGTCACAAAAAAAGTTTTGTAATGTTATCTCTCCTATGAAATTGCACTGTTGTTAGCAGTGTTGTAAGAGAGGCTTTTTTTCATTCTATAATTTCAGTTTTATCAATTGATGTTAAATAAGGCATTGCTTACCATAAGGGATTTCTGGTTCATAAAAATAAATCATTTTAACTGAAGTAATCTTGTTAACACGTTTAATATGATACCCAGAGGATTTATCATGCCAAATTTAATTGTTTTGCACTGATATTAAATAAAACTATGGCAGGCATGATCAATGTATTTTCCATTTATTTTTGTATTTGTAATTTAAGTATCATTAATTTCTTTAATTTAAAGCATGTGTGTGAAATAAATGCAACTGAAATTACGATGCTAGCTTTACTTATCCTAAGTGATGCATCCTGGGTAATAAATTGAGTATTAATTGTTTGTCTTGTGAATGTTTGTTGTAATATCACCTGCTGCTGTAGTGCTTTGCTTCTTTAAGAATGACTAAAGAGTTTTTTACATCCTCTTCTCAAAATAAAACCTAAACATCTTGTTTTAATATTTGTTTTAACAGTGGTAGAATTAAAGATGATCTCTAAAATGATTGTGTTTTTGATATGTTTGGAATATCTTCTATTTAGCATGCTGTTTATTTCTGTAAACAGAAGACAAGAAAAGCCTAAAAAATTCTTCACAGATGGGGTTCACTCTGGTAAAACTATCAATTTAGAAAATTTATGGACAGAGAAATTTCTTCATTGCTGAGTTGGAGCCTTTCATTAGATCTACAGATTTATAATAATTACCATACATAAATAAAGATAAATTTTTAATTCTTATAGCCTCTTTTGATGTTAATTGCTAAAACATTTACACATTTAAGACATGTAAATACTAAAATATGAAGGGGAAAAAACATGGCCTGGATCTATAGTTTTTGTATATAAATACAAAACCATAATGCACAGAGATAGCAATGTTTGTAGGTCAATGTAAAAATTATGTGTTATAACTTTTTGAAGTTTAAAATCCAAAAGGGAAAAAAACTAAACTTTCATAAATATTACTACACAATAATTTAATCAGGATAGTCGGTACTAGGGCAGTAGCTAGGGTGTTTTTTTTTTTTTTTTTTCATGTACTGATTTTTCTCCTTTCTTCAACATAAGTCATAGAATTTCCATCTAGAGCCTCCACATGTGTCCAGGTAATTTGACTTTGGTTTTTCTACTCTGATTCTGGTGTGAAGCATGTGTGTTAATTCTTTAACTTTTCTGTGTTACTATGTTATTTAGCCACTTTTGCACAATGTAATCAGATATTTTCTGATTGCTGTGTGTATCAGTATCTAAAGTTACCTGTTTAGTAATAGTGAGACTTTAATTTATTCTATACATCAAACTTGGTAAGTAGTTTTTTTTCTTTCTTAAATGTTGTCTAGAATTTTCTTTTGAAAATAACAAAGATTGTAAGTATGATTAAGGTGGGTAATTTGTGTTTGTGTGTGCTTTTTATTTATTTATTTGTTTATCTATTTATTTATTTTTTTGTTTGTTTGTTTTCTTCCATGATGTAGTATATTTAAGTCATATTTTGTAAATGACTTAATATTGGTTAAAAAAAAGTTTTCTGTGAAATTAGAAATAGATTTTAAAAATATTATTGAAATTAAATAAAAAAAATTGTTGAAAATGAGATAAAATTGTTTTAGTTTATATAAGTATTGGTAAGTAGAGAGAGGCGTGACATATTTAACAATTATTTTATATTGTTATTAAGCCTAATTGCAAACACCATTCTGTCACCATTAAACCTATATAATACATTTTCAATTTTGGATTTTTTAAAAGCAAAATCATGTATCATGTAAAAAGTGTACAAGAGTTATCTCCCTTAGTACATATGCTGGCATTCATATTGGCAATATCTAATCTTAAAAAGAAAGTTATCATAAAAAATGACATGTTTTTCAAAAATTCAAATACTGTTTCAGTCTACTGGTTATTCTTTAAATGGCTGATGTGATAGATATTTAAATTTTAACATGTTTATTATTATTTTCAACAGTTAAAATGCATCTTACACGCTTTACATCAGTTAGCATAGAGAATTGTTTTAATCAATAAAGACACATTCATACAAACCTCTTTTATAATTTATGACTGAAAAACTTGTGATTCATTATCCTTGTTTCATCTCCCGAGCTTTTTACATTCCGACATAGTGTAACATGACTACTTCAAGCAAGATAGAAATCTTGTCCTTGAATTATTTATTACACAAAGGAATGATCAATTCTTAGCAATAACTTTAAATATTATTGAGTGAATAAGTTATTAAAACTTGTTTAAAAACCACATTTAATGATACTGCTGATACTGGCAGCTTGGGGAATTTATGTTAAATTAAAAACCTATATTGAAAAATTAAAAAGCATATAGAATTTAATCAAACAGCATTTAAGATCACAGATAGGAAATCATTCTGAGTTTTATTGTAAAAACATCTCATATTTAATAATTTATTTTTGAAATTTATTTCTCAATCTGTTTTTTTAATTCTGAGTGACAACAAGAATTTAAATGATTATATAAGTTTCATCTGTAGTACATTTGACCTTGACTTATTTATTTTTTTGCAAAACAAAACTTCTAAAGGCAGCGTGCAAAATGAGGAGTTCATTCAAAGATTTAATTTTCTAAAAAAAATTTTGATTTCAATTAAAATTTGTTCTTAAAGGTGACCTTGAGCTTTTTCCTTTTGACAAAAAAGTGCATGAAAAGTGCATGGGTGATCTGGATCTAAAAACCTAAACTTGCTTCAAATATATATATTTTTTTTTTTTGAAATAATTGGCTTGTATTAAGAATATCAACAAATATAAACATTCACAACCTTTTATTCAACAACATTTTAAAGAACACAATGTATTCCATGTGTTTTAAACCAAATAAAAAGAATAACAGTATATAAAATAAAAACTTGTTTTGTTATTTTTGTCATGTTTATAAAATAAATTACAAACATTTGGAACTTGGCAGCCATACCAGTTTTTGATTGTTTTTAAGCTGCTATAATTAATACCATGCTACAACCAATATGCGAAACACACTACTTTTGTTTTTGAAAATGTCTGCAACTTGATCGGACACCAGTCAACTTCTACGTATAATCCTATGGCTCATGGAGTACAAAACACTCTACTTTCGTTGTTAAAATGCACAACTCGATTGGAAACCAGTCAGCTTTTACTTATTACCTTATGGCTCATGAAATAAGCAGATTTGTTATAAAAGCCGGAATCGAAACCAGACATGGGTTCAACTGGCCTTAAACTGAAATGCAGCAAAATATCAACCACTTGTCTTTATACATATTGTTACAAGTCTAGGATTGTTCAGAATATTTTTATAAGACTTGTCTTTCTAGAACACACAATATTTTGAAATTTTGAAAAAGTATAAACCAGCCATTCACCCCCAAAAAATTCAATAAATAAATAATTAAATCTTGTAATCTCCTATGATTTGTTTTTATGTTTTATGATCAAATTTCTTCATAAAAGATTGTTGTTGGTTTTTTTTTTTTTTTGGTTTTTTTTTTATAAATATTTATTATGAATGATAATCTACAGAGAATTTTACATGAGTTTCCATGTAATATTGAATTTGTAAAATACGTTTGATGATCAAGTCTTTATGCAAAACACTTAGTGCATAAATATTTAATCAGGAATTTCAATTAGAACACAAATGTAAGATTTTGTTTGAATAAATTCTTTTTGTAATGAATCAAAATTTGTACCTTATTTTTATGAATTAAAACATGAAAAGTGACATCATTACATGAAACCACAATTGGATGGTGTTGGTAACCTTGACGATCAGAGTAATATAGAACAACTGTAATATGATTTTCATAACATGGTTTTATTACATAATTTTGAACAGGTTATGCAATAAGGAATGGATATTTGTTAAATGTTTTAGTCAATTTTGACATCTAAAACCAGGGATATTATGTTCGAAATGTTTTTAGTATAGTTATAGCAAAAAATAAATTGTTTAAAACAATTGAAACTGTCTGATATACTGTACTGTATGAGTATTTATTTTGGCTGTGTATTAATATTGGCACTTTTAGTGTAAAATTAATTTTGACCAATATTAATTGACCAACATTAATTTTAAGCTCACCTGTGAAAGAGGAAACAATGGAAATGCCAATTTTAATACACACTAAATGTTTGAGACCTTTGGGAGCACCAAATATAATACACGCTAATATAAATTCTTATACAGTATAATTTTAAAAAGTAACGACTGTTTCTCCTGTAGTTATTTATCTTTTTAACAGAACTTTAGGCCTATAGAGGTCCTACCTCATTCTGTTTTTAAAATCCAAGTTTAAAACACTAAAAGACCCACATTCATTATTTTATCCTGTCAAATTTGTTTTATCAGAGAGATATTTGTGATTCATTTGATAAAGTAATTTATTTATAAAATTGGTTCTAAAATAATTTTAGAGGAATTTTTAGGAGTGTCGTGAAAAATGATAGCTTATTAGAATTTTATAAGTGTATGTTTTTAAAGTTAATTGACATATATTTTATTGATTGATGTATATTTTTTCAGTAAACACATACAAACATATTCTTATTGTGTTCAGTACTTGCAGTACTTTGATATTGTTTTATTTATGTGCTTAGTCACACATTGATTATGATGCTAATGTCTTGTGTAGACAGTGTTATAAAAGTCAAGAAAGCAGCTTGACATGTTTGTCAATTATTCTAGATACACATAAATTGTAATGTAGCCCAAAATAACATCAGAAAAAGGCGGTCCCTGGAATAAGAATTGTTTATTGTGGTCTGGGTAGCTCAGTTGGAAGAGCTAGAAGTTGGAAGTTGCCTATAGTGTGGGAGGTACTTCCTGTTACAATTTGGTGGCCAGTGTGGCCCTCAGAAGTGGTGGACTGATGGTTGTGAGCCATATAAAGTCTATTCGTGAGACATTAGGGTGAGATTTCCCTTGGACCATGGGAAAATAAAGAATAACAGGAGAGTAATGTAGCAGTCTGGGTAGCTCAGTTGGTAGAGCACTCGCCAAGTGCAGGATGTCCTGGGTTTGATTCCTGGTCTGATAATTGCTAATTATCTTGAAATCTATTAACTTTTTGTATAGGCATGTATATCAGAGTTTTGTAGGTATTGACATGAGGATCATTTGATACATGGTTCAAAGTCATATGTTGAAAGGTCAAGGTCACAGCTGCAAAAGAAGATTTAAATTGCTAATTATCTTGAAAATTATTAACTTTTTGTATAGACATGTACATTAGAATATTGTAGGTGTTGACATGAAGATCATATGTGTTCAAGGTCATATATGTTCAAAGGTTAAGGACATAGCTGCATAAGTATACTGAAATTTGTTAATGATTTGGAAATTATTCATTGCACTACAGTTACTTCATGCATATTATATACTACTTATATATATGCTACTTATAAATGAAATGTGACTGTATATATTTCTGATTAAGTTTTGTGGCAGATCTTAACTTGAGAAAACTTGTAAAGTTTCTGTACTTAATATATTGTCTGTTGCACTTTGCAATCAATTTTGGACATATCCTCAGGTGAGTGTTAAGGCCCATGGGCCTCTTGTTAAATTTTATTTTAATGCCAGTCCACAACCAGGAGGTTAATTTATAATTAGTAGTCTGTACATTGTATAGATTTTTCTTGTCATATTTCATTTGCTTTTGTTCCTTTATTACCCATTACACTAACCTTGTCCTCCCAGTTATATACATGGTTGTTTTCAGCTACAGGGGAAGTATTAGTCTTGTATAGCACTTGCAGTCATGTACAATTGAACAATAAAGGTTACTTCACATAAAGAAACTTGTTGAACAAAGTCACATCAGTATTGCTGTAGCTATTAGTGACCCACATCTATAGACATCATGAATTCAAAAATGTAAAGGGAAATAATTTAAAATTCAGATTCCCACCATCATTAGTCAATTTTGCTAACATTCAGAAAATATTTTATGTTATCATTTTCGCTGTATATCCTTTTATTATACATGTATGCTGTTGAAACATATGGTCCAACGTTATTTAAGAAAACTTGTTACCATGACAACACAACTTTTTTTTTACTTTTATTTGAGAGTTATCTATTAAGTTTATTGTTCTATTCAGTGGTTTTTTCTCAATTATTAGCCTTGATTTATTATGCATTCTACATGATGGCCATTGGATTAGGGTAGATCCCTCCCTTGATATGAATATTTTTATTACCTTATGTCTGATGGTGCACCTATTAACCGATAAAAATCCAGAAGCAAATAAGATTAACTATAAATATTTTATTTGATTGATACATATTCATTCTTTAATGAATCTATTGCAAGAAAAGATTTTTTTTCTGAGAAAATTAATTATTTATGGTTTTAGGTGTATAATCAAAGAAAACCATTGTTAGGGTTTAAAACACAGGATTGTTATCCATATGACTTTATCAGAACTAAGAATGTTTTCCAGGATTCCCGATTTTAAATCTTAACTTTTATATGATTAATAATACTGGATTGTGATTGTTGATTAAAAAAGTGAAATGCCTTTCATTACAAAGCTAATAGAGAAACAACTGCAACAACAACAACAACAACAACAACAACAACAAAAAGTTGAGCTAATGTCAAGGTCATCAAATGGTTGAAATAAAAAACTGGGTATTAAAAATGTGCATTTTAAGCGGATTGATTTTACATCTGTCTTATTATTGTAATGAAGTTTAATAAAATTCTGTTTGATTATCAGGTTTAGGGTTGGATTTATACTACCACCTTAGGAACTCAGTGGTTAAGCGTTCACCTCTAAGGTGAGAGGTCAGGGATTTGAACTCCAGACAAGACCTTAAAATTTCAGATAACTGCTTCTTGGTCTGGCACTTGGCATAAAAAGGACGAAATATTGACATGGTTACCTGATGTCATGATGATGTGAAGTTGGGAGTGGTGTGTTTGTCTATGTTGTAATTGGCCTTAGTTTTGAGGATGTCATTCACAAAGATCTTTTAACTTTTCATTCTAACTGTGAAGATCAGTTACCAGTAACTTTCATGTTTCCAGATTTGTTCTGGCTAGAAATCAAACTTTCAAATTCCCTTATACAAAGGAACTAAGCAACTGTAGGTCCCAGGTCTGCAGAAGTAATCAAGGAACTAAGCTACTGTAGGTCCCAGGTCTGCAGAAGTAATCAAGGAACTGAGCTACTGTAGGTCCCAGATCTGCAGAAGTAATCAAGGAACTAATCTACTGTAGGTCCCAGGTCTGCAGAAGTAATCAAGGAACTGAGCTACTGTAGGTCCCAGGTCTGCAGAAGTAATCGAGGAACTAAGCTACTGTAGGTTCCAGGTCTGCAGAAGTAATCAAGGAACTGAGCTACTGTAGGTCCCAGGTCTGCAGAAGTAATCAAGGAACTGAGCTACTGTAGGTTCTAGGTCTGCAGAAGTAATCAAGGAACTGAGCTACTGTAGGTCCCAGATCTGCAGAAGTAATCAAGGAACTAATCTACTGTAGGTCCCAGGTCTGCAGAAGTAATCAAGGAACTGAGCTACTGTAGGTCCCAGATCTGCAGAAGTAATCAAGGAACTGAGCTACTGTAGGTCCCAGGTCTGCAGAAGTAATCTGAAGTATACAGTTTTATCACAGAATCAATCTTGTCTTTAAAGTACAGAATGATTTGTGATATATGAATCAGCTTTACAGAAAAGCTTTATGTAGAAATCAATTAGATTTGATTTTTAATTGTTCTTGACCTTGATGTAAAATGATATCTCTTTTCATTGATAAACAGATTTGACTGAAAATATACTTTTTTCACTGGAAATAGATTAGACAGATATATATATAAGATTAGAATATATGATATTTAGATTTTTTAGTGTAACAGATGTTTCAGTTATGGTAGTTCTGATTGTCATAAGCACATTTTTAACCAAATATCTAAAGTTTTAATCTTTTTGGTAATGATATCACTATGGGCAGATATTTAACAAGCTAAATTTAACACACAATTCAACAGCATATATCTAAATTTCCCTTCTTTTTGTTAGTGGGCAATGCTTTAACAAACAAACAATCTAACACATAATTTCAACTGGGTATGACAAAACTTTGTCATTATCTCACCTGACTTTTAAATATAGAGGGCTCATTTTACAGAACTTGAGGCACAAAAATTAACTTATTCTAGCCTATCACAATTAGCAAGGGGATATAATCTGCAACTTCAATTATTGCTGGTACCTTGTAAAACAAGTTTGTCAATTCAGCTGCAGAATATTGTTGGTTTTTTCTGGGCAATCCAGTTTTCTCCACCATCCCAAAAAGTTTGTCAGTTCACCTGCAGAATGTTGTTGGTTTTTTGTCTGGGCATTCCAGTTGTCTCCACCATCCCAAAACTGACTACCTTACTATAAATGATTGACTGTGGAGTAAAATTCAATTAATCTACTCAGCTTGAGAAAAAACCCTGACTAAGAGTTAAGCCACATTCAATTATCAAAAAATCTTATTGGTTGCCTTTAAATTCTAGCTTCAACAGTTAAATGATAAAAGTCTCTATCTCTGCATTGGTAACAAATTTAATCAAACAAACAGGTGGCCATAACAGCAGGGTAGATGTAAAACATCATGCAGGAAATTAATATCTGATAATATGTTCTACCTTCTCCTCCTGTGTCATTGATTAAAAATAAACCTGATCGACACTGATAGTTTGTGATTTAAAAAAAAAACAAAATCTCATTATTGTGTTGAGTTTAATACTGTGAAATCAGGTGAAAAAAGAAATTAAATAAATTTCAAATTAAAACTGTGAATTAAGGTGAAAAAAACCCAAATGAATGAAAAAATATATATTTATATAGATGTCAGGTATTCGTAACAGTTCAGGTAGCTCACAGTCACCCTGCAGCCAATTACCGTTATTCTTTATATCTAAAAACCATAAAATCGGATAAAAGAGAATGAAGACTAACAAGATTTTACATGACCTTACTTATAAAACCATTATTTATATGTGATATTACAATATGAGCACTGGTCTAGCTGATAAGCTTTACAACTCGAGAATAATTATTTATATGAAATAAAACTGTGAAATTGGATGAAGAAAGAGCCAGAAAGTAGCATATTTCTTCAGTTTCTGTATTATAAAATAGCTATTAATTTAGGATAAAAATTGTGAAATCGGCTAAAGAAATAAGTAAAAGTTTACTTGATACGGCCTATTAGTAAATCGGATATCAATAGATAAGAGGATTAACTGATATCCTGATTACTTATCGATTTAAGGATATCAATCTAATTCTTAACATGGCTCAGACTCTCGTAACATCCTCAGTCGTTTAGATAATCGTGATCACCAATACAACATATCTTTTACTGACTACCAAAACCTTTTTCACAGAGTTTTAGAGAGTCAGTCAGTACTGTTAAATCAACCTCACAAATTGATATGATTTCAATTTTACACTGAAAACATGGTTTTTCTCAAATACTATAGATAATTCATCATTATTTGGTTTTAATCGTCTTTTGTGGTCATGATCCTGTCAAAATCTATATATATGATGGAAAATTAAAGTCTGATGTGTTTCCATTGATTTCAGATGTAAATATTTATTGATGAATTTTTATAAAAATAGTTTTTTTAACTTTAACTTCTGAATACATGTTCTTGTTATTTTATGGTTATGGAGTGGAATGAGGAGTAGTGGTATTTTATGTCTTAATCAAGATTCTTTAACTTATATCAATGGCAGTCAGTTCTGGTATGGTAGGGGTAACCCGAGTGCTTAGAGAATACCACCAATCTTTAGACCACTTGGTTACCGAGGCCACTTATGTTTTCAGTGTTCATGTACTGCTTTTGCACATTTTTACCATAAGTTATCCCTCAGATTCTTGTGGAAATAATTAGATTTGTCTGTAGTTTGATAATTCATCTAACCAGAAATAAATGAACATCCTATAAGAAATTGATGAAAATAAATATTTGATGTGATTCCAGATGAGGTATTTTGTTAACCAGTATATTAAGACTTCTGAGGTGATTTTTCACCTCCAGTTGGTGGCTCCACATGTAGAGAGTGAATGGATCAGAAATGTAGAGAGTGAATGGATCAGAATAGTTAAAACACAGTGAAAGAGGGGTTTGATGTACAATATTTGAACTAAAATTTTTCAAGCTCTTTAGAACATTTAATAGGGATTAGACAGGAAATTGAAATTTGTCCCAAATCGCCATAAAGTCATGTAATTAAAATCCTATTTAACAAGTCTAATGTTATTCTGATATCAAATCTTACTGACATATCCCATTGTTGTAACATGAAGTCATGTTTTGTAAGGCATTTGCGCATATTAACATTTTGACTCTTTCTTTTTTAGTGAGGAATAAATTTCCCATTGCTAAAAGAACATTTTCTAGAATTATACAATAAACAAAATCTTTTATTCATGTTCATATGATATTGAATTTATTAAACTCTTTATTAAAAGCTTTTGACATTTTGGTCGAAGTTCGAAGTTTGTATGTGTCTTTGGTCAAATTCCAAAAAGTAAAGAAAAATTACTGAGATCTCAATTAGTTGAGTCTCAGAATGGAGGCTTAAATAGAGACATTTTTAGATGACACCATGTAAATTGCTTATGTTTGTTTTGATAGAGTTTCCTTTTCTTTTTTTTTTCTAATATATACATATATATGTGTACAAACACACATCATCTAAAAAAGCAAGTTTGCTTTATAATATAAAATACATTTTAAATATTTGGCATCAAAACTGAATTTTATTCATGCTTTTATAAAGAATTTTCTTTTTCAGTGTGATTTAAAATTAATCTCTATCGTAAGCAGAATTATTTTTCAAAACGGCAACAACAAAACTTATTTATTTTACAGATGCTTCAAAAAGAGATTTAATCAACCTTATGCATATGATTCACTATTTATTGTGTGTGAGGTCTTGAGCAGTTTAGCAGTTTTCAGGGGAAAAAGCTGGAAGTAGATGGAGGATAGATATAATAAATTCATTCATTTGGCAGAAATTTCAAATTCAAAAAAAAATTGTTACAACTACAATTTGCCAATTGAAAATATCATAAATTAAATATACAGTGTGTTTCGTACCACATGTACTCCATTGTTTTGTCATGTAATTAATTTTGTTATATAAAATGGCAATTAACAATCTTCTCCAATTTAACTTTTTTTTTTGAAAAAAAATTTTACAGGTTATATTTTTTGTAAGGTTTAAAGTTTAAGAAAATAAAAAGGGAGATAATTTAAATTAACATCCAAGTCCTTGTTTTGTGATAGAAAGCACTCAAAGAAAATGTCAGAAAATCTATAATTGTAATTCATGATGGTTAGATATCACCAGCTCTTGGGGGTAAATAAAACCAGAATGTAAAAGATTTGTAAGTAAACACAGTAGATAGCTGTTGTTAAGTGAGTTTTGTTTGGCTAGCAATATTACCCATCATGCACTTTGTTTGACTGCAAAAATTACAAGGTTTAGAATTGCATCAATCTTGTTTTTTTAAATTGACACTGTTTTTGGAATCAATTGTTTTTGTTTTCTGTCAGTATCATGCAGTTTTATAAATTATAGTGGAAAGGTTTAAATTCACATGAAATTGTACATAATGAGAAGTTGTCATGAATGTTTTCTTGTTCGTATACTTTTTATTGTTGAATTCTAGAAAACATATTCATCAAATTACAGGAAGAAAATTTATTTTCATGAATTTAAAAATAAAATCTTTTAAAAAATTTTATTTGCTTCCTCTCTGCTGGTAATACAGAAAATCAGGCGAATAGAATGATACGTTGTTTACCGGTAGTGTTCGAGTCAAAATATGTCTAGCTAAAATGATAAGTATAGATAGATCTTAAGATATTTTTAAGACTGCTGTTGTTATAACTATAGGGATTATGGTGACAGAATGGTAAACAAAATAATGATTACTTAGAAACGTGTGTCATACCCTGGTGGGCAAGACCATTATTGTTGGTCTTCATTTCCTGTTCTTATTTTACATATACTAGATAATTTTTTTAAATTTCAGTTTTTACTTGAAATATATGTTATTAAATAATGTATTCTTTTTCTGAACCTCGAAGCGTCTGATGTGTTGACTTCATGAAGAAGAAGAAGGAAGAAAGTCAGGCTTTCTGTAGAAGGTACGGATATTTTACCACTTTTATGCTGTTCCTTAAGATAGCACTATTAAAGATTTAGTTTATAATTACCTGAAGAATCCTAGGGTGTCTTTGGGCGAGCAGTTGTTCTTGTGCAAAACTGTCACCCAAACGCTGAGAACATGAACCCCAAACGTTGTTCGCAGGTCAAAATTTCACACTACCTATTTCAGCAGGAGTGTGAAGAACAAAGATGGCTGCAAACTAATGGTAGGTAAACAATCGCTATGTGTTATGCATTTTTGTTTACGTATCCCCTTACACGTGGGATTTGCATACAGTTGCCATCATGGGAGGAGCATAAGATGACATTTCGCAGTCCCATTGACTGGATTAACCACGTGGTTTGGACTTCTTGTCTTGAAACTTGGTTGTCAAGCTGGTAAGACGTGTAACCAACTTGTGTAATATTTTGTACATGTATAAATTTCAGTCAGTCACGGCAGTGTTATATCGGCTTCTTAGCACCTCATATGCAGTAATTGGTAGTAAACAACACTCCGGTACGGGAGGTTGTTCCCAGTGTTATGGCGATTTTGCAAAAGAGCAATTTTTACTCTAGTGTTGAAAAAATACTCGCCCAAAGACACCCCTATTTCTCCAACTGTATGTTTACTCTATAATTACCTGAAGAATGCTGTTTTCTCCAAATGTATGTTTTGTACCTTAGTCTATAATTACCTAAAGAATCCTATTTTCTCCAAATGTATGTTTAAGTGTACCTTAGTCTATAATTACCTGAAGAATCCTGTTTTCTCCAAATGTATGTTCTGTACCTTAGTCTACAATTACCTGAAGAATCGTATTTTCTCCAAATGTATGTTTTGTACCTTAGTCTATACTTACCTGAAGAATCGTATTTTCTTCAAATGTATGTTTTGTACCTTAGTCTATAATTACCTGAAGAATGCTGTTTTCTCCAAATGTATGTTTTGTACCTTAGTCTATACTTACCTGAAGAATCCTGTTTTCTCCAAATGTATGTTTTGTACCTTAGTCTATACCTACCTGAAGAATCCTATTTTCTCCAAATGTATGTTTTGTACCTTAGTCTATAATTACCTGAAGAATCGTATTTTCTCCAAATGTATGTTTTGTACCTTAGTCTATACTTACCTGAAGAATCGTATTTTCTTCAAATGTATGTTTTGTACCTTAGTCTATACTTACCTGAAGAATCGTATTTTCTTCAAATGTATGTTTTGTACCTTAGTCTATACTTACCTGAAGAATCGTATTTTCTTCAAATGTATGTTTTGTACCTTAGTCTATACTTACCTGAAGAATCGTATTTTCTTCAAATGTATGTTTTGTACCTTAGTCTATATTTACCTGAAGAATCGTATTTTCTTCAAATGTATGTTTTGTACCTTAGTCTATACTTACCTGAAGAATCCTGTTTTCTCCAAATGTATGTTTTGTACCTTAGTCTATACCTACCTGAAGAATCCTATTTTCTCCAAATGTATGTTTTGTACCTTAGTCTATACCTACCTGAAGAATCGTATTTTCTCCAAATGTATGTTTTGTACCTTAGTCTATACTTACCTGAAGAATCGTATTTTCTCCAAATGTATGTTTTGTACCTTAGTCTATACTTACCTGAAGAATCCTATTTTCTCCAAATGTATGTTTTGTACCTTAGTCTATACTTACCTGAAGAATCCTATTTTCTCCAAATGTATGTTTTGTACCTTAGTCTATACTTACCTGAAGAATCCTATTTTCTCCAAATGTATGTTTTGTACCTTAGTCTATACTTACCTGAAGAATCCTATTTTCTCCAAATGTATGTTTTGTACCTTAGTCTATACTTACCTGAAGAATCCTATTTTCTCCAAATGTATGTTTTGTACCTTAGTCTATACCTACCTGAAGAATCGTATTTTCTCCAAATGTATGTTTTGTACCTTAGTCTATACCTACCTGAAGAATCCTATTTTCTCCAAATGTATGTTTTGTACCTTAGTCTATAATTACCTGAAGAATCGTATTTTCTCCAAATGTATGTTTTGTACCTTAGTCTATACTTACCTGAAGAATCGTATTTTCTCCAAATGTATGTTTTGTACCTTAGTCTATACTTACCTGAAGAATCCTATTTTCTCCAAATGTATGTTTTGTACCTTAGTCTATACTTACCTGAAGAATCCTATTTTCTCCAAATGTATGTTTTGTACCTTAGTCTATACCTACCTGAAGAATCGTATTTTCTCCAAATGTATGTTTTGTACCTTAGTCTATACTTACCTGAAGAATCCTATTTTCTCCAAATGTATGTTTTGTACCTTAGTCTATACCTACCTGAAGAATCCTATTTTCTCCAAATGTATGTTTTGTACCTTAGTCTATACTTACCTGAAGAATCCTATTTTCTCCAAATGTATGTTTTGTACCTTAGTCTATAATTACCTAAAGAATCCTATTTTCTCCAAATGTATGTTTAAGTGTACCTTAGTTTATAATTACCTGAAGAATCCTGTTTTCTCCAAATGTATGTTTTGTACCTTAGTCTATACCTACCTGAAGAATCCTGTTTTCTCCAAATGTATGTTTTGTACCTTAGTCTATACCTACCTGAAGAATCCTATTTTCTCCAAATGTATGTTTTGTACCTTAGTCTATAATTACCTGAAGAATCCTGTTTTCTCCAAATGTATGTTTTTTACCTTTGTGAGAAATTTTAATACTCACAACTTTATAATTTTAATTATTAAATTTTAAATATATAAAGAGCCTATTTACTGATATGCATTGAGAAAGTTTTAAAGCTTTTTTGCTTGTCTCCCCTGAAAACCTGTAATTGGTAAGTGAAGTAGTTGACATCTGAGAGCTAGCTTTGTAAATTTGAGTTAAAGTTCAATTCCATCCATGTGTGTGTGTGTGTGTGTGTGTGTGTGTGTGTGTGTGTGTGTGTGTGTGTTTGTGTGTGTGTGTGTGTTTGTTGTGTTCATACATGACCATTGTTGGGTTTTAAAATCATGTATGAAGAAATTCAATGGAAATTTATAGTAGAGAACATGCAAGTGGCAAATCTCTACTAGACAGTTTGGAGTATTGGAATGGATATGTATGTATGGAAACTCAATGAAACAGTAAAATCTCAATTCATAGCCACTTTTTGTTTTGTCTGTTTTTTTTTTTTTTTTTTTTTTTTTTTTTTTTGCTTTATAAAGCAGTTTTGGCAATGATTTTAGGGAGACCAAACACTTAATTTAAAATACTTTCGTTATAAGCAAGGTGGTAAAATTATGGTTGGGAATTATAATAAGGTTTAAATTGATGCATCAAAAGTTTCTGGATAAAATATTTCTTGGTGAATATTATTTCAGTCTAATTACTTCTCGTGCTGTCTTGTTCTGTTGCTTCTATGTCTTCAAATTTATAAGATCTAAGGTCAAGGTCATTTTTTTAATGTGAGTATCTAATGACAACAAAGTGAAACAAAGTGGCTCTTTTTATTATACATGTATTCTAGAACAATATTTGCATCATCAAAGTTCTAATTTAATCATAATGAAATTTATATTTCATTTGAAAAAAAAACTCTTTATTAATACCCAGTGGAGACAATAGAATATCTAAACCATGTTAAAATTCTATCAAAGTCTGTTGACATGTCAGTCTTTACCAGTCTGTTTATTCAACACATAACAGTACTTGACAGTAAATGTTCAATAATAAGCTGTACCGTTCATGTTTGTCTCCAGAAGTCTGTGACAGGATCACAAGATACATGACCTTGTCAGTTATGTCCATTCCCAGTTGTATGAAACAGTGACTATGTTTCCTCAGGGAAATGTTTGAAAAGACCGTTTCATTTATCATGAAAATCGGCCAATATTTCAATTTGAAATTATGACTTCAATCTGAGACTTATGGATTTGGGTTCATAAGCATATTAACATACATTATCTTGACTCATAAGAGTGATGAAATTTCAGAAATTTGTTGACAGTAGGTGTCATGCCAAGTCAATGTCTGTTCAATACGGATAGTAACATCTTTAAATTTTATTCTTGGCATGATCTGAAAGGCTTGAAAGCTTGATACAAAATTTCTAACATTGATTGAGCAACTGAGCGACTACTTTTTAAGAACACAATGATTTTAAATAGAGCACAGTAATTTTAAATAACTTCCCTTTGTCATGGATTTAAAACTTAGTTTGAGAAGGCTTGAAAGTGCATAAAGCGGGTTGACTTTTACCTTTGTTAAAGGGAAAGACTTCTTTTCTTTTAATAAAAATATAATTTTGACTGGAATGGTCTTAAAATGACAAGAATTCAAGCCTTTTTGAATATTTCTATGAGAAATATTTTTTTCAGACATTTTACATAGAATTTAATGGGTAGGGTTGATGCAAAAGTAGGCCTCGCCCATTTGTAGTAACTAACAGAAACTTTAAGCATATATTTTTATTCATTCATAAATTCCATTTTTGATTAGTTTATTTTTTCTCTGTGAACAGGTTATCTTAATAAGCACCTTGATCAAAATTGACATCTCAGTTCTAAATTGAATTATTTTACAACAAATAACCCACTTAATCTGATCAATTTTTTTTATGTTACCAGGATACATGTTTTCAGTTTTCAAAAATTATATGGTGTTCAAATCTCATGAGAATTCAGCAAGAGAAACTAAATTGCACAAAGGCCCCATCATAACTCTGCAAAATTATATAATTTCATCACCTGTTGGAGAATGAATTAATATTGATGGGAAAATTTGTGAAATATTCTAAAATATTACATATTTCTTTATTAAATCAATTAGTTGTAATTATATTGTAAGGAAGATAATTTGTGTTCATTGTGGTGTTGGTTGAAGCCTGGACATAAATTTTAAATTGCTTTATAATCGAATATAAAAACAAGTCTTATTCTATTGAAATTTTTTGGGTGGATAAGCACTATAAAAGCTCACGTAATAATTTTTTTTTCATTTTTTTAATGACAGTATCAAGTTCATAATCTCATTTTCTTTGCCACATCAGATCATACATTCTACTTAGCCAGCCCTATATAAACAACCAGTGTTAACATAATGCTTTTTTGAGTGCTTGTCTTGCCTTCAAAAATGTTGATATTCAGATTCAAACCATAAAATTATGTTTATAGTCCACTTAATGGTTAACTTTGAAGGTTAGGGGGCATTTAGTCTAGATATGGAATACATGAGTGTTGATGAAGACATTCAGAGGTGTTCACAGAAGCTTCAAAACATACCCAGTGCAACTTCCGAATACCGGCCCTTCTAAAACCTATCACCTCTACATACTGAACACATGAGACCGGTCCCGAATTTATCCTTCTTTGTTTATATTAAAATAAACTTCCATAAACCGGTCCCTCTGAACTGAGAACACCGGCCTCTATTTAAGTGCCGGTATCATGTTTCGTCTAAATCTGGAGTCACAATGCATCACTGAACCGTAACGGAATAGTGATTTTCTGTCCACTAATCCAATTACCGAAATACAACTTGGCATAATGTATGCATAATTGTACTGGTAGACCAGATGACCTGTACAGGTGTACTTGAATAAATGATAAAATCAATCTTATTTATCAATCAATTATTTAAAATCAGTGTTATGGTTATTGATTATAAAATAATTGCAGTTAATGTCTTTGTGATGTTTTTTACTTAGAGGTTTTTACCTACGAAGTACCCCTCACTTAAATAAGTTATTATGGTGATCAGAACATTTTATAAACAATTTTGTTTCTTCATTTGCGAAATGCAAAATTATTAAAAAATATTTTTTCTGTAAAAAAGCATTAAAGATAAATATATTTTTAATTTTAAATGATTGTGTTTTTATCGAAATGTACCTATCACCACGATCCGGAAACCGATGTCTAGAAAACTGGATCCGCTTTTAATTAAGGAATCTGCCATTGTTTTAAGTGATGTGGATAATAATTTTGCTTCATATGATGTAAATAATGTATACAATTCATGAGAAATTAATTTAGAAGAAATCACTGTATTATTTTCGTCTGGAAACTGTACCTTGTGTGCCTTATTAACATGAGCACGTAACCGTTTTGGATATTGTATAGTTGTTTGTATTCATCTGTCAGTTTGAAAGCTTTGGATTTATACACAAGGCATTTGTTAATATCAAGAACTGAATTTCATATTTAGGTACAATCAATACTTATGAGAATAAAATGATATTTGTAAAGATCTTTTGTCAATGCACCATTTGATAAAATTCTACAATGGATGAGATTGGGACCAAATTGGACTACCAGAATTATAAAGCCCTCCAAATTCCTCGGTCCCACACTGAGGCCAGTTTTCGGAAGTTGCACTGTAGAATGATATTTATATTTCACATAAACTACTTGTAAGGCTAAGAGGCAATCAAACTTGCTATGCAATGCATGTAAGGTGGACTGAGGTTTTCACAGAAATTTCAAGACAGAATTACATTTATATCTCATTTGCTTTACTTGCAAGGCTAAGAGGCATCTTAATCACTTGCAGTGGGAATGCATCTTAAGGTTTATGGTGATTTCATGATGCCAGACTCCAATTTTGACAGAAATTGTATGCTTTTTATTTTATCTTTGGTGCCAGTGTACTAAATATTTTCAGAAGCCCTCTGTTTAGATATTTTATTTACATGTTACTTAGTAATCTCTAAATTCTGAACTAAGTTGAAGAAGAAATTGAACACTGATGAATTATAACCATTATTATGGCTCAGAGCTAATTATAAGCAGGAACTGAAATATTTCTCCTGCCAATCGCTTCAAAATTCATTCTTTTGAATTTAAGCACCTAAAAAGGGGATTCCAATGTATAAAGGGAGACCATATTGATGAAATTAAGGTACTTATAAGTTTTTTGTTAAACATAATCTAACCAATCAAATTTAATTTAATCAAATTTCACTCTCAGTTTGATAAAAATTTAACCAATCAAGTTGCATTGTTAGACTCTTATAAATCCAGTTGTCATTCTTTAAATCTAATTAAGAAAAATGAAGCATTTGATATAAAAATATTAAATTGATTTATTTACAAGAAGCAAGAAACATTTTTTATCTAAAAAAAAATAAAATAAAAAATGCAGTTTTATCAAAATATAAATTGTTTTTAACTTATTTATTTTTCATCTTTTCTTTTCTCGATTTATTGATGTTTTTCATCTTAAATCACATAGCTGACTGATCAATAATTCTCAAGTGTCAAAGGTTTACTCAAGGACCATCTAGATTTATTTCTTGTTTTTTCTTGAATAATGGTTCAATTCACTTAATTATTTTCACTTCGTTACTTCTCAGTACATCTCTAGTGATTTGATTTTCCATCAAATGACAAATTATTCAGGATTTACTGCTGACAGATTGTTAAGAGTTAATATGATTATGAACGGAGGATTTTCGTGGTATATGTTAATAAGTCGTGTAAAGGTTTTGTGTTAAAACATTAATGTTTGTATAATCGTTATTTATGGAGTGATGTATAATCTTTTCCGATGTCTTGTAGGTATTAGGATCTATTTGTAATTGATATGTTTTTTCTCATTTATGATGTTTCCCAAGATTAATAGGTTGTTTCTTTTTGGACTGGAAATTTTTTTAAAATAAAGTAGTTTTCTTCGTTTTAATAATAGGTATCTTTTTTTTATCATAGATAACAGAATAATGATCATAATGATCACAGGGTCAATTTAGTCATTTATGTGGCCAAAGCTAAGGTTTTTCTCAACTAATACACATCATTGCTGTGCATAATACATAAAAACAACCCATGTTGTTTGGACTGTGAGTCAGCCAAATGGTAGTTCTTCATAATTGTTAGTTTTTTTTCAATGTGTCAAAATTCTTGATTTCAACAAATTTCAACCATTAATGATTACAGTTTAATTTTAAAAAATGTTATGACAAAGTAATATGGCATTCCACTGAAATTAATTTTTTTCACTTCAAATTTAATTTTTTCAATAAAAATATCTTCAGCTTTCACAATTATGTCTTGAAGTTGTAAAAAGATACTGTTACCCCTTCCCATGAAATTTTTTTTTTTTAAACCAAATTTGATGTGGAAGATCCCTAGGTGGAACAGAATAAAGTTTGCACAAACCAACTTCCTGCTAAAAGCAGGAGTTCCATCATTGCTATAAATAGCAAAAAGTGTAAAATGGCTGATAGAAGTTTATTTATCAACCAATTAAATCTAATAAATTATAGAACATGTAGATGTATAGCCATTTAACATATGTAATGGGTTTTCCCAAACATTTTTATTGGGTCATTTAGCTGAATATGCAAAAATATGCACTTTCTTTAAAATCTATTTCTCTTAACAACTGGGTCAATTTAAACAAAATTTGATGTGGAACGTCTCTAGTTATAGCAAAATTAAACTTTGCACAAAATAAATTCCTGCAACATCAAACATGGCCACAGTTACAAAAAAAATACTCAGTCATAAATTGGTTGATGCAGGTTTATTTATCAACCCATTTGGTTCAATCCTTGTTTTTTAAAAGCAGGTGTATCACCATTTATCATATATATCAAGTTTTTCCTGTCAGTATATTTCAGATGAGCATAACACTCCCCCAGTCATATTATTCTTGTATCAGTTGCACCGAGTTAGCACTTCGGTTAATTTGTCTTCCTAATACTCAGCCCCAAGTGAGGAGGCAATATTTCAAATTTAAGTCTTATGTATGACCTGACTGGGATTCAAAGTGATAACCTCCTTCTCTGGAGACAGAGACTCTACCATTGAGCCATTGAAAAAATTGACTACATGTATTTCAAAAAACACTTTATAATATATAAAGTTACATTAACTGGTATTTTTTTTTTCCAGTTTGAGAACTTTTTTTTAAAAGTGAATTACTCAAGCTTTTTTTATGCCTGAATAATGTGAAATATTCTATTTATTGTTTTAAATTTCATAGAAATTCTGAAATTTTAAGAGTTATATCTATAATATTTTGAATGGTGTTTTAATGTATTGTTTTAAGTATTTAGGTGCTATAACATACTATAACTACAGATTCCCTGAAAAAATCTCTCTCCAAATATATGTGACAATGTCAACAACCCTTAGCTGTGGAAACTCAGCATAATATAAATCAGTATGTTAATGTTTCATTGATAGTTGTGACCTCACAAATTAAGTGAAATGATTTTGACAACTAGGGTAATCAAATCTGCATCACACTCTGGTAAAATATTTGACCGTTCAAAGAAATTGATTAGGATATATTTAGTTGATTTTTTGTATCATATATCCTGCTCTTTTACTCTTTGTGTAATTAAAAGTGTTGCTTAATCCATACTAACAAGATATGCATTAAAAAAATTTTTAGCAATTTTAGTATAAAATTCTCTATACTCCTGACTGTTAGAAATGAAAATTTAGTATTTATACTAATAATGTTATGTATTCTAATATTCCCTAATGCAATATATTTTCATTTTTAATGGTAATTCAGTTGTCATACAAAACCCTTCAATTTTATTAATTTATTAACAGAACAACTTAGCACAAGCTTGAATTTTTGTCAACATTATGTGTATTAAATATATATCATATGACGTCATCATCAATATTTAAATTTTATATCAAAAATGACATCAGATGTATATTTCATATGGCATTTGAATGTTTTATTTAAGTTTTGTGTTGCTGCCA
Source organism: Tegillarca granosa (assembly GCA_029721355.1). Classification (NCBI taxonomy): domain Eukaryota; kingdom Metazoa; phylum Mollusca; class Bivalvia; order Arcoida; family Arcidae; genus Tegillarca; species Tegillarca granosa. The sequence goes on from CM056596.1 coordinate 14,946,977, forward strand.
TAACATTCTATTGATAAATATCTCCCCAATGATACATAACAATGCCTGCAACCATTATCAGAAAACTCTGCATAGTTATAATGTCTGTGATCAATACACAATGTTCCAATGTATATATAAATATATATGTTTCTCTTCATAGGTTGATCAGACTATTTTTTGTTTTTTTAACTTAAATTTGATCAAATATTTTTGTTTATCTTTTCCAATTTGATCAAATAAGTTGAAGTCATTAAAAATTGTCAATTGGAATTTTATAATCGTAATTTATAGACACCTTTGGGGACAGAAGTTAATTAAAGGTTCTGATTGGTTTCTTGTAGATGATCACAGGTTTTTCATTGCTGCAAACAAAGTGACACCAATAAGGTAAGTCTTTTCTTTGTTTCTTTTGTTTTTGAGTTATAATGATAAGTCCTCTTTTCTGATGGTACAATAGTGTGTTCATGGTGTTGAAAGATTTTCATTAGTCCAGATACTCTAAACAGAAAGATATTGTTGTAGCAGTTTTATATTTGATGTAATCTTGTTCAAAACAAGACAAATATTTTTTTTTTTTTACAATATTTTACATTTCATTTAACTTCTGGTGGCTAACTCAAATATAAATCCAAGTCCTACATACTTAGAGTTAATAAAGTTTAACTGTATCACAAAATTTGTCATAAATCATTGATATATATGTATGATGTCCAAAATAATGTAATGAAATCCACTCTGAGACATTTTTAAAGTTATTAAAAATGCCAACTTTGTATTTGAAACCTGAATATTACTTTCAGTAATACTATTGACAAATAAGCTAGCTTTTTTTTACTGTTATATAAATAAAAATGATTTTATAAGGAAATGTGTTTTTTTTTTTTTAAAAAATTACTTGTCAATAAAAATATTTTCACTACTGTAGAAAATTGAATGAATTTTACCACAACACATTAAAGTTTTAAGTTTTGAAATTTTTTAGATTTTGTAAGTCTGACAATATCAAGGTGTTTACAGTATTAAATTGACTTTCACTTGGGCATGACTTTTAATGGAACTCTGTATAAGAACGTTATTTATTGCAATCAGTTATAGAAAGAGTAGAAACAGTTGAAATGTTGTTAAAAATGTTTGACGGACAAGCACCATACAAAATTAACAAACCTGTTTTATTGCCACTGTTCATCTAAATTGTTGTATTCCTTGTAGTAACTAAGTAACATATGACACCACTTGCACTGAGGAATTAAGTCAAATTCAAATCATGCATTGAAATGTTTCTTGGATCCTTTTCAATGTTTTCCATGGAATATGTCAAAGAAGTGTTGGCACAATTTGTACATAATTGTTGTTTTCAATAATAATTGACTGGATCCAATATTTCTAGAAATAATATACTTTAGTTAGCAAGTTTTAAAAATAAAAAATTCATGATTTTTAATTACTTGTATTTTTAATTTTTGAGAATTTATATGAATTAAAAATTTGTAAAATTCATTTATTTTTAATTTGTGAATTATAATTGTAATTATATATGCAAGTTTATTGTCAAATTTACATGAAACACAACCAAATGATGCATAATTTAATAGAAGGACGATTGTTAAGTTTTTACTGTCACCAATAAAATGTGTTGTTTTGATTAATTAAACTTGATTTGTAAAAAAAGAAAAAAATCTATTGATAGTCAAGTTAGTTTTCTTCTTAGATCATTATCTTATACTAGATTTTATATAATATTTTCTTTAATTACTTTATCTTCCTTATGATCTTGTTATATCTCAGTGCTAAACAGCTGCGCAGACTGCAGAATCTGTGTTGCCCTTGTGATATTTTCATATTGTTAACATTATACCCAAATGAACTTGCTAATTAAATGAATCAGAATTTTGCAATGTATTGCTGTAACAAGCAAACAAATTAAGGAAAATTTGGCTTACAGGATAGTCATGTTTCACTCCCAGTGATAGCTTGCAAAATAAAATTTGACTAACAGAATAGTCATGTTTCACTCCCAATGACAGTTTGCAAAATTAAATATTGCTAACAAAATAGTCATGTTTCTCTCCCTATGACAGTTTGTAAAGTAAAATTTGGCTAACAGTATAGTCATGTTATGCTCCCAATGACAGTTTGCAAAGTAAAATTTGGCTAACAGAACAGTCATGTTTTGCCCCACTGACAGTTTTCAAAGTAAAATTTAGCTAACAGAAAAGTCATGTTGCACTCCCAATGACAGTTTGCAAAATAAAATATTGCTAACAAAATAGTCATGTTTTGCTCCCAATGACAGTTTGCAAAATTAAATTTTGCTAACAGGATAGTCATGTTTGCTCCCAATGACAGTTTGCAAAATAACATTTGGCTAATAAAATAGTCAGGTTTCACTCTCTATGATAGTTTGCAAAATTAAATTTGGCTAACGGAATAGTCATGCTGTGCTTCCAATGACCGTTTGCAAAATAGCATTTGGATTATAAAATAGTCAGGTTTCACTCTCTATGATAGATTGCAAAATTAAATTTGGCTAACAGAATAGTCATGCTGTGCTCCCGATGACAGTTTGCAAAATAAAATTTGGATTACAAAAGAGTCATGTAGCGCTCCCAATGACAGTTTGCAAAGAAAGGGGACATGTAATGCATACAATTACTCACTGTAAGTTTGTAATGGTTGTTTTCTTTGTGAAAACTGTTTGTCTTTGTTCATATGTATTTTGATATACTTGTTGTTCTTCAAGAGTTGTATGTAGCATAAAAAAGAAGAAAAATTAATTATATACAAGCTTTGTAATCTGATTGTGTTATCTGATCCTTTACAAGTTCAAACAACGATGATCTAGCTGCTTAATCTGTGTCTTTTTTGTAGTTTCTTTAATATTATCTATAAAAAATATAAAAAATCTCCTAATCTCGAGGTTATATATGTTAGACATGTTTGCTGTTTCACTGCTTGTGTAAGTTAACCTGACTAAATAGAGATTACTGTTTGACTTGATTTATAAAAATTTAGGTTTTTATACATTTGTGTATCGGTGTACAACAAAGCCAGAATGAAAAATCAATCCTGATGATATTATTGAGTAATATAGATATATTGATACATTGTTAATACACCAAACCCTATATATATATATATATATATATATATATATATATATATATATATATATATATATAAATATATATATATATATATATATATATATATATATATATATATATACTTGTCTAGACTGAGTTATATATCATGGATAAACACAATGTATGTAGGTGTGTAACTACGTTTTTTTTCACCCCAGAAAACCATGATTTAATGGTGTTCAAAACACATGATGGCTTGAGGTTGGTGTGCATGGAATGGGTTTATCGAGTTTTATTGGCTTGCATTGTATGAATTAACGATTAAAATTCATATTCTTGGTGTTAGCTTGAACGTGAATTAGAGTGCAAACATCAAAGTTTTTGTTGAATAAATATCCGTTATATGGGCTAGCTGTGAAGGTTTCGGCTTTGCTGTCTGAAGCATTTCAACTTTTTATCACTCGATAATGCTTCCAATATATATCAATATAGGAATACATTGACAATACCGAGTTTTTGTAACCTGCAAAATGCTTAACCCAAGTTAAGAACATATTTGAAAGAATAAATATTTACTAGTATTTGCTGAATAGTATGCAGCATTGTTCTTGAGCTAGGTTTACACTAACAAAAACTAGAAAAGAAGTACTGTAAAGATTATTTTAATAATGATAATAATAATAATAATAGTGAAATAAGAGTAATATTAATTTTAATTTAAAACAAAAATATTATTAGAGGCCAGTCTCTGTAATTTTGATATTGTTAACACTTAAACGATCAAAGTTAACTTTATCAAAGATTTTGATCAAAGTTTTGATAGTGTATCTACCTTTTAACACTAAAACATGCCACTAGTATACAAATTACAACAAAAAGAGAAAATATTCATGCAAGCATAAACATTGCTAATAATAAGGCTAATAGTTCTGTGTTGTTATATTTTTTAATTTTACATTTTTTTTATTAAATAATAGATGACTTAAATCTATGAAATGTTGAAAGATGATTTCCTTTGCAGAAAAAAAAAATAAAGAAATTTTTTTTTATTACTTTTTTTTTTTTTTTTTTTTTTTTTTTTTTTTTGTAATTGAGTTATTGAATTTCTGTCCCCACAATAGGATTAAAAGAAATAACAGAAAATTTCTGTGACTTTAGGCCAATAAGACACATTATCAGTGTTGAAAGTTTCACATTCTGCATTTAAGGTAATTATACTTCATATCTATAGGCATTACAATGTAGAAAATGTGGGTCAAAGAATTATGAAAAATTTGCTTGCAATCCAGGGAAATGATGTCTAAATTATTCACAAATAGAAGGTGTTAATTTTTTACTTAATAGAAAATTAGAATGGTGATTCTAAATGTCTTTTATTTCTATAATTCTTGAAAGCTGATTATGTTATTTTCATAGTTTTAAAAGCAGTTGTATTTAATTCTGAACGGAGATGAAGTTATTGTTGTAATTTTAGAAAGGTGACGATGATGAATAAGCCAATTATTTTCTGTCTAAAAGGGGATGATCCTCTGAGGGCTAGAATCATAAGTTAGTATTTTATAATTTGACAAATAAGGCTGTATGTTTACTGATCTATGGCTCCATACACACCATTACAGAAATATAATTTACATCTTGACTGCCAATGTATTTTGTGATGGTTCTAATTTACGCTGATTGATTTGAATATCACACTGTAAAAAAAAGAATTGTATTTCAATTTTTCTTGTTTAAACTGACACCTCATTATTATTTTGATTATATAAATGATAGGGTTGTATTTGATTGGTCTGTTATACATTAGTTGTATTTGAATTCTCAGATATATATATATATATATATATATATATATATATATATATATATATATATATATATATATATAGATTGTTTGGAACACCTTTCTTATCTTTGAGACAATTAACTTGCATTTAATATTTCTTAATTGTGTATTATTATTTCTAGGCTCTATCAGGTTTAATCTCACTTTTTCTAGATTATATCAAACTAACATCACAATGAGGATCACAGTGTATCATGTTTACTCTTAAATGTTTGCATAAGACTAGTTATGAATAAAATAAATGATCCTTCCCAGATAAATGTCATGTTTTTTGGGAACAATGGCATATTATATGTTCCCATTTTGTTCCACACATTAGGTATAGGTATGTTTTAGGCTATGGTATGCTGGTCATTATTTCTGGCACATTCTATCGAAGTTAATGTGAAATTATTCCATTTTGTATCAATATGGAAGTTGTTTTTGACCACATACGACTATATCAACTGATGTTATACTGTGTGTGCAGGTATTTAAATGAGAGGTCGGGTTCAGTATCTGGAATATTCAGATCAAAGACTTGGCAGCTAGCACTGGTTGTTTAGAAATGTTACTCCATGGAAGATAATAAAATTTTCCTTATTGTTCAGTAGACATATTTAACTGAACATAAGTAGCAATGGTCTTAAACAATGACAGATAAACCACAGTGCCTCATGTCGCCTAAAGTAACAAATTGGACTTTTTACAAATTTATTATTTTACAATGATGTAAATGAGACTCCACTGAAATTTAAATATTCATATGACAATTAATTCAATTTGAGACCAATTAAGCAAGTGTTTTCTTCAGAGTTCATTTCTTGCATTTTTGAGGCAATTTTTTTTTACGAATTATGCAACTTGATTCTGATGGTACATTATTTTTTTACGCAATCATTTTTACAGACTGAAATCAGTTTCTACGATTTTTTTAAAAAAAATTAAAGAAAAAGGTTGTGGGAAAGTATGGAAAAAAAGAATTTCATGACTAGACAGATTCCGCTCATCTTGTTGTCGTACCATAAAACTGTTGTACCATGTATACAGTTATTACTGGGCTTAAATTAGTACAGTAGATTCCACTTAATTGCATACCGGTTAATTGCATATTCCGGTTAATTGCATAATTTTTCTCTGCACCAAACCATTTCCTATTTAAACAATGTAAAAAAATTCCGTTTATTTGCATAAACAAAAGTCTAAATTCCGCTTAATTGCATAAAAAATTCTGAAAATTATGCGATCTTGGTCTGAAGTTTCATGATTACAAAAAATATTTGCCGACAATGCAAAGGTAACCTCGACAGATGTTTACATTATATAAACATGTGTACAGCTAACACCAGGTGAGATATGAAGCCAGTTAATTAGTGTTCACTTTGTAGAGTAGTCATCCAATTGGTCGGTCAATACGCGTTTGTCAGGAAACGTAATTAATTATGTTAAACCAATTAAAAAGGGCTATGACAGGTGAAAAATTTGTACCCGGGTCACACAAGTTTTATAACGATTTTTTTTAACTGAAATTTATTTCCATTACATTTTCTAAACCCACACATGGTTTTACTGGAACTTCGGTGCTGGGTTTTTCAAACAAAGATTAAATAAAGCCAAAAACATTTTTTAAATTAATGTTTTTGTTAACATGGTTAAGGAATGTGTATCATTGTATGTACGTTGACTGTTATCCCATAGCAAGTTTAATAACGCGTATATAGTTCTTTTTGGGTAAACTCAATCAATCATACCTCAATCAAATGCTTTATTCTTTATTTATTATTTCCTCATTAAGATAAACTGGTTGAAATCATCGTTTACGGCTGAAAAACCCTTTATGTAGCAAGTTTTGTCGGTATACAGATTCAACATCAAAGACATTTTTTCACATAAGGAAGTGACGTTTTATTCATTAATTTCATTGGATCAGACCTAGTTACACATAACAACGGGAATTTCCAATTTATGACTGATCGAATAATTGGTCAATAAACAATTAAAATATAACTTTGTATAAAATTAATAACAAGATAAGACATCTTTCAATTTATTTACACAAAATCTGTTTGAAATTTAATTTTACCGGACATCGTGCACGTTGTCAAGCAACTGGATTTTTTCTATGTCACATTTAAAAATAGATTATCGTACCGTGAAAGGAAGATAACTCGAACAGTATAACTCAGTGCCATGTGCGAACACGTGGATTTTTAAAAAGAAGTAAATAAACAAGAAATACGAATATCACGAGTGTTAAGCAACAATGAATTAAATACCAACAGATGTTCTAGTTACATACATTTTCTAGGATTAAACACAGATCGATGGTCTGCACATTTTGGAATCCCATGTAAATACGAGGTTTAAAACGATCAGCTAGAATTTTAAATCTTTATTTAGTAAAGAAAATATATTACAAGTCTTGAGATTTTAATTACATGTAATTAAATATATTTTTCAATTATCTTTAATTATTTATTTTTTTATGTCAAAGGAATTACTTTGATGTTTACTAAAAAAACGGCCTCACCGGGAGTATCCGTCAATCGATCAGCTAGAATTTTTAAAACATTATATACAAATTAAAAAAAAAATATAATTTTTTAAATTTTTTTATTCTGAATTATTTATTTCATTTTTTAATTTCAAAGTAATAACTTATTTTCTGTTGTTTCTACAGTGTTCTATGATGCCTACACAAGTACTAAAATGGCCCCAACCCATGTATCCATCAATCAATTGTGTCCAAGGGGCATTTTCGGTTATTTGCATATTCCGCTTAATTGCATAAGATTTTCTGACACACAGACTATGCAATTAAGCGGAATCTACTGTACATAAAAACTTGTCTATAATCTAAATCTGTTGAATGCTTACCTTTAATATGTATGGCTTATATGATACTTAAAAGCGTTAGTTTTACCTAGTGATAATGATAAAAATGTAGAATTCGAAGCAACCTGGGCTTACAGCATTTTTTAAACAACCCGCATCAACTAGTGGTGATCCTCGTTCTGAAGAAATGGTCACAGATGATAATAAAAATCCCAAGCATAGATAGTAGGATTAGTAGTTTCAAAGAGAGATGTTTTTATGGCACACTGAAAAATCTAGAGTTAAATTCATGACCAGTGAAACTGAAAAATGTCAAAAGTTTCAGGGTAGGGGGTCATTAATGACCATTTGTTTTGAAAAGGTGAAAAAAAACCACTGTCAGACACTTAATATGTTTACTCTGATATTTTCAAAAGATTCTATGGCTGTAACATTGAAAATCTTAATCTAATTTTATTGGCTTAGATCTTTCATTGCAAAGGAAAGATAATGAAAAAATGACATTGATCATGATTTAATTATAAGCAAATAACCATTATGAGTAAATAAATAAGACAGATTTATGAAGTGGAGACATTGGATAAAATGGTAGTGCAAGGTTGTGGGGTTAACATTCAGCGGGAATTTAATCTACAATAAGTATCATTAATCATATTACTCAATAAAATAATTTCCTGCCGTCTGTGTAATTAGATTTGAAATCTTATTTCATTTCTGTTTACACGAATATCAGAATCTTTTGTAGGAGATAAAAGTATTAAAAGCAGAAGAAATTGACGGTTATCATTTCCGATTTTGGCTTGTAATTGATGATTTTATTTATAGGTCAACAAACAAACACTCAATGGGTCATTCAAAAGTGATTTTATTGTAGTAATAGATTATTGTCTTAATTATTTGCTTGCAGAGGTTTAATTAACATAGTTATTTCCGAGGACAAAATATTAAGGTTCTTTCAGTTTTCGTGCCGACTTCCGTCTCCATGGAGTAGATTATATTTCCATTTTTCTAACATGGGTTAAAAAAACAAATTCATGTAAGAATTCTTTTTAAAAAAATGGTGATTATAAGGAAAGGAAATTGGTTTCTCAGAAAAAAATATGTAAAGGATTTTTTTATGTCTCAAAAATATCAAAATAGCCTTAATAGATTACCTGATGTTAAATCCAGTCATCCCAGGTGATAAAATTATATAGCAGTTAACTCCTTTAAATGTACAAGATGTTGCAAAATGGAGACTAATTGAATCTTGTGGGATGTCCATCATTTTTCATTTGTAGTGTAATTGTAATATAATCCTAAGAACTGTCTGACAAAAAGACAAATTAGTCCTTATTGTTTCCAAAAATTAATTTTTACTGTTGAGATATTTTAATTGGCTTATATTAATAAATCAAATTCATGAATTAACGAAGTACCACGAAAAGCAAGTAAATTGTTGCAGACCCTGATAAATCATATAATTACTGGTAAAAAATCCTGATATTTTTTTATTTTTTTTATTTATAAATCAAATTTGTTTTAACATTGGCCTAAAACTACAAAATGTTTGTCAAATACATTGAATTGAGCCTTTGGTTGTCGCTCTAACTTAAATAGATTATGAAATCTATTAGATTTAATTCATAGTCGGTAAGGTGTCGCTACATTAATGTAATCAGACGCAGAAAAACCTTTAGGGAATTATACATTCTGTGTAAGATCGAAAACTGTCTGTCAGAATTCATACTTCTTTTTTCTCTCACTTAACATTATGAAAATCTTGTGAGATTTTGCACATAATTTTTTTGTATACAATCAGAATATATGTTTTGTCTTGGAGTTTTTATGGAAATGGTCTCCTACATCATTTAGGATGGCAATGTCATAATGGATTTTCTGAGTGTAAATGATCTCTCAAAGAACATAATTTGTCTACTAGCCTATGAGATTCTCTTCTGAGATTTGATGAGAGTGGTCGAGAATTATGTTAAAAAGTCATCACTACAATTTGAATGCTTTCATGGCCGAACTTGGTATACAAGGTTATTTAACCATATTTTTTATTTTCCCACAATGTATTGTAATATTCGTAAAATCTCTCTGCGTTTTTTATGTTATTATTTTATTGTTTTACATATAAACTCTTGGTACTATCCATATTTTGTATACATGTGGCAGAAAATGTTACAAATGTCAGAAATAAATGTGATTATATAGAAAATTAATACAGAATAAATGCAGAATAACAACCGTCAGGACACTATAACCCCTAGGACACTACAAACATGGGTGATGCTGTTTTATTTCTTCTCTGTCTGTCTATTCATCTGTCATTCTTTGGTCTCGTGAAGATTGAACCACTGCGGTAGCTCAGTTGGGAGAGTGCTCGCTCCGTAAGTGGAAGATCGTGGGTTCAATTCTGGCCGTGTCTGACCCAAGACTTGAAAGTGGGTAGTGACCGTTCTTTCGTCGAGCACTCAGCATTATGAAATAAAAGTCACCTTTCTTTTGGATGGGAACTTAAAATAAACGAGGTTCCATGTCATGACAGGCATGTCATGATAAAGAACCATGCTGTATAATGCCATCAGCGCAACACACAGGCAAAATTTCTGCACTTTTGCCTATAGCTGGCGATGTCTTGATATAAATGAAATGTTCTTGACTGGGATGTAAAACACCATTACTCAACTCAACTCATGAAGATTGCCAAATTCTCTAAATCTGAGTTAAAGAAAAATTTCTAGGATCAGAGAGATACTTGTGATGATGTTAAATAGTTCGGTATTTTCATTGTTAATGAGATGTGACAAGCTGTCATATTTGTTATATATCTGTGATTTAATTTCCATATATCAAACCATTTCTATTTACCATTTTCATCTGTATATGACTAGGGTCAAGTGATGTCAGTATGTGGGAGTTAACATTTCTAGGAAATACTTGAATGCGACAAAACAAATAACGTATATACAGTAAAATAATGTTTTTAAAAGTTTTTTTATGTTAGCAGTAGCATTTACAAAATGTATACAAGACAATCATTGTTGGTCTATGAGTTTGAGCTTATACTGGTGTAGGGGTCTGGGTAGCTCAGTTTGTAGAGCACTCACCTATGGTCTGGGAGGTCCCAGTTGTTCCCTTATTCTGACCCTGCATTTTTACACTCCTCAGTTAAAACTGCTAATATCTTACCCTCTTGTAATAGTAATGTATGTATATATATATGGTGTTGAGTTAACTGTTTATGTCTTATTTTCAAACTAGATGTAAAAAGCGAGTTTTGCTGGCTGTTCTTGTGAAAATTAGCCAACCGATATTGAATAAGAATAATAATTTATACAAGAAACATTTGTTAAGACGTGGGTTTCTTTTAATTAAAATACTTATTGTACTCATAAGGAATTTTTTTAAGACATGATTTGTGAAATTTGATGTTGTTTATAGCTAATTAATTATCCCTCAAGATTTGTGAACTGCTGTAATCTAGTTCAATTATGATTAGTGACTTTATAATTAGCTATAAAATGCTATACAGTTAAGGAGTCTCCGCAGGATTGTAAAACGTCTTAAAAATTATCATCGTCATCTCCTTAACAACCTGATTCATTAGTAATCCATGATGAAATTTCCCAGAGAGATAGACTTTACAAATTCTGTTACTATTAGCAACATGATTTTTAAATAAAACTTGTTTCTATGTACAATCACATGGTGCCAAAATAAAAATTTTTCAATACATAAGAGGTCTTTAAATAGCTTTCCATTTTTTAATATGATGATTGTGTATCATTTACTATTTAAGCATTGCATGCAAGTTCCCCATAAAATTGTTTCTTACGACCTGCATTCATTAAGTCTGAATTGTCTAGCACTTCTTGTTTAATGTTACTATAAATATGTAGACAGTAGAAAGATGTTTAAAGATATAGATTTCAGGTTCAAAAAGGCAAATTTTCTCTAGATCAGTTTTGTAATGTGTAGTAATATGTCAGTTTGTAAATTTTGCAGATTTGTTACAAGTTTGTTTTATGAACCTGTAGATCAATGTAAATTTTGTCTTTTTGTGATTTTTTATTTCTTTTTAAATACTGAATTCCAATTTTTAACAGGTCTTTAGTGTTACTTTCTAGTAATTATAATTACTACATGGAAAAAGTAAAATACCCCCCCCCCCCTTTTTTTTTTATTCTTATTAAGTACAGTAGATTCCGCTTAATTGCATAGTCTGTGTGTCAGAAAATTTTATGCAATTAAGCGGAATATGCAAATAACCGAAAATGCCCCTTGGGCACAATTGATTGATGGATACATCGGTTGGGGCCATTTTAGTACTTGTGTAGGCATAATAGAACACTGTAGAAACAACAAAAAATTAGTTTTTTCTTTGAAATTAAAAAACGAAATAAATAATTCAGAATAAAAAAATTTAAAAAATTATTTTATTTAATTTGTATATAATGTTTTAAAAATTCTAGCTGATCGATTGACGGATACTCCCGGTGAGGCCGTTTTTTTTTAGTAAACATCAAAGTCGGTGTACTGTAGAAACAGCAGAAAATTTGTAATTCCTTTGACATAAAAAAATAAATAATTAAAGATAATTGAAAAAAATATTTAATTAATTAAAATCTCAAGACTTGTAATATATTTTCTTTACTAAATAAAGATTTAAAATTCTAGCTGATCGTTTTAAACCTCGTATTTACATGGGATTCCAAAATGTGGTATGGGTGGACTTTTCTTTCAGACCATCGATCTGTGTTTAATCCTAGAAAATGTATGTAACTAGAACATCTGTTGGTATTTAATTCATTGTTGCTTAACACTCACGATATTCGAATTTCTTGTTTTATACTTCTTTTTAAAAATCCACGTGTTCGCACATGGCACTGAGTTATACTCCGAGTTATCTCCCTTTCACGGAACGATAATCTATTTTTAAATGTGACATAGAAAAATTCCAGTTGCTTGACAATGTGCACGATGTCCGGTAAAATTAAATTTCAAACAGATTTTGTGTAAATAAATTGAAAGATGTCTTATCTTGTTATCAATTTTATACAAAGTTATATTTTAATTGTTTATTGACCAATTATTCGATCAGTCATAAATTGGAAATTCCCGTTGTTATGTGTAACTAGGTCTGATCCAATGAAATTAATGAATAAAACGTCACTTCCTTATGTGAAAAAATGTCTTTGATGTTGAATCTGTATACCAACAAAACTTGCTACATAAAGGGTTTTTCAGCCGTAAACGATGATTTCAACCAGTTTATCTTAATGAGGAAATAATAAATAAAGAATAAAGCATTTGATTGAGGTATGATTGATTGAGTTTACCCAAAAAGAACTGTATATACGTGTTATCAAACTTGCTATGGGATAACAGTCAACGTACATACAATGATACACATTCCTTAACCATGTTCACAAAAACATTAATTTAAAAAATGTTTTTGGCTTTATTTAATCTTTGTTTGAAAAACCCAACACCGAAGTTCCAGTAAAACCATGTCTGGGGAAATAAGTTTCAGTTAAAATTTCAGTTAAAAAAATTGTTATAAAACTTGTGTGACCCGGGTACAAATTTTTCGACTGTCATAGCCCTTTTTAATTGGTTTAACATAATTAATTACGTTTCCTGACAAACGCGTATTGACAGACCAATTGGATGACTACTCTACAAAGTGAACACTAATTAACTGGCTTCATATCTCACCTGGTGTTAGCTGTACACATGTTTATATAATGTAAACATCTGTCGAGGTTACCTTTGCATTGTCTGCAAATATATTTTGTAATCATGAAACTTCAGACCAAGATTGCATAATTTTCAGAATTTTTTATGCAATTAAGCGGAATTTAGACTTTTGTTATGCAAATAAACGGAATTTTTTACATTGTTTAAATAGGAAATGGTTTGGTGCAGAGAAAAATTATGCAATTAACCGGAATATGCAATTAACCGGTATGCAATTAAGTGGAATCTACTGTATTTCTATATAATTTATGTAAAAAAATAAATTTGTTTGTTTTTGGTTGGGTATATCATTTGGCTACTGATTATTATGCTAAATATATCATATGATATCACATCTTACCATAGTGAACTCCATTTACAATGAATCTGGTCTTAGTGTACATCATGTCTTTGAAAACTTCTAGATTATTCAAAAAAATTTAACTGACATACTTATGTTTGGTATTGTCAACATTATTTCCAACTGCTAAACAGTAAATGTGGTCATATAATTATGAATGTAGATTTAGGATTTAAAGATTGTTGGAAATAAGCCGAAATGCTTCAGGTCACAAGGTTTGCATTTAATTTGAAATTACTCCTTTCTACTCGGATGTAAAATAAATGTACAGTCCACTCTCGTTAATTCGAAATTAGTTTAATCGAAATTTCGCGTAAATCAAAATGATATAAACAGGCCCGTCAGATTGCTATGTTTTACTATGCAATTTTGTTTATTTAAATCAAAATACTGAAATTCGAAATTTTGCTTAAATTGAAGTGAATTTTCAATCCAGATTACAAAATATAAATGAAAATTCGAACGTTTTAATAGAATTATATTTTCTTTGTTTATTGTAGTTTGGATTTGTTTATACATTAAGTTGAAAGCAAGGGGCAAAATAGAAAAAATACATGTACACAAAAAATATGTTATCATAAAATATTGAGTAATACCTGAAATAAATAATCCGTCTATTGTTTAAGAAGTGTTTATAGTAACAAAGTGAGGTTTACTTGGAAGATTAATTTCCGACTAAAGATACACATGAAAAAAGAAGGTCAGTATTCCATGCTATTTTCACGATTTTCATTTTGTACTCGACATACTGGTCAGGTTATAGTAAACTGTCTGTCAGTAAGAGGAAAATTTTCATTAGTGCTAAGTTTAAAAGTGGGCGGTCGGCTACTTACACAGTCATTGATCAAAAGAATACCCCACGCGGAATTGGTCAAGGCAAATGGTATAAACCATTTAGCTACTGTGTGACATGCAAAGCCGTGATTTTAATAATCATGTAAGTCGCACGCTAAGAATTACAGATGAAGAAGTTATGATTATGAATAAATTTAATGAATTTTGACACGATTAACTCATGTTGTAATCAAAGTCAAGATCAATCTTTGTGTTTAACAGGAAATTTTGATGGAACCTTGTAACTTCCAGTGGTTTCTGATTTACTTATTTTATTGTTAAAAAACTTTAGTTTGTTGAGCTTTACATTAACATAAAATAAAATTTAAAATTATTTTAAATTTTTAATGTTTAAATTAAACTTAATCTTAAATTTTCAGTGATAATTTTAATTGATACACTACGATACATAACAGCATGCACGTGACATCAATGAGGACTGCTTTACTATGAGGCGTTATCTCGCGTTTCTCTTAAAATTCATTCTGAAGTGCTTGTCAGTGATTAAAACGGTTGAATTGAAATTCGGATAAATTGAAATTTTTCATCTGACCCCTTCAATTTCGAATTAACGAGAGTCAGCTGTATATGTGCAGATTAGTTTTGGCCTTACATTGCTATGGATTAGCTAAGGTTTATATTAGATGAATGGGGGGGGGGAGGGGGGGGCTTGTTCACTTCGTAAATCTAGTGTAATGTTAGTCACTGAAGACCACTTAGACTTGAAAAGCCCTAGCCTGATGGCAATATGAAGACCAGGATTCAAGACAGACTTTTAATAACTCTAAAATAATAAGTAAATAAGTTTCATATAAGGTAACATCAGATAAATCTATAAAATCCATTTGAATTCAAAGTAACAATATAGAAAAACAATATAATGTTATGATTTTCTATATTTTCTGTATATTTCTTTGTATAATTATTTATTAAATTAATGCTTTAACTGCTTTCTTGTTTCCCTGTGATACACTGAACAACTCAGTTCAGTTAATTGTGGTTTGGGTTCATCATCTAGTAAAGTGCCTGCTTCATATGTGGGAGGTAAGGGATTGAACCCTGACTGGGTATGTCCAAGACTTGAAAATTGGTAGTAACTATTCTTTCACCAAGCAACTAGCATTTAGAAATGTAAGTCACAGGATGACCTTTGGCATGGCATGTTAAGGAACCCTCCATGCACTTTTCCCTAAGCTCATGACAAAAATAAAAATTTCTGCCACTTCACCTATAGCTGGTGAGGTCTCAATATAAGTGAAATATTCTAAAGTAAACCCCATTTAATCAGAGTGGTTCATCAAACATTTTCAGGGCCCTCTTTTAAATATATAATGGAAAAATAATTGTACAGTTTATATATACCCAATATATAAAGTTAATGATGTTCTCTATGCAGTTTGTTAAAATAAATTGATGTACAAAGATATAAAGTTTAAAATTCAATTTCATGTTAAACTTATTATGAAAAATTATATTCCAAAAATAAAAAACATGTATGTGATTAAAAATATTCTAAATTACTTTATCCAATATTTGCATCAAGCCATAAGTAAGCATGAATCCATAGTTTACCATCATGAAAAGGTTCTGAATTGTAAATGGAAAATATTATCTATTTATCATTCAAGGATGATTCCCTAGTGCTACAACTTCTCTGTTAGAAGTATAAAAACTGGCTTCAGTCTGCTTCACCTTTCTAATTGATCTTGTGTGAAATTCAATTATTTGGTAAAACAAAAGATAGATTATTTTGTTTTTTATGCTACATTGAAATTTAGATTCCTTTTACGACTTAATTCTATTACATGTCCTAAATTTGCATTTTAAGACGATAAATAGACTGAGTTTTTTAATGAAATGAGGAAAAATTGATGCTAAATAACATAGACATTCTACTGGTATTTAAATGATCCAGATCAAGTCTGTTGATTGAGCTACATGACAATATCCAGAGACTTGCTGCCAAATATCTTATGTTCAGAACAAGTGAAGAATGACCTACATGACACTGTTTTGAGCAAGCAAAGAATAATCTGTGACATTCCATGTCCAAGAAAAACAAAGAACACACAACAAAACATAGGAAATAAAACAATACATATGTAAATAAATTTATCACTCATAATCTCTTTCCTATCTTATGAAGCATTTGCTGCATGTGTTCAAAAATATTTATGGAAAGTTAAGAAAGCTACTTTAATTTCCTAATTTGCTCTACTGCCAGGTTTTATCAATTTTCAGATTTGCCATACTGTTGTGTGTAAATTTCCTGATTTGCTCTACTGCCAGGTTTTATCAATTTTCAGATTTGCCATACTGTTGTGTGTAAATTTCCTGATTTGCTCTACTGCCAGGTTTTATCAATTTCCAGATTTACCATACTGCTCACCGTGTGTAAATTTTCTTATTTACCATACTGCCTTGTTATACTCATTTCCTGATTTTCAGTACTGCTTTGTTCTATAAATTTACTGTTCTGTCATACTTACTTGCTCTATTAATTTCCTGATCTGCCATTCTGTTTTGTTCTATAAATTTTCTGTTTTGCCATACTGTCTTGTTCTTTTTATTTCCTGCTTTGCCACTATTGAATTGTTCAATTTTTTTTTTTTTTTTTTTTTTTTTTTTTTTTTTTTTTTTTTTTTTTTTGATTTGTCACACTGACGTTTTCTTCAAATTTTCTGATATGTTTTATAAATTTCTAATTTGCCAAACTGCTTTATTCTATAAATTTCCTCATTTGCCATACCATATGATTTCTATTTTTTGCCCTTATGATTTATTACTACATATACCTTCTATGTTTGCTATGTATCAGGGTGGTGAGAAAGCTAATAAGTTTACCAGTGCTTTAAAACATCTCAATTTATTCCATGACAGCAAAAGTATCTGTCTTTTTAATAAAATTTTCTGGAACACTGGATGCCATTTTGAACCATTTTGTGTCTAGATATTAAACATGAGGGATTCTTAAACACAAAACACAATATTGTGATGCTAACATTCTAACTTACATGAAAATAAATAACAAAATAATTTGTCTCATGGTATCCATTTTTCACATGTTTAAAATTTAAAAATAATTTTTTTAAACAACAAATTGTGCTCCATTTATATACATTGATTATCAATTCTGTTACATTTAAAGACAATTTGTAATGACGCAGTGCAGTGATGGCTCCTGATTATCTGATAATTGTGTTATACAAACGGTCCATGTCATCTTTGCCGTATTGATTTTTTATTACGGAGGATGGCTAGATCAAATTTGCCAAGAGACTCTTAACAATTTAATGGTCGGTTTCCATATAACCAAAATAATCAAACGCCATTATGAATTTCAAGTGAGTGTTTTTTGCCCAATTACAAATTGACCATTAGTTTACTTCATGCTGCTGATATCCGCCTGCGTTTGTTGTGATAACATTATGTATCTGGTTAACTGTGTGTGCTAGACCGATGTTTGTAAAAAAAGCAGTAATTGGTATATCTATATGTCTGTCAGTAAATTTATCTATCTACATTTAGTCTTCGTGTTATATAACAATATTACTTTTTTATGAGACACAAATTTATTTCCAAGATTTCCATTTCAGATTGGATATAAACTGTCTATTTTTATGCCTACAATTAGTTGACTAAATTGTTTACCTGTCAGATGCATTTTTTTAAGTCTTTAATTTAAAGTAAAAGTCAAATTTTATTATTGTACACCTTTGTAAAGCATCACTAGGCCATAGTGACTCGAGTACTTCCTATAGATTAAAAGAGTATTGGTGGCCGAGAAGTCTAAAGCACTTTCTTACGGTTTATATTACCTTTCACTAATTAGATTTAAATTCCACTCAGCAGATCCTTGTGTGTAAAGGTTTGTCATTTCACTTGCTGAAGGTTGGTGGTTTTCTTTGGACACTCTAGTTTCCTCCACCATTCCAGAACTGACCACCATGGGATGCAAAAGACCTTTAATCCAATCCAATCCCTATAAAATTGAACCACTTGTTCAATTTTGGCTTTACTGTCCAAGTGGTCTAAAGTACCGTGCAGCTTGTGGATCACAGTATCTCTCAATCACTATCTAGGTTTGTAACCCACTCAAACTGATTCCAAACTGAGAAAGTTTGCCAGTTTGCATCCCAAAGCCCAGTAGATTTTTTTGGGTAATCCAAGGAAGTTAAGAAACCTTTTGTTCATTCCTCTGATTTAGGAATCCTGTAGAAATTTTGATAAATTGTGATGAATCCTGAGTGGAGTGGAGTGGAGAGGAGTAATGGTGTTTTACGCCCCAGTTAAAAATCTTTCGCTAATTTTGAGGTGGTCAGTTCTGGGATGGTGGAGGAAACAGAGAACCCGGAGAAAACCACCGACCTTTGGCAAGCGAACTGACAAACTTTCTCACACTAGGATCTGTCCTGAGTGGGATTCGAATCCAGGCGGTGAGAGGCAATGTGATCTGTTAGCGCGCGCTTTAGACCACTCGGCCACCGGTGATGAATCCTGATTAACAGTTGTAAAACCCATTAAACATCTGTAGACTCCACCCTTTATATGAGTTCATCAATCTGTTAAGACCATTCTGTGTATAGATTAATTCTTGAGATTATAATTAATGAGATTTACATAACAATAACAGCTAAAATTTTTCTAAATGACATTTTAAAAATGATGAAAACATACAAGATAAAAACGATTGTCATGTCAGTAATGCTTAAAACTTGCTGAAATGGCATTAAAACGATGCAGATAACTAGTCCTGTTAAGAGCAATATTGGTTATTTAGCATGAGGTTGTTTTATTTATAAGTTTTGCTATTGTACGTTTAACATGGTATTCATAATAATAAAAGGTCCACACCATTGACTGCTGGTACTACTCTCTTAGGTTTGTAATATATAATTACTGTATTTCATGAGAAAAACCATCAGCTAGTTCTTTTAAATCTTTCATTTAAATTACCAAACTGATAAAGAATTCATGGTAGTATTGTATCTCAAAATGTCTGGGTGAGCTAAACATATAATCCATAAAATACCCATCAAGCTTCACTGTAAATACTTTTGCATTTCTTTGAAAATACCCATGATGCATAGTTTTTTAAAATACCTAGGCTTAAAAATTACCCATTATTTATTGCCCAGCTCAAAAAATTATCCATCATGCACTGTCAATGAATTGTTGTTATGTTAATTATTGATTTATTAGAATATAATTGGATATTACCCAGACAAGAATGAAAATGTTGATTTAATGGAATGTTTGTATGGCACATGGGAATTCTTCACTTATGACAATTATCCAATTTAACCAATCACTGTTGAACATCACAGTTGTATTCTTGGAGGGTGAAACAGTAAATGAAAAAAAAAAGTGTGACCAGAATCCATGAAATTGAAATGAACATTATTATTAAATAAGTGGATAAAACAACTTCAAAGAATTACATGATAAAATATCATTTAATCTGGCTAAAGATTAAAAAAATTAGATTAACATCTTAATTTAGATGTGTTAAAGGTTCATGCTCATATGACTTCTTATCTTCTTTGGAAATCCCTCTTCATTACTAGATGCACTGGATCACTCACAGAATGGCAGAGTTATAAATGAAATCTTGTTATACCCCAGGAACTTAGCAGTATGTACATGCATTTTTGCTGGACAATTTATTTAAGTAACTGAACGCTTATCTTTGCGATTAATCGTAGAAATAAAATGTTATTATCTTTTCCTACTGATTAAGATAAGTTGTGTTTAAGTATTAAATTTTTGTGATAATTATTGGATTTACTCTGTGAACCTTGTTTTAAATAACTGATTTATTGATTTTTTTCCCAGTTTTTTGTCATTTTGAATTGTTCACATTGTCGCTAGTTGCTACTATAATTGATCCTGTTTTTTTAAAAAAAATGGAGTCTATTCACTATATTTTTAAAAAATTGTATGACCTTTATATTTCCATATTTTAATTTTTTTTTTTAAATTATGTCTTTTATATTCATATTTATATTTTATATTTATATTTTATAATTTTTAAAAAATTATGGGTCCTATATTCACTATATTTTTTAAAAAGTTGTGGGACCTATTCACTATATTGTTCTCATTTTTAGCGATATAACTATATCACCATTTTATTTTTAGTCTAATATTTATTTGTTGCCCAATTTATTTTTCTGCATATTTGTGAGGTATATTTTCTATTGTATATTGTTCACAAAATTTTGGGCATGTTCTCTATATTTAAAAAAAATTGGGGTCTATTTACAATATTTTTCACCTTTTGATGCTATTGAGTAATTTTTTTTACATGGTAAAAACCAGAAATGGTCATATAGTATTATAAAAATGGCAAATCTCTGCTCTGTCTTGCCTACTAAACATTTCCATTTGTTTTAAAAGAGGATAGCTTTTTCTCTTTAAACTGAAGACCAAACCCATGACCCCTTATACAACATAAAGAATTATTTAACCACTTGGCTACTAACACTGCTACAATAATTTGCTTTTCGTCAAGTCTGGCATTGCCAAAAGGCTAGACTTAGGTGTTACTCTTTCGGTGTCACCGTTGACTGCCGTGGTGGCAGCAGTGGCGTGTCAAAATGTAAAAGTTTATGTTTAAGTGATGTATTTTCTGCTTGATCAAAAACTAACCAGGCAGGACATTTATATCCATGGAATTCTTGGTTTTTTTTTTTATACATATGTGCATTTATTAAGCATATAATCTGTAGTTTTAATCTAAATAGCAGGATGTAAATGTCTTGTAATTAATCACAATAAATGAATTATTGATTAATAAATAAGATTTATAAATATTTAATCTAACATGCACAGTTAAAGAATGGATACAGAGTTTTTTTTCTGTCACTCGTCATGATCAAAACTTACTTAAAAGTAGCTATATTTGGATTAATATGTTAAGAAACTTCTAAAATAAACCTAATTTTAAAACAAAAATTAAATTTAAAGTTTTATTGATTGAAATGAATTAGATTGGATTTCTTTCACAATTATCATTTATTAGTTTTCAGTTTCATGAAAAGTTAATATGTTTTTATGTCATAAAACATAATAAAAAACATGGAGTAAGGCTGTATATATTTAAAAATGGGACAATATATTCTTTATTCCATATTGTTTCTGCCAGCCTGGTGTCTCTTGGGACATATTATTCCGGAAATAACTCATACAAACGAAATATTCAATATTCTACCAGCAGAAACGACTTGTGAATAATTTGGTGTCGGTTCCAGGATTCTTAATAATATATCTCACTCTGGTGATGTTGTAGTTTCCGCTTTTGTTTTTTATATCCTAATTACAACGTCATAGCCATAAGGGGT
This sequence comes from Tegillarca granosa, assembly GCA_029721355.1. Taxonomy (NCBI): domain Eukaryota; kingdom Metazoa; phylum Mollusca; class Bivalvia; order Arcoida; family Arcidae; genus Tegillarca; species Tegillarca granosa. Next base: position 14,968,964 of record CM056596.1, read on the forward strand.
TAATACATTGACATTTAAAATTGGCATTGTTGTGTGTATCAGAAACATTTCTGTAAATTTCTATACTCAGTTGAAATCCGATCATGGTAATCATAAAGACAATTACGAAAATCGTCAAATCTCAACATGTCATTCATATATAACGAAACAGAAATGACTACAATCATTTTATAGGATAGTGTATATAAAAATTAATTACTTACTGTTGATAGTTATACGCTGATGTTTTTTGGCATTACGATTTCAAAGTAAATACGGACTTGTGTGGTTAGTATTTTGCAGTCTACTAAACTCAGTTAATAGTAGTAAAAGGTGAGTAATACTATATTGAGGATTTTATATTTTATACTACAAAGATATATATATATATTTAAAAGGTTTCATTATTTGTAGTGACATGATATCTAAACAGTTAAATCGTTGTATATAGATTTAAAACATGAGGATAAATGAAATCGGAGCTCATTTATCAACTGGAATTTTTTTCTAATGTTTGATAAAAGTTTTGAATATTACTTAAAGATGAGTAAATAGTATTGATTTTTTTTTTTTTTTTTTTTTCAAAATCTGTAGTAGTATTAATAGAGATTGAGGAAAGAACTCAACATAGATCGTATAATTTATAATTTAGTAGAAAGAATTTTTTGAATCCAATTAGATTGAGGAAAGAACTCAACATAGATTTTATAATTTATCATTAGTAGAAAGAATTTTTTGAATCCAATTAGATTGAGGAAAGAACTCAACATAGATTGTATAATTTATATTTTAGTAGAAAGAATTTTTTGAATCCAATTAGATTGAGGAAAGAACTCAACATAGATTTTATAATTTAGTAGAAAGAATTTTTCCAATTAGATTGAGGAAAGAACTCAACAAAGATTGTATAATTTATAATTTAGTAGAAAGAATTTTTTGAATAAAATTAGATTGAGGAAAGAACTCAACATAGATTGGTTAATTTATAATTTATTTGAATCCAATTAGATTGAGGAAAGAACTCAACATAGATGTATAATTTATAATTTAGTAGAAAGAATTTTTTGAATCCAAATTTGATCCAACAGTGGACTCTTACATAATTAAGAACAACCGGGGTGTTGGTTACACATTTTATTGTTACTATTATTCCTAGAGTTAAAATTCAGTTTTAGATTCTTTAATTTACCGATGTTGAGAAAATCAACATGGATTTGTGATAAGTGAAAAGTTTTTCTGATTCAAGATAATCAAATATAATTCACAACTTAAGTGTACTTCTCTATAAAGTATTTAATTGTCGGATATAATTTTTGTCGTATGTTTTCAGCTATATATACTGCTGATCTCCAAGTTGCTTATTTTGAGATAATGAATAATGAAATAATTTCTTAATTTTAAACAAAATGCTCTTAAAAATGTGGTTTTTTAGGACACTACATGATACCACCTAACTTGTATGAAAATTTTTTCTGTATGGCATAGAAAAGCATCATTTGACAATTTCCCATGGAAAAAATGTTATTTCATGAATTTTTTACATTAATGTTAGGGGCATGTTTTTGATTTAAAAAAAAAAAAAAAAAAAAAAAAAAAAAAAAAAAAAAAAAAAAAAAAAACATACACTGTTGGTTTGTAATATAAAATACATAAAAACTAAATCGCTTGATAATTTGAGCAGTTAAATATTTTGTTTTTTTTACTTACTTGAATTAATTAATTTTTCATTTGAAAATCTAGAGTGGCTTCATTTATAATAACAAAATCCACAAAACATAAAATTGGCCTGATTTTACTTTACAATAGATTAAAGGCATTGGAAAAAGAATTTTTTCTTTTACCTTATGAAGATGATAAAGATAACATGTTTAAAATATCTATAATACTTGTAACAGGAGGGAGGAAACACCTGAAAAAAACACATCCTCACCGAGTGCCCAGCTGAGGATCGAACCCAGCCCTTCTGGATGATAAGCGAGCGCTCTACCACGAGGCTAAAAGATCCAGACCAGATAGTCTGGCAGTAAATCACTCTATTATACCTACTATATACACAAACACCACGACTAGCTCAGTTCCGCTACACACTCAACATTAATATTCTCTTTTTTATTATCATATTCAAAAGTTGTTGTATTCATATTGAAAAAACAACCTGTAAGTTTGAGAAAGTTGAGGGTGTTTAAATAATTTTCAATTTGCCAAAGCTAAAGTCTTAGACATAAAATTGAAAATCAAAGTATCCCAAACAAGTTCCTGCCTCATCTATCAAGTGATCTATCTTTCATAGGAATTTTCTCCAAACTTCACAAAAAATGTAAAAGTAAATGGCAGAATTATGAGTGACTTAAAAAGAGGAGCAGGTGGTTTAAAAATGAGGGTCAGTGGGTAATATAAAATTAATTTACCGTGGCCTTAGAGAGAATTGAAATGGTTGGCTATGTACTTTACAGAACCTTTGACAAATCAGGTTTACCAACTTGCCAACTATCCACCTAACAGTTTTAGTGAAAATGCTATTTCCTCATATATGGAATTCATTTAACAATTTCCAGTCAAAACAATGTCATTGCAGGAAATTTGACTTTTAACATTTTCCACATTATTCTATACCAATTCTGTTGAGTATTGATCATGTGGTATGCAGTAAACCCAATTGTTGTACTTGTCTATTAAATTATTTTTATATTTCAAGCAGACTGTCTGATATTATGCATTGTTGAAATAGAACTTGACGGGCCTCTTTTTTCTCCTCTGAAATCTTTTATTTTGGCTCCAATAGGATAGGGTTTCACAGAGTATGATGGCAAATAGAAGCAAAGTCAATACAGTTGATTGTAGAACCTTATTTAATGGCACCATTTGGACAGTCTGAAAGTTGTGGGAGATATATTACGTAAAATATGGATGATAAATAGATGTTGTTGACTTAAAAAACCTACAGTGATAAGAACATGTGACAAAACTATCTTTGTTTCATTGTGAAAAGAGTTTAATGTAGTATACAATTGTTCTCAAATTACTTTTCCTCACAAAGTTTTTACACAAATGGACCAAATCATAAGTATATATCCAGGATTGTAATTCCCAATGGAGCAAAGATCATTGATGTATATAAATATTACTATTTACAATGGCTGCACTTTTGACTTGAGCCAAATTGGACTAATTGATATATAATGCCTATACCTGAGGGACCAATAAAGCCTGGACTAAGGTACGTCTAGGTCAAAATTGATATTAAATTTAGGAATGTTAGGAATGTTATTTTGTATGTAGTAAATATATGGTACTACAATGGAATCTGAAAACCAGTACAGACTGAACTGAAAAATAGTGGAATCTGAAAACCAGCACTGATTGAACTAGAAAACCATGGAATCTGAAAATGAGTACTGACTGAATTAAAAAATACATGTAATGGAATCTGAAAACCAGTACCGACTGAACTGAAAAATAGTGGAATCTGAAAACCAGTACTGACTGAACTGAAAAACAATGGAATATGAAAACCAGTACTGACTGAACTGAAAAATAGTGGAATCTGAAAACCAGTACTGACTGAACTGAAAAACAATGGAATCTGAAAACCAGTACTGACTGAACTGAAAAACAATGGAATATGAAAACCAGTACTGACTGAACTGAAAAATAGTGGAATCTGAAAACCAGTACTGACTGAACTGAAAAATACATGTAATGGAATCTGAAAACCAGTACTGACTGAACTGAAAAATACATGTAATGGAATATGAAAACCAGTACTGACTGAACTGAAAAATAGTGGAATCTGAAAACCAGTACTGACTGAACTGAAAAATAGTGGAATCTGAAAACCAGTACTGACTGAACTGAAAACCAGTGAAATCTGAAAACCAGTACTGAATGAACTGAAAAACTATTCTAATCATGCCGGTAACTTATTTTTTACAATTTAATTTGTTAATTTAATTAACCTGTTTAATCCAATACCTGTCTACAATGAACAAACATTTTTGTTCAGCAGGTGCTTGGTCTGGATAGGTCGTACGATTATGTAAAACATGATGATGATAACCATAACAAAATGAAACACATGTATGTTACTTTATAGTGAGAGGAAATAGTTACAGTAATATCGAGTTAGAAGACTCATAAATACCCAGATTAACATATAACAATTGGGAAATCCATGCCATTCTTCTGTGATTATTATTATTATTTTTTGTTTCTTTGCAGACTAGCAAATAGTTTGACATTTCCTAATACATGTAATATACTGATGATAAATATACACTAGCTGTTATAAAAATATGGCTGGATATAGCTGAGTTGTAGTGTCACTTGCTTCTTTAAGTTAAGGTTTTCATGTTTACCCAGAGCTTGGGAATTGATTGAAATGTTATTTATTTTTTGTTCACATTAAAGCTGTAAAAATCATATGACTACAGAATTCTAATGGATGAGACTCAAAACAAAAATAACTGCATATTAAAATACTTACAAATATAAGCTTTTAATACTGATTGAGCAAATAGACAAACACAAGTCCATCTTTCCTGACTATTCTAATGCATCACAATTAAGTTTAATATGCCTTTTCTACCCTACTATAAAATTACTTCACTATAGTCTATTATGTATATAACTTTAAAAAGTAATAACAAAAATGTTTTTATCAATTCTTTTTTGATATGTAAGGCAGCAAAACCATTGAGAGTTCCCCATAAAAGTTGGTTGCTTTAGCATTTCTTATTTTAAACAGGTGGACTTTACACTTTAAGATTGGTCATATATAAAGATAGATATTGCTTATATAGAATTGGTGTTAATATAGTAGGTTTTATTGTATAGACATGCAGATGTTCTTTGTAGATGTGCCCCAAAAACAGGCTTTACTGTTTAGACAGGTAGTCTTCATAGAAATGTGCTTGCCATAGCAGGACCTTTTACCTATAGACAGGTGGTGTTTATATAAAGGTGATGGTCACTATATAGCAGGATTACTTATCTAAAATATAATTTATATCCACCCACACATCAAAATTCCCCACTGTTTTTATATTGGGATTGGTTTCATATTTACTTTTCCGCTGTTCATATTTATGTTCCTGTACACATACAAACAAACATATACATAACAAGTTATTATAAATGAATTATTTATATTCACATGGCTTGTTAGTCTTATAATAATAAATTAAATATATATGCTTTGTTGAATTCTGATTGTTTATGTCTGTATGGTTTTGTAGAAGCTTTCTTTGTCTGATATTGTTGTTGTTATTGCTATATATTATAGATAATGTTTCTTTTGTATGCTTTCATTTGTCAAAGTTCATTGATAATAAATGAAGGCTTCTGAATACAAAGGCAGTCATATTTTGCACTCACATCAATAAGGAAGTGATAGTTGTCAGAAATGTTTTACTTTATTGAAAAAATAATATTTCATAATGTGCTGTCATAACAATAAATAGTTAATCATACAGACCATTTCTACTGATTTAATAAATGTGGAAATGGTTTTAATTTTTGCATGTATGTAAATTTGCTATGATCTTATACATCAAACTATTCTTACACTAAAGCTCTTGTACTGCTGCAGTATTTGTGAGTTATGTTCCTTGGCCCCAGTTTCACAATCATTTCTTAACAAGATTTTCCTGAACTTAAATCTGGCAATTCTAAAATTATGATAATATTATTAATTGTTAAGGTATACAGTTATATAAGGTGTCATTAAGAAGATTACTTTAAGCTTATAACATCTGTATTTAGTTTTTCAAAAATGTTTACACAAAGTTCCTAAACAGGTTGCCAAAATTCCTAAAATTTAAATTAAGGAAAGTCTTAGTTAAGGAATGATTGTGAAACTGGGGTCTTGTCTAAATTTATCATTTTTGTTTTTACAAGACATCTTTACCCAGTTTATCAAATGCCTATCAGTGTTTAAGCAGTTATTTTGAAATTAACATACTTTTATGATATGCATGATTTGCAGTTTATGCCATGGTTGCCTGGTATTGCTTTGAATTATTTTTGAGAACATGTTCCAGGTCTGACATGAATGGTTTCTATAAGATGATGGTATTATATGTAGTAAATAGATCACAGTATTTAAAAAAGGCAGATACAGAAGATTGAGTTTAACAAACCAAACTTTCACATTCTTTCTGCATTATAAATATTTTATGCCAGTTGCAAATCATATTGAAAGATCCCAGGTGCTTCATTTATTAATTTTATAAAGAATTGCATAATAGCTATTTAACAGATAATAAAAATAACATTTAATTTTTTTTTTTTAATTTTCTGTTTAATGTTTGAAAGTGTTCAGTTTTATCTTCTTTCTGTATGTGTGACAAATGATGCAATTCCATACAGATTAAAAAGTTTCCATTTAACACTTCATAAATGTAGATAGATAGCTTTTGTTTTGATGGAAAACATGTACAAGGAGAGATTTACATACATGTAATTTTGATAAAAGAGTTTCTGGTTATAGATAATTTCTTAAAACTGTGATAATTATCAACATACATCAGCAGCTGGAGATTAAAAAAAGGTTTTAAGTGTTTCTGGTTTTAAAGGCAGATATGTGTACAACAGGGCTCAGGAAAACTTTGACTGAGGTGTCGGACATTTTGACATTTTTTCAAAGCAACTGCACCACCGATGCCGATGCAGTGAAAAGTGAAAAGCAAAAAAAAAAAAAAAAAAAAAAAAAAAGTTATTACTGACTGTGTATTTAAATATTTTAAGAAGATTTTTAATATCAATATAGTAGATTTTAAAAAAGGTTTAACTACCACGTTATTTAAATATATATGGTCAGACTTATGTGTTGATTTTGAACTGTCGGCGTTGACGACACATGGTTTGGCGGCCATCTTTGTTTATTGACAATCGTGCATTTCCGTTTTCCCGAAGTTACATGAACTTTACTGAACCTCATTTTGAGACCTCTTTGATTTTATTTAGACTTCTTAAAAATTATTTGTTTATAACTAAACAGTTTGCCAAGACCGTACTATGCGCGTTGTATTATTAATATTATTTAACATCCCGCGTGGAACCTCTTTGAAATAGTCCGACGACCATGACCTTCAGTTAACAGGTGTTTATGGCTTCCGTCTGTCAAGCGATGTGATTACTTAATAAACAACTTATCAACAAAAGTAATGATGTTTCGGACGATGTAACAAAAGGAACAGATTGAGATCATGGATTTTAACTGATTAATAAATAAAAGCCTAATTATTAGATCTATAGTGTTTATTAAAAATGATTGACAGGTGATAGCAAAGAATACTCGAGTAAAAATGACCGATAAACATATTTATTTACGTGTCCGATTAACTGTTCTATTTTAAACTAAAAATGTCCGACAAGCTATATTTCACATCGGACAAAAATATTTTTTGTCGGACATGTCCGGCAAATATGACCGTTTCTGGACCCCTGGTGTACAAGTACCTGCTGATTTAGCATTTGACATTGTTGAAAATTGACATCCATTGCCTATTTGTGTAAATGCCCATTTGATATAAATGAATATTCTCTTTTCCAAATTTTGAAGTGTTCTGAAACAGAATTTTTAAATCACTTGCTATTTATATCATAGCCAAACTAAGAAATTGTTAGCACTAATTAATTGACTATATTGAGGTTGCTAAGTATCAAAGTTTTAATTTTTTAAAAAAAATTTTCAAATCATCGTTGGTCTTTTTCTCACTTATCACTAGTGGTTGAAGACATGGTTGCATGAACTATAATTTTCTTTCTTCATACTTTTGTCTTCCATTTTCTCAAATACTACATGCTTCAGTTGTGATGAAATTAATGTGGAATTAGTATGATGTATATTTAAAAACAACATTATTAACAATTGAAAATTAGCTGTATTGTCACATGACTGAACTTTTATTTGATGATTAAAATCTGAAAATATGTTAACAGCTGTTTTTACTGTAACCCTACAATATGAAGATTGTATATATGTAGAATTTTTAACTGACTTTTTACCTCTATGTAACATTAGAGAACCTGGAGAACTTGCAAATTTTATAAAGCTCAAGGATAGATTCTTTGCTTTGTCAATTTTGAGTGGATTGAAATGTGGTAAATGAAATATTTGTCCGTTTTTTCATTGAAATCAAAGTTCTCCATTTTGGGTTTGGTGGAAGTGAAAGAGCCTGGAAAAAGCAACTGTATCGTAAACATAAACAAACTTTCCCACTTTTTTTTTTTTTTTTGGCTAGAGAAATAGTGATTTTTCAGCCAGTGCATTAGCCATCTATCCAATAATGTCCCTTTTTACAATTTTATATTTACTGTTTTATATGTATATTTATACCTACCAGTATATTTGTTTGGAAGTCATATCGGATTATCTTATCTCTGTTTTTTATACATCTATTTTAATAGTTAGTTATTTGCATAATTTGGTTTGAGTTGTCATGGATTAATCTGTAAACTGTGTTTACATTTAATTTGGGTAATTTTGTCATTTCTTTTTCATTTCCTAAATTTACTACATTTTATTACTTCATTAAGAAAGGTGTTAAGAAAACCAGTGGTAAATATAGTTATTTAATAAAATGTAAATATTAGAAAAAGCTCTAATATAGGAAAAACAATATATCCTTCTTTGTAATCCTGTAATGAGATAGTACAGGAATGTGTGGAAACTGACATCAACTCTATAGAAACATAAAGGGGTTGAAAACTTTTTACAGAAAATATTCCCTCAAGGGACAATACTTAAATATAGTAGCTAGGTTTTCTATCTGCAATTAACTTATCTTTTAACAGCTTTTATAAGTCTAGCCAAATAAAAATGGTAAGCGATTTCACAAATTATAGACCAGAATAAACACTTCCTGTAATGCATTTTGGGTAACTTATTTTCATCAATGCCCAACATAATTTGTCACATGATTTGACATGGAAAACACATGATTCAAAAATGGAGGTTTCCAAACAGCAATTTAAATTTGAATGCTTTTAGTATCAGATGTTTGAAGTTTTTGATTAATTTATTGAAATTTTAGATTAGAATTGATGCTTAAAAATAAAAGCTTAGGCAATAATGAAATTGAGAGAGCTTTTTGTCCTATCATTTAAGATAGAAACTTCATCTGATATTAAAGAAAAAATCTGTTTTGAATTATTACAGAACTAAATTTTTAATTTTGTTTGAAAAGTTGTGTTGCATGTTTTTTTTTTTTTTTTAATTTAGATTTTATAAAATTATACATTTCATTGAGAATCAAGGAGTTATGTTTCATTAAAAATGACTGAACACATCTAATAAATGTTGAAACTAGAAAATTGTAGAAGATAAAGGTTAAGTGTACTTGAACATTAGTTTATATACCAATTCAGAATTTGAAAGAAAAGTTACCACTATCAAAAGTGACACCTCTCAAGCTTCAAACTAGTGTGCACAAAATTCCCTTCTGTTAGTGGGCAACCAAAGTACAGTAACAGAATGAGATATCAAAGAATAGTGATAAAGATGGTTATCAAAGTTTCATTGTTTAAGTTGGTTATCAAGGTTTCATTGTTTAGGTAGTTTATCAAGGTTTCATGGTTTAAGTTGGTTATCAAATTTCATTGTTTAAGTAGTTTATCAAGGTTTCATGGTTTAAGTTGGTTATCAAATTTCATTGTTTAAGTAGTTTATCAAGGTTTCATGGTTTAAGTTGGTTATCAAATTTCATTGTTTAGGTAGTTTATCAAAGTTTCATGGTTTAAGTTGGTTATCAAATTTCATTGTTTAGGTAGTTTATCAAGGTTTCATGGTTTAAGTTGGTTATCAAATTTCATTGTTTAGGTTGGTTATCAAGGTTTCATGGTTTAAGTTGGTTATCAAATTTCATTGTTTAAGTAGTTTATCAAGGTTTCATGGTTTAAGTTGGTTATCAAATTTCATTGTTTAGGTTGGTTATCAAGGTTTCATTGTTTAGGTAGTTTATCAAGGTTTCATGGTTTAAGTTGGTTATCAAATTTCATTGTTTAGGTTGGTTATCAAGGTTTCATTGTTTTAGTCTCTCAAACATACCATAAAATTTTTATGTGATTTGGTAAATCACCCATGACACAACCCTCAAACTTGAAACCAGGGCTTTCTGGTAAGGATCTTATCTGCTGTTTTCCAGTTTTCAGGGAAGATTCATCCTTGTAACTTTTCAACTCGGCTTCGTTTAACTCTACCCAATGTTTATAACGTATAATCATTGTGTGATTAGATTTCCACCTGAGTAAAAAGGTTTTGCATGTTAATTTAATAATTGTTACAATTGAACTTCAGTAACAACATCAAGGCTTAGTTAATTTAACACATAATTGAGAGATGATTGAAATGGAGTTGCTTAATAGTATCAGAAAAGTAGCTTTTTTTATCAGAAAAATGAACTAAGTTAGCTTTATTTAAAGCACTTTTTTTGCCAAATACATTGAAAATACTGGATTCCGTGATATTCATTAAGATATTGCATGTAACATATCATACAGCAACTAATTTGATCTTGCAGCACGATATTTGAATTAGTCTTATAATTTGTGGTTCTACCCTGACCCAGTGTAATTCAGTTTTATTGTCATCAATCAAAAGCAATTTTAAAGAAAAATTGCAAAATAAAAAAAATGGTGCCTGCTTGATATAAGTTGTCATGATAGATTACATTTGATTGGACAAAAATTTATGTTTTTTCGTTACAATGAAGGGCCAATAGAAATCGCTGTTATTGATTGACTTTTGCATAGTGTGTTGCATTGATATCTGTGTTTTGGTAAATTAAATAACTATAGACTTTGATTGTATATGATTGGGGCAAAATTCCTTTTTTGCAACACAAATGACTTAAACTCATTTTATAAAATCAGCTTTTTCGGCAGACTTAAATATCAATATTTTTGTGTAAATTAAATAACCACAGAATCAAGTAAGACAAAAAGACATAAATTGTGATTTATTGGATAAAATTGACATTGGGCCAAAAATAGCTTACCTTACAGTAAAAGTTCATGTAAATGTATTTATATTTTTATTGGAGCCAAAAACTGCTTACAGCATTTTGATACAGAATAAAAATTGCAGCTAGAATAACAGGATAACAAATATATGTATAAAGTGGGGAATAGGAGTGAAGAGTTGAGTTGAATAATGGTGTTTAACGTCTCAGTCAAGAATATTTCACTTATATCGAGACGTTGCCAGCTGTTGGTGAAAGTGTAGAAATCTTGCCTATGCTTTGTGCTGATCGCATTTTACAGCAGGGTTCTTTATCTTGACACGCCTACCATGACCTGGGACCTCATTTATTTTAAGTTCCAATCCAAAAGAACCATGACTTTCATTTTGTATTGCTGAGTGCTTGGCAAAAGAACAGTCACTACCAACTTTCAAGTCTTGGATCAGACCTGGTCGGGGTTCAATCCCATGACCTTCCACTTACGGAGCGAGCACTCTGCCAACTGAGCTACCACAATTGTTGGCAGTGAAGAGAATTTGGGTTTTGTTTGGTATTTATATGGCATTATTATCATTGTTATTATTAACCTGAAAACGTAAAAAATATGTAAACATCAAAGAAAAATTGAATTAACATCCACTCAAGAGAAAAAAGCACAGAAGAATCCACAAAAATGATGTCCACCTTGTGTGAACATTTCTTCCAAGTAGTTGCCATCCTCTCTCTCTTTTAATTCTCAAGGTCATGGAAGCTAGGTGTTCTACAGTTTTGAATAAGGGGTCTTAGCACCACCAACTGTCTAGATCCTAGTTTGTCAGCTTGCAGAAGGTGAATGACCAAGTGGGTTTGCCAATTTCCCTCACTAATAACCAGACCTGACTGCTGCTTTTTTAAGAAAAAAAATCTCGACTTGAATTAGAAAACATGATTTCTCCACTGTCTTATTAAATCACAATTTAATCAATTGAATTCTCCCTTTACCATGCATCAGGTTTAATCTGATGCTGTCTGCTGGCCATTAGTATGCAATGTAAGTAGCTTTAATCAGTCCAGTTAGTTGATTTTCAGAAATGTAACCTAAATGTACTATACCCAATAGGTCATTGATTCACAGCTGTTTATGTTCATTATCAAGTCTGAGATCAACTTGCATTACCGCACAATCTATTCTTCTTTTAAATTAACACTAATATTGTGTAATTATTATATTTATATTATATTTATTTATTCATTTATGCTCTGTTAATTATAATTTGTGTGTTTTTCATGGTTTAACTTTAATTTTTGTGTTTTTTGTGGTTTAATCAAATAAATATATACAAAATGTATTTTTAGGCTTTTTCTATCAAGTTTTGAGTTAAAAGTACAATGAGAAATCCTTCTGTATACCAAACCTTCATCAAAATCATTATTTCATCCAAACTAAATTTTTTGTGATCTTCTTGGAGTTATTACCTGGTAATCAGATTTTATCCCAGTATTCGCTGTGATCAATACCTCTAAGGCTTTTTAGAAAATGTTTGGAATAAATGAAATATAGAAAATTCTTTAAATAGCAAATTCCTTGAATTTGTTGTTTCAACATGAAAACACACAAACATTTGGGGATATCAAATGTTAAACTTTAAAACCTCATTCAGAGGCCAAGATATATGTTGAAATCAAAACTTGTTTACATATGTAGGATCTTCCAGTGCCAGTCTGGAGGTTTTTTATGCTGTTTTTTTTCCACTTAGATTACTATTTCATGATGGTGTTTTTTTTTTTTTTGGTCTCTTTAAGTTTAAAATAGTTAAGGTTTAACATAACACATCTAATAGCCATGTTGTCATATGTTTTCTGACATATGTCTCCAAATCATAATCAGATTGTGTATGTAAAAAAGTTTATATCAAAAACATCAACCCTCAAATTACAATTACTGGATAATGTACATCATGACTACTTTCTAATTCAGAGACCGAAAACAACATTTCTGCACTACTCATTACTGTCAACAATCAATTTATCAACTTCACTGGTAAAATGAGTTGTGTCTAAACTATAAATTAGGACCATAATTTGGTTTTTCGTAACATATAAAATGCTATCTGAGTTTTTGATGATGGTATAATGATACAAATAGCTTCTCTGAACATTAACATCAGCCTAGCATTAGGATGGTGATTGAGTGGTATCGTTACTATTCTCCTCTCATTCAAATCACAAAATTGTTGCCAGGATAAATCTAAATCAAATTAAAATTCCCTGCTCCGCGTTACAACAATGGACTTAATACTACTCGAGTTCTGCAGATCCGGCACTCTTAAGTAATCTGATAATTAGAACTTATATCCCTTGATAACAAAATTGTGTTTTTTCGATGATGATGTGACATTCTTAGACAGCCAAAGTACCTTCATCTGAATTGCAAAGCTAAAAAAAAATTACACAAAGTATTGGAACTTGTGCTTGAAACTCTTAAAGTATTGATGATAGGGGATTTATGGAGACTTTATGATCAGATTTGGTTTTGATGATGGTAAAATCTACATTTGATGATTTGGTATAATGTTCCACTTAAAGAGTTTTCCGACACCTACCGAGCTTGTGAAATATCGACAAAATCATAATATGATCACACAATTCTTTTTATTAGTTTGAAATAGAGCCGTTATAATGCACACATTCGTCATGGAAACCCTTTAAGTTATAATTTACTATTTTAATCATCTCCTTAGCTAACACCATCTTTGAAGCATTCATATAAATTAATGTCTTTAAGAATAAACGTTGTTGAACCACTCATTCAAAGACAACAAATAACCCTGGGAGACAATAAAATTTATTTCTAAAGGATTTTCTTTCCTATAAAACTTTATTTGAACTTCCTTAATTGCTTAAATAACTATTTAAAAATCTGTAATCAGGTAAATCTTTAATCCAAACTTGTGCACTTTAATTACTTTCCAGGCCATTTCAACTAAATTGAAATTTCAAAAAGATAGATAGCTTAAATAATAAATGCATATTTTGTTGTCTTTGAAAAGTTTGTATTGAACACTGATAAAGTAAAGTCTTGTTGTCTAAGAATGCTTGACATTAAAACCTCATAAAGGCAAGTCTTTGTTGTTTTAAAAAGCTTGATATTGAAAGCCTGTTAAGCTTCACAAGAATGAATTTAAAAATTTATACAAAATAATTTAAAACACTTTCTCTTATTTGTATTAAAAATGAAATTGTTTTTAAAAATTGTTTAATGAAGGAAGCCATAGCTTATATGTAAAATCATACGAGGACTCTTTTGATTGGAGATGTTAATCTGTTTACTAACTAAAATTTTCATTATACTTAAATACATACCATGGTAAGTGTATAGACAGCCCCTAGCCTAGCAAGTTAAACAGTAATGTAAGTTTAATATATATATATATGCATATCTGGCTGTGTAGGATTAAATTTCATTCTGACAGAGAATTATGAAAAAATTTCTCAGTTCTCTTTGTGAAAGTTTAATGGTTCTCACCTGGCTCTTCAGTTACAATCAACCTCTGAGAGCTTCAATATTAAGAAATTTTGACTGGGGTCTAAAAACATCATTATTTCACTACACACCACTCAAGATTTCTTAGATAAATTTATCTTTTTTGTTGATAAGAAATCATTAATCACCATTCCTGTGCATCAACATTTTTGTTTGGGAAATTAAATGGTGTATGTACAGTAAAACAAATTTCCAAAGCAAAAATTTTGGTATTTTTTAATAAGTTTAACCAAAGGGAGAATTTTGAATTTGAAAAATCTGTGCAATTAAGCAACATGTCAAAATAAACTGAAAGAAAATTTACTGTTGATTTCACTTTTCTTAGTTTTTTTCTCATACCTTCTTATATGATAGAAGTTAAATGCTAGTATCTAAGTGTGTTGAAATAACACAGCTTATTAAAACAAAGATCTATGTATACTACTCATATGTTGAAGGTTATGCAACATTAACTTTTAATTCCAAAATAGTTAATCATTGAAAGATCAATTCCTGAGATGCTTCAGTTTATTTGTTTTTTGTTGGCAGTGTATCGTGTAAATGAATGAAACAAAACCCTAGTTATATCAGAAAAAATAGTGATCAAATTATTTTTTGGTGAAAATTGTGTGTCCAGCTTCAGTATCAAGCCATATCATAATAAAATTGTTATAGAATATGCATTGTTGCATGCTTGCAGGCACATTGAGATATTTACTGCAATCTTAAAATTACTCTTTGGAGATTAAATGACATTGAATATGATGGCTGACTGCATAATAATATGCTTTCTTTCTCATGATGGTTGTGAAATTTTATGTAAACATGTACTCCTGAAATTAGCGACATAAATGAAAGAACTTTCTGTGTGTAATATTATCTGATGGCTGCTTTAAAAAAGTAAAATTCATTATTAACACTGGTTTTGATATTTTATTGAATTTTATTTTGTTGTTTTTGTCATGTTGAAATGTTTTAATATTTTAGTGATACACTTTTAGACCAGGTCATACCCATGCACTTTATATCAATAACTTTTATACACTTTTAGACGAGGTCATGCCCATGCACTTTATATCAATAATTTTTATACACTTTTAGACGAGGTCATACACATGCACTTTATATCAATAATTTTATACACTTTTAGACGAGGTCATGCCCATGCACTTTATATCAATAATTTTTATACACTTTTAGACGAGGTCATACCCATGCACTTTATATCAATAATTTTTATACACTTTTAGACGAGGTCATGCCCATGCACTTTATATCAATAATTTTTATACACTTTTAGATGAGGTCATACCCATGCACTTTATATCAATAATTTTTATACACTTTTAGACGAGGTCATGCCCATGCACTTTATATCAATAATTTTTATACACTTTTAGATGAGGCATACCCAGTGCACTTTATATCAATAAGTTTTACACTTTTAGACGAGGTCATACCATGCACTTTATATCAATAATTTTTATACACTTTAACAGGTCATACACATGCACTTTATATAATAATTTTTATACACTTTTAGACAGGTCATACACATGCACTTTATATCATAATTTTATACACTTTTAGACAGGTCATACACATGCACTTTATATCAATAATTTTTATACACTTTTAGACCGGTCATACCCATGCACTTATATCTAATTTTTATACACTTTTAGACAAGGTCATACACATGCATTTGTATCACTAATAATTTTTTATACACTTTAAAGGTCATACCATGACTTTATATCATAATTTTATACACTTTAAACGAAGTCATACACATGCATTTATATCAATAATTTTATACACTTTTAGACAAGGTCATACACATGCACTTTGTATCACTATAATTTTTATACACTTTTAGACAGGTCATACACATGCACTTTGTATCAGTAATTTTTATACACTTTAGGCAAGTCATATATATGCATTTATATCAATAATTTTTATACACTTTTAGACAAGGTCATACACATGCACTTTGTATCACTAATAATTTTCATACACTTCTAGACGAGGTCATACCCATGCACTTTATATCAATAATTTTCATACACTTCTAGACGAGGTCATATACATGCACTCTATATCAATAACTTTAATAAGCTTTTAGACAAGGTCATACACATTCACTTTGTATCACTAATAATTTTTTATACACTTTTAGACAAGGTCATACACATGCACTTTGTATCAATAATTTTCATATGCTTTCAGACGAGGTCATACACATGCCCGTTATATCAGTAATTTCTGTACACTTTTGGAGAAGGTGATATACATGCACTTTGTATAATAATTTTATATACTTTTAGATGAGGTCACAAACATGCATTTTATATCAATAATTTTTATACACTTTTAGACAAGGTCATATACATGCAATTAATACCAATGATTTTTGTATAGGTTCACTCCAAACTGGTGGCATGTGAGAAAAAAATAATGGTTTAAAATTTGTACTGGTTGACTGGAAACCTTTAGGATGAAGACAATCTCAGTAGCTTAGATTTAGAGCATCTGCTTTGAGACTGAAAGGTTGTTTGTTTGAGCTGTGGCCAGTTCATACATAAGTCTAAAAAAATTGAGATAATATGTTATCATCTGGTGCTTAACAGAGAGACTGGTTCATCCTGTGCCAGAATTATGTGACTGGGGAGTGGTATGCTTGTCTTTGTCATACTAACTTTGTGAGCTAGCACATGTTCAAAAAGTCACCCTGATTGTGTGCTAGTACAAGGTGGCAGACCATAACACATACCTGATTTTGTTCTAAGATTTACCTGTAGATATAAAAATAAACTTGTTCTCCTCAGAAATGTTTAATGTGTCAATAATCAACATTCTAAACAAACAACCAACAAATAACTGACCATCTGTTATAATTAATTAGTGATGTTGTTGTCCAGTATATATGTATTTTAAAAGTTGTCATTAGTTTTCAATTGAAAAATCCTTCCTTATAAGTAAATATCTTTTGAATTTAGGAAATTTATATCACTTGTGCAACAGAATCCTTAAAATCCAAAGTTAGGGTAAACCAAGAATCTTCTAAATTGACCTAATTTTTGAGAGAATTCATTTATATGAATTTGATTGCAAATTAACTGTTTAAACAGATTACTTGTGTAATAAAAAAATCGGTCTTATTATTGTTCTGATAAGATAAGTTTAACTGTATAATGAGCATGAACAAAATTCTTGATTATCATTTTTCTAATTTCTTCATTATGATCGATTATCATAAGATGGTAATTAACAGCTGTTGAGATGTATAAGCTTGTTTAATTAATATTTCTAAGTCCTTGTATTAAACTAAGAATCAAACAAACTTTTACCCCTAAAAATCAATATTCCTGAATCTCTCACGAGATTGCCTAGATAAAACACCGTAAAAATGTTACTACGGTAACTACTGTAAAGTAAAAACTAAAGTTTTAATTCTAACAGCAACTAAAAACTAAAGTCTGATGTATTTAGAGATGTCATTCTGTTACCAACAAGGATATCTGAACCATTCTTAACAGTAAAGACGATTGACAATATTTGATCACAACTTGAAGGGTATTGAAACAACAAATTGGTCTACAATTACTTTTAATTAACATCAATCAGTCTGCAAAAAGTCATGTATTTATGTCCGTCAATAGAGGTCATGTGACCAAGATGGCTTTCATGTTTTAGTATAGGTGTTTGTAAAATGAATATTATAATGATGAAATTTTTATGTTATTTTTGTGTCCGTCTTTTAGTGATTTTTAAGTGGCTTTTGTCTTATCTTTTGTCTTATTTTCCGATTTTTCATTTCAAAGAGTCATTTATTTAAGATCCATGTGGAAATAATTTAAATCTCTTTGTCTGTGAGTGCTTGACAGATTGTCTGGTGTAATTGTGAAGCTTCTTCTGATGATGTGTAACGTGTGAAGTATTAGAACAGATTTCCACGTCATTGTCTTTTATGTTAGGCTTGCTTGCGGCAAATCCTGACAAATCCATTTTTACTTCAGAGACGATACATGTACTTGTTTATTTAATGCAGGTTTTAAAAAATTTGGAAGGTTTAATTTGTTAGAATTTATTTGGAATTGACTAGAGGTGCTGTTTTATTTGATTCTTCTAAAAAGAATTTTTTTTTTTTTAATTTTTCAAAAGTTTTATTTGAGATGTCTCCTTTATGGGAATTGAGAGGACAGGTTTATGTCTAGATGTCATTGTTTATTTAGTTAGATATGTCTTTAAGAGTTTTCCATCTATTCAAGAATTGACTTGCTCTGAGTGTTGGTAAAATAATCCTGAACACATACATAAGGCCTTCCCCCAAAAATGGTATTTGCCGGTAGAGTTATACCCCAGTCGGAGGTAAAAAATAAAGAATTGAAAACTGTATTGAATAGCAGCATAAAAAGCATCAATTCATGTTGTTTTACATACAAATGATCGTATCTTATTTAAAAAAGGGAGACAAAAGCTATGAAAAAATAGTGTTTCAATATTTTATTTGACAAACAAAAATTGTATATAATTTTACTGGGTCTTAATGACTTATAGGGTTAATTTAGTTTACAGGTTCATTTGTAACGTTGTACAGCTATTTTTACAGCTATTTTTTGTCCAATACAAAATTACATAAAATAAAAACAATGTTTTTCTCGGAAGTTTGTGTTTAAACTTTTTTCTTATATCAGTTTTCACAAATATTTAGGGTGATAATCATGTAGCTTTGTGGTATTATAACCTAATTATTAATAAAGTCTTGGTTTATGCATGTGATGCACGCTTAAAAGACTTAACACTCTCATTACATTGAGTAAGCATCATCGCTAGAGGTCATGTACACATCTTCTGCTGTGTCCACCAATGCAAGATGCCTTTAGTATTCTTTGTATTTGGTAATGTCAGGGATAGATCAATATATTGTCCATACAAAGGCATTAATACAATAATCAATGCTGTCTTTGAGTACTGATAAAAATAGCTACCTCTTTTGATTCAGTAGTGAATGAAAACATTTTTATTTTTCAAAACTAAGAGTAGAATAATTATTGTGTATATAAGTTTTGAAGCCTGTTATGTGTACCAAAAATTGCTAGATCAAACACAAACAAAATTATATGTACATTAATATCATTATATATATATATATATATATATATATATATATATATATATATATATATATATATATATATATATATATATTAAATATATAAATAAAATATATAATTATATATATATATATATATATATATATATATATATATATATTTTCTTCAATATATCAGTACTAAAATGGCTTATGGTTTTATGGTTAACAGTGCCTCTCACCACCTAGGTTTATTGATTGGAATCTGATGTGAGAAAGTTTGTCAGTTCATTTGACAAAGATTGGTGGTTTTGCCTGGACAAACTGTTTTCCTCTACAATCCCAAAACTGAACCCCTCAATATAATTGAAAAATTTTGGACTGGATTGTAAAACACCATTACTCAACTCAAATCAATACTAACATGTCTATTGATGTCAGTTATTAAGTTTATAAGTAAAGTATGATGTTTTTACCTGAAACTAAAACTATAAAGTCTACAGTGTGTTAGGTTAGATGATTATAGCATTGAAATTATACATAACCATCATTGCTCTCTTTTCTTTGCCATTATTTTTAATTCTGACAACAGTTAAATGAGATTTATTAAAAAATTGATGGATATTTATATAATTTCATATCCAGTAAGAATAAAACATCCACGTTAACTTTCTCACCCTTCAAATAAACCTGCTTAAATCATAAAACTTCACTTCGCATTAGCAACACTTGATATACTCATAAATAGGCTCTTCTCTATAAAACTGATATGAACTTAGAGTGTAAAATTACTGGTAATGATAACATCAGTAAAGAAAGAGGTGATTTTACGAGCACATCCCTAGTAAAAACTCTGATGAAGTTAATTAAAGATGGCCTTTAATGGATGGAAATCGTGAAACACAACTTGAAAATAAATAGCATAGAAATGAGTTGACAATCTTGTCACACACTTATACCATTTGTAAATGTTCTCTTGAGGATAAGGAATGATTGAAAACTAGAATACTCACATCTCGAAATGTTTGATTCCAGGGGAAATTCTGCTGGGTATACTAAAACGAGAAAATTCAATTACAGAAGTGTCATTTTATCATGATTTGTAGATGTATGTAAAGGAAGTAAAAGTTGAGAAGTTGAGAACTTCAAGGATTTTATTTGTAGCCTCATTCTGTTTGCTAGAATTGTTTTTATCTTTTTTGTTTCGAGGTGCATTTAAAAGAAATGGTACAAATATGAGTTGGTCAACAACTACCTTACATGCTACTGCTAATAATAAGCAATAAGCGGATCAACTTATTTTGGGATCGTACATCTTTATTGTTGGGGCCTAGGTGGTCAAGTCATCTAAAGTGAATGCTTGCTGCTGACCACCTTGATACAAGAAAGAGAATCTTGAACTAGGCATTTAACACAATTACTCCATTCCACTGTTAAGGTGCTTTCTCTACTTTAAAGGAAGTGAGAACAGATTGTTATACAATATTATCTTATACTCTTTATTCCGACTGTGATAATTCAAAAAGAATTAGAATTTCACTTTTGATTTTATAAGATTTTAGAGGTTTTAATTAAGCTATTTTGATTTTTTAATTTTGATTTAATCTTTTGATAATGTGGTTATTCAAAAATCAGACTCTGTGACAATAAAAGATTTGACAGTATCATTTTTTATTTGCCTGTCAATATGTCAATATTAAACATCCTCCAATATTGATGGGACATATTATGTTACAAGCCAATGCATGGGATTGCAAATCAGGTCACTATGTCAAAGGTCAAGGTCACAGTTACTTTAAAAAGAAATTCAGTTTCTGTGCATTTAAAGATGAACTATTTGTCTGATTGATCTCAAACTACTATTAAGACTGCATGGAATTGCAAATCAGGTCACTAGGTCAACGGTCATGGTCACAATAGCTGTAAGTGACAGGCATATATTGCCCCACTTGGCAGTGCTCTTGTTAATGAAATGATCCCCATTGCATTACGATGAAAAAAATGCTATTATAAGTGTGTCATGGAGTGAAGTAATAATGATTTATATCCCATTTTACATTTGTAAATAAAATCAGGTAACCATTTCTGGAATAATGAAAGAAACTGGAAACTTCGAATTTTGTTTTATTTGAAATTGATTATGTCTAAACCTGATTATACATACACTTAATATAGAAGATGAGAAATATTGTATTTTCACAAAATTACTGTCATTAAATGTTGTAAGTGTAGACTTAACATTGTAAAAAGTTATACATTGCAATAGTTGAATTTTCATTAATCTTTTTGAGTAAGGTAAGACTTTATCATTGGGAAGAGAAATAATGATACTGTATATGGTCAAATATTCAGCTCATTTAATTTTGCAAGAAAACTAGAACATTGTCATCGTGGAAAGTTATATATACTGTATATTATGGTAGGTTCATTGTATTTTTTTTTTTTTTTTAGAAAAATAATACTTTAACATGGAGAGAAGTTATTCATTGCAACAATAACAGCAAATGGTCAATTTTTTTTTGGTTCATTAAATTTTGTAAGAAAGCTGAAACTTCACATTCATTTTCCATTTTTATAAACCAGCATTTCTCTGTGACAGCCAGTGAACTAAATCATATTCAGTGTATAGTATTCCTCATACTTATATTTATTTGAAAACAAATAAGTCATGTATTCCAGACTGTTTGATTTATTTTTACAATTCTGACAAAAAATTTTTTGTCAAAAAAAGAAAAAAAATTGAAAGACATGTAGGCTTCATTTACAATTATTTTTTTTTACCAAAAGTTGTATTTCAGAAAGTTATCTAAAATTTTGTAGATTTATAGATTATATAAAAGCTTAATTCATCAAAAGACTTTTGTCAATTTTCATTTCATTTTTCTACTCTCTATATAATAAAACATCCCCCGATAAATATCTGGAAAGAAATATTGACAGTTCCGAATCCAGACCTTCAGAAATGCCCGATAGTTCTATCTATAACATCATTACAGTTTGCTACTTAAGTTGATGTCTACTGCAAAGTGATTGCTTATTTGATAAAACATAAAATGAATCAAGTTATTTGTTATATTTATTGCACAGATGACAAACAAATATTATCTTATCCAAACTTAGATAATAAAATCTGATAATATTGAAAAATACTGAAGTCAGAAGCATACATGGTATAAAGAAATATTTTTTTGTCTGTTCCCTTTTTATAGTGACAGGAAATGCAATGCATTTAAGTTTCCAAACAAATGACATTGTCCCCTTATTTGTTTAAGTCTCTTAAACAGCTGTAATCAATGCTGAACATGCCTGGCTTCAAACCTAGATATCTACTCAGCTTATATGAACATATATGTAGATAAATATCCACTCAGCTTATATGAACATATATGTAGATAAATATCTACTCAGCTTATATGAACATATATGTAGATAAATATCTACTCAGCTTATATGAACATATATGTAGCTAAATATCTACTCAGCTTATATGAACATATATGTAGCTAAATATCTACTCAGCTTATATGAACATATCTGTAGCTAAATATCCACTCCGCTTGTATGAACATATATGTAGTTAAATAACCAGTACATGAGTTATTTGATTTTTCTGCCACTGTTTACTGTTATTTTATTGTTAATCCAATACAAGATATCTTCATGCTAATTGAAAAATTTACCTTTGTAATGTCAGTTTGTGCAATATTGTACAAATAGTGGGTGAGCAAACTGATGCTTATAGCTGCATCAGCAGTTTTGTAGCAATTCAAGCTATTCTATATAGAATATGTATAAAATTTTTTTAAAAAATTCAAAATTATCAAAAGAGTATGTTTAAGCGAATCCAGTGTTAATTTTGAATCTTTTTGACAATTTGTACCAATATAAATTGAAATAATAAAAAAAAATTTTATGATCCCCATACAGCCATGCTCCCCCCCCCCCCCCCCCCAATAATAAAAAATTGCAACAAAATGCAGAATTAAAATTGTTGTAAATAATGATGTTGTATCATGAATGGTAGGACTAAAAAATAATAGCGACTGAAAGTTGTGATTAAAATGTTTGAATCATGTTAAATGCAGCATCTAAAGAAATGGTAACAGGTGATAAAGTTTAACAATAAATGATAACAAAAAATGGTTTTTAAGGGAAACATGATTAACCACCAGCAGTTGCCATGGTAACTAGAATACTGCGACTTTTTGAAGTGATATATATATATATTCAGTTTATATTCAGATGTCTGACTTCAAGGATGAAATGAGACAAAATCAAATCACAAATTTAAATATTCAGAAGCTTAGCTTACATATTGTATAAACTTAAAGCTGTCTAAAAGTTTTATGAAAGGAAGGCCAAACACTGCCTAAAAACAAAGTCTGTGGCCTAAAGTGTTCTTGTAAATCAAAGGCTTTTCTGAAGATTTAAAATTATTAAAATTGGTTGGTTTAAAATTTCTGGTATTGCAATTTAAAATAAGTTTTTTAATGAAATTTTTTGGAGTTTCCAAGCATAAATTTTCAACATGAAGCCATTTAAAATGTCATGTCATTGACTGAAGGTATAAAATAATTGAATTGTTATTTTTTTAAAAAAATCATGAACTTTACTTCAGATTAGGGTCAAGGTCATGGCCTAGTTGTTTTTTTTTTTAGCTCACCTGAGCCCAAAGTGCTCATGTGAGCTATTGGTATCAATAGAGGCAGACCCTCCATCGTCCGTCGTCCGTCCGTCCGTCCGTCTGTCCGTAATTGCTTCAAACGACTTCTTCTCAGAAACCTCTGGTCACATTTTGTTTAAACTTGGTCAAAAGCATCTATAGAACATTGCCTTTCAGATCTGTGTTTTTGGTTGCCATAGCTACCGAATGTGGGTCACAATGACCTACATAGTTAAAAACCTAAAAAAATCTTCTTCTCCAAAACCACTTCACTGACATAAAATCTGATGTGATATTTGGAATCTACGGCATCTTATATACCAAGTTTGTGAATTTCAAGAATTTTGGTGAAAAATTAGGTTATGCGTTTTTGCGTTTATTTTTTGTATTTAGTAAATAGTACTTTTTTCGAAAAATTACAATAATGAATTAATTTAGGTGAACTCTTTTCCCAAACATCATTTTCTTATGTGAAGAAACAAATGTTTGACAATTTTCATGAAATTCTGTAAAATACAAGTTGCTTTTTTCGGCCTTTTTCATTTTTAATTCTAGCAACCCAAGGGTCGGGGGTTCAAATCCCAGTGAGGCCACCTTTTTTTTTTTTAATTTTTTTTATTTTTTATTTTTATGTTGTGAATTTTTTTACTTACAATGGTGCCTGGAAGAGATTTTATGAATTTTTAGTGTAATTTTTTTTTTTTTAATTTTTTTTTTGGAAATACATGTGATACTGCAACCCAAGGGTCGAGGGTTCAAATCCCAGTGGAGCCACTTTTTTTTTTTTTTTTTTTTCTGAATTTTTATGCTTTACAATGGTGCATGGAAGAATTTTTTGAATTTTTACTTTTTAGGTTGCCATAGCTACATTGACCTAAATAGTTGAAAA
Organism: Tegillarca granosa; assembly: GCA_029721355.1. Lineage (NCBI taxonomy): Eukaryota > Metazoa > Mollusca > Bivalvia > Arcoida > Arcidae > Tegillarca > Tegillarca granosa. The sequence continues at coordinate 14,994,056 of CM056596.1, forward strand.
CCTTAAAAAAATTTCTTCTCGAAAACCACTTCACTGAGATACAATCTGGTTTGATATTTGGCATCTAAAGCATCTTATAAACCAAGTTTGTGAATTCCAACAATTTTGTGAAAAATTAGGTTACGTGTTTTTGTGTTTATTTTTTATACATTGTAAACACCCCCGGTTACCTCTCGGCATTTTAGCATATTATCAACAGTGATATCCATGCTTAAATCAATGGTGAATTAAAGTTTTAAATAAAATACAAATAGATTTCACCTTTTGTGTTGTTTATTTCATTAATTAATATTTTTTAAAGTGTTTGTTGATCAATAATCATGATTCTGTAAGTAATACACATCGAGGTCGCCATTTGTTTACAAGTAAACGATTGACTTTTTTCATTAACTCCCAACATTTGAGGTGCACCAACATGCCGCTTTCTATTTTTAATTGTCTGCAGTCAAATTATTATTATTCTTCGTGTGTTACATTATTTGTGAATCAAGTTCAGAGAATTTCGTTTCAATCAAACATTTAATATTTTAACACGCGTATGCCTCCATGTATGTGTGTACATTTTAGGAAATGGCAATGCAAAGATGGAACAAGTCCCGATTCCCGCAAATAAAAGGTTAAAAAATTAAATTATATTAAATCATATTTCAAACATATTTTAATGTAATTCTCATCTTAGAAAGGCATTTTTTTATCGTGTCTGTCGGCTGGAACAATCACATGGTCATATCGGGAATTCCCATAACAAACACTAAATGAGATTAAGTGAAAAACGTCACTTCCTGTTTTCATCAGAAAAAATGTCTTTGATGTTGAACTAGTGTACCGACAAGATTCTGTCTTACACGATTTTCTCGGCAGTAAACATTAATTTTAATCAACTTTCATAGAAAATTAAGGCACTTATTTAAGGTATGATTTTATTGAGTTTAAAAACGTAAATACATTGCACATACCTTTTTCAGGTTACGATGCAATGGCGTCAATACACAATGAAATAAATGTGTGAAAACAACAATTTATTGTTTAAATAATTGAAAACAACGAAGTTTCTTCTTGATTTTATTAAATCTTTATTTCAAGCGCTCTGTATGACATGCTGCAACTGCATTTCAGCAAAAACGTGTCCATATTTAGAGGTAAAAAATTGCCGTCCGAATTTAGAGGAAATTTAAAAATTATTAAAATTTAAAAATTAGGGTGTCCGAAAACAAAGAGGGTCCGAAAACATCGAAGGATTACGGGTGGCACACAAATGTACTTTTTACCAAAATTGCAATATTAATAAATTTAGGTAAACTCTTTTTTCCAAACATCATTTTCTTATGTGAAGAAACAAATGTTTAATAATTTCCATGAAATTCTGTAAAATACAAGTCGCTTTTTTCTAGGCTACCTTTTTCTTTTTCAATTCTAGCAACCCAAGGGTTGAGGGTTCAAATCCCAGTGAGGCCACTTTTTTTTTTTTTTTTTTTTTTGTTGTTGTTGTTGTTTAATTTCTGAATTTTTTGACTTACAATGGTGCATGGAAGAGATGTTATGAATTTTTACTTTTTAGTGAATTATTATTTTTGAAATACATGTGATACTGATATGTAGATTTAGCTAAAACCTCGAAATTTTTTTTGTTATGAATAGGAACTCTGCCCATCCATCCATACATCCATCAAAAGACTTCTTCTCAGACACTACTGGTCACATTTCATTCATATTAGTCAATAGCACTTTAGACCATTGCCATTCTCATTTGTGTTTCTGGTCGCTTTTGCTACCAAAAGTAGGTCACAGTGACCGATATAGCTAAAAATCAACACAATAAAAATAATGTTATCTGAAACCACTTCTATTGAGGCAACATGTTATGACTTAACCAGGTATTATCAAGTACATTTAAAATATGTTACATGTTGAAATATGTTAATGTTACATTTAAACTCAGGTGAGCAAATTAGGGCCATCTTGGGCCTCTTGTTCTCCTTTTGTACTGTTGCTACTACTTTAGCTTTTTTGGAAACATTTGAATGCTGACACTATTTTCTGATGTTTTGAAGCATTATATTCTAACATGTAGCCAAAGTCAAAGGTCATGACAGTATTAAAGAATTAAATTTAAAATGCTTATCGAGACACTTTGTAAAGCTCTTGTCTTTAAACTACTCTTGATGTTTTCTTTCAATGCCTTTCATTATAAATTCAGGGTTGAAGCTCAAGGTCATGATTAATTTTGTTAAATATTTTTTATACTATTTTCACCAAAAGTGAATATATTTTGAAATAGAATTTGATTTTTGTAACGTTTTCAAATTGCATGATTAATATAAGACATTGACATTGTCTAAAACATTGACCTTAGTAATGAAGAACTAGTTTTTACATTTTATACATTTTTTTCTGACTTTCATTTGAAGATGTTTGCTCCACACTTTTATTATTTTATGTAATTAGTTTTGAGCAATTTACAAAACAGTATAACAAAAATGAATATTATTTTGTAACTATAAAGCATGTTAACCAGATGAGCATATCAGGCCCAATGGGCCTTTAGTTCTGTTTTATTGTTGAGCCTGACATTGCCAGAAGGTGAGACTTAGGTGTTACTTTTATGGTGTCCTCGTAGGTGGCAGCGTTGGCATGTCAAAATGTGAAAGTTTATGTTAAAGTAGTGTATTTTCTACTCGATCAAAAACTAACCAGGCGAGACATTTAATTACATGGAATTCTTGTTTTTCAAAATAAAAGAAACTTTATTTGCTGTACAGTAATCTTACTTTATTCCAACATGCTACTTACTTGGTGTAAAATTAAAGTTACTGTCACAATGGCCTTTCAATATTAGAAGAAGAAGAAAAAATTCCAGAAGTAAGAATTCAATTCCATTAGATTATTTCATTTCAATTTAAACCTTTCTTAATAAAATTCAATTAATTTGATTTAAACCATGTCATTTTATTGAACCCTACAAAATTAAGATGTGTAGAATTTGAAATTTTTTTGCAAACATTTTGATGACTTTGTTTTGACAATTCAAATTGTCTTCTGGGTATTTTAAAATTGAGGTGTCATGGGTATCATATCATAGTATTGGGAATATTTTTCAATTTGTTTAAACTTAGGAAGCTGAAAAAAAGCTTTTAACATCCTGCATTATATTGTTTAATGGATTTAAAAGGTTGCTGTTAAATTTTATTGTTGGTTTAAATGAGTCCATTAAAGATTAATAATGATAAACTTTTATCGCAGAAATCCACAGCTTCATTTGATGTGAGATATTACCCTTATCTGTTGTTTTAAGAAATGAGTTTGACAATTAAAGATTTTTGTCACTTTCTCAATTTCCCCAATGGCGGAAATACTTCGTTTTACTGGCATTTTATAATTATTTTCTATGTCTTGCTGTATTGGTATGGCTGTGAGCTGATTACCAACAAAATACTCGATTGTTATGTTGACAATACTGTATACATTTGTATTGTACAGATTGTTTTTTTTTCCTGTTTCTATTGGTGCTAGTCTTGTTTATGTTATCTAAAGCACATAAGTAGCTTTCTTAAACACTGTCGTGTCAGAAAGAGTCTTATTATCCTGAAGTTGTTAAGCTTTCTGGATAACAAAAGTCAATCAAGCTTTCTGGATAACATGAGTCGGTATGATTGTAATTTTAATGTAGTGTCTAAAATATTGTAGAGGACACTTGTCAAAAAAATTCTCTGAACCATAGTTTTTATGGTTTGGATTATTTTTAATACTAATATAACAAAAAGTATATGAATGACATGACATGATCTATGAATAATAAAGCAATTGGAATTAGACAGGTTTTTTCTTCAGGTTTCAATTTTTAGTTTCCACTGTTGTTCATTGTAGACAGAGTTTAACTTTACAAAAAGGTTTGGTTTTCACAGATTTCACTATGTTATTTAAGCAGTTCTTAAAATTAATTGTATTTAGTTTTAGTAAAAATATTTAAAAATATACTTGAATAATAAATTTTTAGCTCAATTTTTCAGGTTCTGGTTTTTAACAGTATAACTTTTTTACCCTAACTTTGATTTATTGATTTAATGGGGTTTGATTTCCAGTCAAGAATTTTCACTTATATTGAGACAGCACCAGCTATAGGTGAAGAGGCAGAAATTTTTACCTTTGCAGTGTGCTAAGGGCAATGTGCAAGAAGGTTTTCTTTAGCTTGCCATGCCTTCTGTGACATTTTTTAGGTCTCCTCTAAAGGACCCTAGGACTTTCATTTCTAAATGCGGAGTGCTTGGTGAAATCCCCTAACATTGACTAGATTCTCTGTAAAGTTATAGGCTAAATTGAATCATATAATCAATGTAGCATTATATTCCAAAAAGAATGCACACACAAAAATACAGAATTTGTTAGGCTCATACAGGGCACATTAAAGTTACTTCCCCTATCGCTAGGGTAAATTGCAACAAAAATGTAAACAAATGTAAACACCTTTTCTTTGTGTAACATTCTGCTCAAGAAATTGGTTTAAAACACATTGCATTATCATAATATCTCTTTCTCTTTAGATTCTATTTCATTGTTGAAATAATGCTTCCTGGCTTAATGTTTAACAAAATATCAACTGGTCCACTAGGTATCGGGATAATGTTATTAGGATAGTGGTATATTTTCTGCAGCATGCTGATTTGATAAGATAGCAGGTCATCAAAAAGTTGCCCTGAGTATGTGTTAATACAAGGCAGATCATAACACACACACTCACTTCTCACACATACACAAATCTATATACTTGATCTCATCCTGTATAGCTGAAAAATTGCTGATGTGATGTTAAACAACATACAACCAAAAATACCACTAAGATATCTAAGACATACCAGTGTGAAAAAGATTGAACTTGCCTTTCAACAGTTCATTGATTTTTTCTGGTACTCAGATTTTCTCTGCTATTCTAGATCTGACAGCTTCAATACAAGTAAAATAATATTGATTTGGGCATAAATCTTCCTATCCCCCTTCCCAAACAAAAAAAAGAACATATTTATATGGTAATGCATACCTTGACAAAATATGCTTTTATTATTTTAATACAAATTCAATTTAGTATTATAAGATATATCCTTTGATTTTTTTTTATTAAATAGTCAAAACATTTTTATTTGTGCTAGTGCTGTGATAATAAATCTTTTATTCAGAGCATAGATGTTTCAGCAGTCACAAACAGATTAAAAAATAATTTTTCTGAATTTTCCTGTCATTTGATAGATCTAATTGCTGTGTTTTTGTCCTTAAAGCAGTTTATTTTATGCAACGCAGCTAAGCTTTACTGAGGTATTGAAGTAGTTTAGTATGCTAGAGAAGCCGGCTCATTAATATTGTAGTGACATGCTGGGTTACAACACAGACATATTTTGTTTTAAGGCTGTCATTAGTACATTATCTTGACAAAAGGATAAACTACAAAACCTGTTGATTCCAAAGCTGAATCATGACATTTCAGAAAAAAAAATCAAGAAATTGATGGCTATCCAATGTATCCAAATACATCACACATTTATCATTCCATATTAAGCTTAAGTGCCAAATCATGATATATTTTAAGAAATAAGGATGGACTGTCTGCCTATCTATGGGTTTTACTTAAATATTTCAAAAAAAGGCATGTTAGTTTAAAAAATACATAAAGTTAAAACTTAGCTTTAAGTCAAAATATTTTTAGAACAAAAAATACTTTCAGGAAACATGCAATTTACACTGCATATAGATTCAACAATAGCTTATAACCATTTTATTCCAACATTCAACTATTTGAAAAATTTACAAAAAATATTTACCAATTTACAGTGGTTTTGTTTTAATTTGATAACATAATTTTTTTTTTTCAATCAGCAATGCAAGTTAAAACAGGTGAACATCAGTATCCATTAAAAGTTAAGTTTTGTTATTATTGTTAAAACAGTTTAACCACAATGCCCATCCAAAGTCGAGATTTTTATAATCATTGATCTCCGTGTGTGATTGTTTCTTCTTATCTTAATTGGTTGTATCTTTCACTTACTGTAAAATCATCAATTTTCATGGTTCTAAGAAAAAATATCCTTTTGTGGGGAATGAATTTGTGGTTATGACCATAGTTAATATAGTGAACTGCATGTTGTAAAAACATTGTCTAATGTGTGTTTAGAGTTACCAGATTACTTATTTCACTCATGTCGTCAAAAAGGTAAGTTGTTATAAACGTATATTAAACTATTTCGTTGACATGTAAATCCGTGGGTTGAGGTGTCCGTGAAAACAACGAAAATTGGGCCACCACGAAAATTGATGATTACACAGTATATTTTTGCTTGTTCTTAGTTTCATTGCTGTCATCAAATACATACAATGTGTTCTGCTCTAAAAACATTGGTGATATCAGAAGTGGTAAAAAAATAACAGGCATTATGATGATTTTTTCACTGTAAGTCCTTTATTTAATGCGAGAACCAACACCAAGTTTGTAAACAAGCAGATTTTGCTTCTCTAGGTCTATAAAATTAATATTACCTTATTAACGTTTTTCGCGAATGAAAGATGTCTCTTAAGACTACAACTTCAGAATCACCAAAATTAGTTTATAAATTTGACCTGGTAAGCAAGCTCAACAAATGAAATTTCTTCCTTTGGGATAAAAAAGACTCTTTCATGCATCTATGCAATTATTTCTTCATGTCCCTTTGCGGCTGGTGTTGTATTGCATATATATACAAAACATCATAGAATCGTAGTATTCGTAGAATTCATAGACATACCAAATGCTTATGTGATCAATATTAAGCCCCCCTGGGTTATGTCGGCCAATATATAAAAATATAATAATGTTGGCAAAATATCCAATTTATTGATAACATTGTTATTTTTTTAAACGTTTGTCATTTAGTAGTATGTATAGATTTGTTAAATAGTATTATACCACACAGATTTTGTTAAAATTTAAGTTCCACGCTTTTAACGGGACTCGTATAAAAAAATGACTAAAGCACAGTTACCACACAATTTTTTTTATTACATTAATATTTGAAGAAATAATGTAATTTGAAAAAAGTCATAATTTTGAAAATCAGTTGTTTTTTTAAATAAAAATATTTAGAATAAAATGTTACTTCTGTATAAATTGATTTGTTAAAATTGATTCTCTAAACAAGGGAGGTAAATAAGAAGAAAATTTTAAACAATGGTAACAGGGGGGCTCGGTGGCTGAGTGGTCTAAAGCTGGTGCTGATGGATCATAGCATCTTTCACCACCTGGGTTTCAATCCCACTCCAACAGATCCTAGTGTAAGAAAGTTTGTCAGTTTGCTTGCCGAAGTTCAGTGGTTTTCTCCAGGCACTCTGGTTTCCTCCACCTTCCTAGAACTGACAGCTTTGAAATAGGTGAAAGAATCTTGACTTGGGCATAAAACACCATTACTCAACTCCACTCTAATCTTAACATTTTCAGTAATGGTAAAAATGATAGATTTTTAGTAACATTTTTTTCTTTTCTTTCCTTTTTTATTTATTTATTTATTTTTTTTTTCATTTGTAAAAGTAAAATTGCAGGTTCAGTACATAGAATTAAAGTTTTAATGATAGATTCTTTCCAATTGTATCAGATTATGTAATAGTGCAATGTTTAAACTCAAAAACTTTAAGTTGAGATTGTTTTGGCATTTAAAACAAACTGTACATTAATGGATTATACCAGAAATTGTGTTTACACCTTTAAAAAGTTGAAAAAAAAACACATATGAACTTCACAAAAAAATATCTGAATTTAAAAAAAAAATACAAAATTTAGAATTTTATTATCATTAAGATAAGAAAGGAAAAAATGCAGTGTTTTCATGTTGTTACGCACCCCATTCAAGATTCTTTCACTTTTTTGAGGTGATCACCTCTGGATTGTTTACAGAAACTGGAATGCCTAGAGAAAACCACTGACCTTTTATAAAGGTCAATTAAAAAAGAGAAAAGAGAAAGCCTAAATTAAGTATATAATCAAGGGAATTCCTTATATGAATAAGTTTAAAATTGGACATTATATGTGGTGCGTTAGTTGTAATATATTTTTAGTGTAAATAATATATTGATCATTGATTGGCAATCAGTTACTATCATACATCTTTTAGTGACCTGTATTAGGTCAGACCTGATATTATTACATACCAATATTGAGTTACCCTTTCAATGAGATCTTGATATTAAAGTTTTGTCTCTTGTATGAAGTTACGTCTAAAATTTAAAAAAATCACTGTATTGGTCTCATTTACAGTAGGAACATGATGAAGATTAATTCTTCGCCTTTTGTGGATATAAATAGATTAACAATTGTAAAATTATAGTGAGAGAATTTGCATTGTTGATTCATCTCCAGAGGAAGGTTTGATTAATATCTGTGTATTTTATTTATGTACAAATTGGTTAATAATCTAAGAACCGTGTATACACAGCAGTCATTCAGATTCATTCAGAATATCATAGAACCCCTCATGTGAGCGACACAACATAGCAATGTATGAAAAATGATATTTTTGCATGACACTTTATTGGATTTTTTTTATGACTTTTCGTGTATAAAGTTGGTATTTTTTCTGGGTTAAACACATTTGATATTTTTTTCCTAATGTGGCAGTGGCTAATGGCATCAAGGATAGGAGCTAATATGTATATTTAATGTTATGAACACCAATAACAGTGATACCGAGTTATAATGATTCACAACAATCTAGGATTGTAATGGTAACTTTGTGTGAGGTTAATTCTTCTTCAATAGTTATTTAAAAGGATTTTAACAAACTAATCCATTTTATTTGCAAAAGTAAGTGAAGAATTATTTTTATTTTTATTTTTTGTTTGAATCCATTTTATTGCAAATGTATTACAATAGTTGTCAGTAATATGTAACCAAAAAAAATTCTTCATCTTCAGTATAGTAATATGATTTTGTTTTCTATAAAAATGTATTGAAATGTATTTTTTTCAGTTATTTTGTATTACTGAACATCTACACAAAGAGCACTTTATTCATTTATGATATAAATATGCATCATACACTTCTAAATGAAAAATATAAACTACTGGTCAAGTTATTTAAATGACATGTTCATGATTTAATGGAATAGATTTTGTGGTACAAATTCTCTAAAATGTGTTGCCAAGAGAAAGTGATACACAGTATAAGTTGTTTTAAATCAATCAATTACAATGTATATTTTTTCTAACATATGACTTTTGCTTTACAACATCACGGGGTTCCCGGCATTGCTCTCTGGAGAGTAGAGGTTACTGTTACACTTGATCTAATCCTCCATGCTGATTGAAGATGGTATTGCATTTATTAACAATAATTACAGTCTTTGATAAATATATTTTTTCTGTATAATGAACCATGTTTTTCAATAGTGTTAAACACCTCACAAATCTTTGAAGTACGTGTGTAGAAGTATAAGTAGGTAGTGATCAAGATCTTCTGTTTACACAAATGGTAAAGTGATTAGTTAGGTAGCATAGTCTATTTATTTATAAATTTTGACACTGTCAAACTTTATCTGCTAGAAAAACAGTCATTTTACAAAGATTAAGAAAATGATGATTTTAATCATGTTTCATTGGTTGTGTTTGAAATCCAGATATGATTGTATTAAAAAATACTAATATAGGAGGAATTTTGATAAATCATAGAAAAACCTTCGTGTTCAACACAGATAGAAATATTTCTCTTCTTTATCAGATATCAAAACCAGGATTATTAATAATGGTAAGATTCTACCATGTCGCTCATTGAACATGCCGAATAGAACATCTTTAAAGAACATCAAAACAACAAATCTAAATAAATAAACTTATATTTTAAAATGGATCTTCAAAACAAATAAAAAGAAATTTTAAATTTTACTTTGATCGTTATTGTATTTGCTGGAAAAAAAGATTTGTAGTAATCTTGAGGAACTCATTTGGTAGAACAATTGTCTATGATAGTTAAAAGATTCTTGTTTAAGCCTGTGTTTAACCCTGCATGTTTCCTGCTTCCTGTTACAAATGTATGTATATTGTTATCTTGTCTGAAGAAAATGTTAAAAAAAAAGTTTATCAAACTAATTATGTTAGGTTGCCAGTTTAACCTTTGAAAGTCCGGTGGACTGGTGGCAGTTGTTGGCCATATTAAGTCTATCTGAGAAAATAAGGGGGTCCAAAAAATCATATTACATATATAAAAAGATACACAAGTATGTGTATCATGGAATTTTAACAATGTAAGATACCTAGAATGAACATACAAGAATAGGTTATATCATGCTTAGATCTTGATGATAATCATGTGTTCATATACTGTAAATCAGGAAATTAATGCGAGCAAGAAATTAATGCGAAAAATGCGAGGCCCATGTTCATGATGGTTAATAGTTTGTTTTGTTGAATCTGATTGGTTTATTTCTTTTATACAAAAGTAATGTTGACATTTTCAAACCTTTGTCAAGATTGCTGGTATAAAAAAAATATAAATTAAAACATGTGAACATTAATTTTGTTTATTTGAGTTCAGTCAATTTAAACCAATAACTAATTTTGTTTAAGATATATATATATATATATATATATGTATGTAACAGAAAAGGGAAAAATGCAGTAACAAAACTAAGACTAGAACTCAGGACCATTATACTATCAGGACATTTTACTGATGAAGCTACCTGGCTAACTGCAATTCCAAGTCGGCCACATTCCTCCCATGTTTTTTGTTTTATTCAGTAGCCTTAATTAGAACTCACCTGGATCTACTTTGGGACCAACCTGTTGGTTGACCAGTTTTCAGGGTCGGTCAAACACCCAATTGTAGAATTAATCCCAATTCACTACATATACATTGTATAGCATCTATAATTTTTCCTTTATGAATCTTTAAAAACATAATTGAATTATAGACATTTCTTTTATTCATTAAACCTAAATTGAGGTAAGAACAATTAAATGATTAAAAATTATATTTTTTCTGAGTTCCTATTTCTTGATTTTATTTCAATAAAGGAGAGAAATTTGAAACTTAAGATGAGTACTTTTTAATGACCAATGCAATCTAGAACATTAGCACAGTACAATTTAACAACATAAATAGCCTAATGCAACATGATAAGAAGACATGTATATTGAAACCACTGATTATAAAACTAATGAAAATAATCATTTGGTTAGGTAGAAATGATAGAAATTAGTTTTTACTTGGCTTTATAAGATATAATAGCTTATAGCCTGTTCTAAGTGTGATGTAACCATTGGTATATACTAGTCGTCATGATGGACTATATGTTCTGGCAATACAAGCTTTGTAATGTGTTTTTAAGACAGTCAAAACTTGTTTTGTTATTTGAATTTAGTAATGTTGCTCAGTATGTCTTAGTTAGACTGAAGAATTAAGTCATATTCTGATTAATATTATTGTCATTGCTGGCTGATGTTTAGGTTTATAGTTCAAATAAAGTTTCTGATAGACTTCAGATGTTAAGGCCAGCTATGCTATATATGTAAGCACTAGTTTTCTATTACAGAAAAAGTTTGTATTGGATTAATTGTGTTTTGCACCCCAGTCAAGATTCTGTGGTCAGTTCTGGATAGTGTGAAAAATGGAGTGCTTCGACAAAACCACCAACCTTTGGCAAATGAACTGACAAGCTTTCTCAGACTAGGATCAGCCCAAGTGACATTTGGACCTTGGCAGTGAAAAGTGCCGTGATCCATTAGATCTGGCTTAGACCACTCCCCCACCCCTTCTTTTCTCATGTTGATTGATATGTTTATATTTAATGGTTTTTCAATTAAAGTGAAAAGCATTTTACTTTAATAACATAAAAGTTTTGAAGTTGGTTCAACTAGGATAAGGGATCTCATTTTACAAGAATTGTTGCTAACTTTAATTAAGTAGATATTGTCCTATGATGAGAACAAAATTCTCCAATAAAACTTGAGTATTTAGGATTGTTAAAATGTATCGGGGCTGATTAAAAGGCGTGCACGATGTGCTAAGAGCTGTTGATTAAATTGTCTTATGGTGTTCATGTGACATTATCAAACAAAAACATAGCGAATAACAGTAAAACGTGATGGATTAAGAAATGACTTTGTAGACTTTGAAATGCACGTTGTTGATTAATGCCGATTGTCATCGGCGAATCTGTCAAGCTGTGATTTCAAATCTCTATCATTCATCAAATCTTTTGCCAGCTTTCATTCAGAAGATTATGCTTTTGTTTCAGTAATGAGCTTTCTGATAAAGAATAATTGAGCACCTAAAACAAAATTAATGTTTGAAATTTTTATAGATTTTTTTGTAGGAAAAGTTTTCCAACATATATTTAACATGGTTCCAAGAATTGTTGTAAGAATTTAACTCTACTTATAACTTTAATGAATTTCACCAGTGTACCCTTTGATAACCTCAGTAAATCATCATTGACACATTATTTTTGTTAGTTTCGGAATTGAAAATTATAATGATGTCATAGATGAAGTTTTCAAATTGAAACCATGTAAAACAGTTTGTGATCTAAACATTTTTCAAATGTTTTACAGAAACATTATTGGGAATTAGTCACATGGAATGCTGTAAAACAGTTGTTTTTGACAATTTTTTTTTCAAAATCTTCACTGTCAAATAAATTTCATGAAAGTTAATAAAATAAATTTCAGTAATTTTTTTTTTTTTTCATTTTTTTCAAATAATAATACTTGAACATTGTTTCAAATTATCTTTCTTCATTGATCTTTTCCTTCATTTATAAACATTTTAATTTGCATCTGAATTTATTTTTTTAAATATTTTTTTTTTAAAACTTTTAAGAATTTTTTTTTCACTTTAAATTTTTCTAGATCTTTGTTGCCTCATGAAATAAGTTTAACACTGATTAATGATAGGCTTTACAGAAAGACTTTCTGCTTGTACCACGATATTTTATTCTAGATAAACTAACTATCTTTTATTGAAACATGTAGCACATTTCTAATGAATTTAATGAGGAAAACATGTAATATATCCCTAGTTACACCATTTTAATTATTTATTTATGAAGTATTTCCCCCAAAGATGGAACTAAAACTGCATGTTCATTTGTGAACTTTCTATCGGATTATTGGATTACCGTGCTATCATTAGCGAGAGATGTTAAATTGAGCAAGAGTGATCGAGTGAAGAATAACCAAATTAAACTCTAGTAAACCATTCGTTAAATTGTAACTAAAACCCGAATTAGTGTAATTTTAGTATTGAATACCACTGCACTTAGTCAGAGGTAAATTTTAATGAAGTGTGTAACTACTGAATAAATTTTAAAATCTTGACATTTTTCTTCAATTTAGCTTGTTCACCCAATTATGAATTTGTATTTTAGTCATCTGCACACCTTTTATAAAAAAGATTTTCTGTGTAAACTTAAAATCTTGTTTACAAAAGGACCTTTAAAGTTTAGAAATGTGACCAGCATCAATTTGAGGTTACCCTTAAGAACAAAAGGCATGAGTTAAAACACTGTTCAAAAGGCATGAGCAAAGAATTGGTCAATTAATACAAAAGATAGCAAAGTGTATTGTTTGATGTCAAATTGTGGGAAGCACTTTCATATCTAGAGATTTATAATAAGAAAAACATACTTTAGTCATATTTCAAAAGTCTATAGATCTGTGTAACTTCTACATATACAATTTAATACATCAAATTTTTATTTAGAGTCAAACATATAAATAACACGAGCCCCATTGAGTTTAAAATTACTGTTAATTTACTCCTAGACTGATGTTGTTATTTTCTTTCTTTCTTCATTTATTTACCTTACCTTACCTTAACTTTACCTTATCTTACATAATTTGTTCTTTTTTGTTTGGTTATTGTCAAGCCAGGTATTGTCATAAGGCGAGACTTGAGTGTTACTTTTCCGGTGTCATCGTAGGTGGTGGCAGCATGTCTAAATGTGAAAGTTTTTTTTTTTACTCGATCAAAAACTAACCAGGCGAGACATTTAAATCTGCAGAATTCTTGTTTTTTGTTTTGTTTGGTTGTTTTTTTTTTACTCCAATGTTTAATTTGCTGTATGAATCTTGTTCAACCTAATGTCACAGGGACATTATGAGTTAGAATGGTTCCACACTTCAGGATTCTTTGTTGGTCTTCATTAAGACACTGACAAGAAGTGTACCTTCAGTAGATCAATGATTATCCAGAGTTTTTATGATTATTTAACTTATCAACATCCAATGTTGAAAGATTTTGTAGTCTAATTTATGTATTAAAACAACTTAAGTTCATCTAACTTTGTAGGGGCCTCGGTGGCTGAATGGTCTAAAGTGCACGCTTACAGATCACAGTGCCTCTCACTGCCGGGGTTCAATTCCCACTCAGGACAGATCCTAGGGTGAGATGTTTGTCAGTTCACTTGCTGAAGGTCTAAGGTTTTCTCTGGGCACTCCAGTTTCCTCAACCATCCCAGAACTGACTACCTCGAAATAAGTGAAAGATTCTTGACTGGGGCATAAAACACCATTGCTTCACTCCACTCTAACTTTGCAGGTGTAACATTGTGCTGCTCTGTTCAAAGTACCAATATGCTGGTACAATAAATTTTTCAAGAATTATACTAAACAAATCAGAGTTATCTGCAATCAAATATGTCACATGTTCATGATGCTATATGGAGTGTTATGGAATGGTAGAAATGCCATACTTTTTAAATATATTGTATCACCTTTGAGTAATGGAAGAAAAATCTGGCATATTTATTATTGTACATTAGAGGTAAAATATTTTTTGTATCTCTACAGTTCGGCGACTGTCTCCATTTGGAATTGACTTAAATTTTTTTTATTTGAATTCAGTTCAAAAGATTTACATTTAGTTTTGATTAAGTTGCACTTGATTGTTAATTTTAACAGAAGAGAAGATATACTATACCCTTGGATGATGACATAAAACAGCCCACACTTATGTTTGTGACATATAATTTGAGATATGTGACAATTTTAACACCCACATAACAATTTTTTTATGATCATACTCTGTAAATCACAGAACCATTTATGGTATTCGTAATAGATATGGTAACATACTTAAAAATTATTTTATTAAGGCGATAAAGCTAACATGGATCCGCAGAATAATATCACAAAAATCTAAATTAAATAAATTGATTAGACACGTAGGGATCACACCGAACAATCTAATAACAAATACCATTCCCAGAAAAGAAATAAATAATTTTTGGCAACAAGTTTTGCATGCGTTCACGGAGATAAATGGCATAGACTGTTGTAAAACATGGTTTCAATATGTAAAATCTAGTATTTGGAATAATCCCGAGTTTATAATTGACAGAAAAACAGTATCTTCAAAACACTGGATACAACAAGGCGTAATATTTATAAGTGATCTAATGAAGAACAGTTATCATTTTTATTCTTATGAGGAATTGCAAAAAACGTATAAGTTAAAATCCAATTTTTTAGAATATTTAGGAATTATAAATAAAGTAAAATCAAATTTAGGAAAATTTCAAAAGCAAAATAATGAACTAATACGCCCATTTATTCCACATGTCTTTGGAATTATAAAAAGGTCAGAAAAGGGTTGTAAAGATATGTATAGTTTATTCCTCAAATTCAAAAGATGTAAAACGGAAGATTTGAAGTGGACAAACGAATTTTTATTAAGTGAAAAAGAATGGCAAAATATAAGTTGTCTCCCTTTTTATACAACTAGAAATTCATATTTACAATGGTTTCAATATAAAATAAACAATAAAATACTTACCACAAATAATTATTTAAAAAAGTTACAAATAAAAAAAGATGATAAATGTACCTTCTGTAAAAAATTATGTGAAACAACCACTCATTTATTCTGGGAATGCTGCATTGTAAACGATTTTTGGATGGAAATAATAAAATTAATAAAAGCAAAATGTCATAAAGATTTATACATTAATGGAAAAGAAGCCATATTTGGAATTATAAAATTTAACAAAGAAACAAAACCTATTAACTTTTTATGTATTTTGATCAGAAACTTTATTTTTAGAATGAAAGTTAAAGAAAAAACACTTAACATTCAGGAATTTATTTCATACTATCAAACTCATTTTATTATTCAGAACCATGTAGCAATTAAAACAAATGAAATTGAAGAGTTTGAACAATTTTGGAGACCTTTTGGACAGTTGTTTAGATAATTGATTTTCACCCTTTTCCTCTGTCAGCATCAACTATATTACATTGATTACATGTATATGTATATGTGTGTGTGTATGTATGTGTGTATATATATATATATAAATATATATCACTCAATTTTATAAGAGTTAATATTATTCATTTATATTGGTATCGTTTATATATATACATGTATATATGTTGTATGCTTTTTATAAGAGTTAATATTATTCATTTATATTGGTATCTTTGTGTTTGCATTATTGGCTATATGGATATATTTATTGTTTTTCCTATTGCTTGTAAATTACATCATTGATTATTCTATGTCAATAAAAATATACATTACAAAAAAAACATACTTAAAAATAAAATCAATTTATAATCAATATAGGCATCTCAATATTTCAGATACATTACCAACAACCATGCCAAAAATACTAATTAATGATCAACAATTTAATCTTCCTTTAATTGTCAGCATCCCTTTTTTCTATTTTAATTTTTGATGCTGGTTGTAAGCAAGGAAATGCGGTATTTTTTGTGCGTTAGTCATTAATTGTTACAGCATACACATATAATAACACTGTTTTAACCTAGAATGTTTCTTTATCAGATTTCTATGTCAACATTGGTTCTAAATAATGTTCCATGTTTGATGGAACCATTTGTAACTTTAAATAGACAAAAAGCAATGCAAGATTTGCAAGTCCCTCTAAGACTGTTTTGAAATTAGGTTAAACTATTACAAAATAAGGGGTTTTGCTAGGCATATTTGCAAATATTTTACTGTTTTGCATAAGAATGTACCTTTGATAATAGAAATAGAGAGAATGACATGATTTAGACAAGTTACAATGACATCAAAGATTTGAATGAATGGCAAGGTTCATTTTTCTCCAGAATATTTTGAAGGCATTATTTCCTCAGGATAGTTTAAGTAATATTTTTACTGGTGTATAACTAAGTTACATAATACTTCAGAAAAAAAACTTTGTTTATTATTTCGACTTTTATTTTAATTTCAGCTTTAACGCTTATCTGGTAATAAAATTGACACATTTTAACATTAACATCGTTTATTTATATGGCATGTTAGAAAATACAACAATGTGAAAATTAGAAAACAAAACGGGTGCAGTAAAAAAGAAGGATGATAGCATATGTATTGCAAGATGCTAATTTATAAGAGGTAACTAGCAACTAAACATCAAGGAAAAATAAACAATTTATTGTGCTTTTTTATGCATATGTGACCTTGATAACTAAATAAATACTGCTGTTTGGTGATTTAGGTAGCAGTATACATGTATTTACTTATGGATATGTGCTGTGCTAGTGCTTGCTTGCCAGCTTTTTATTTCTTTGTACATGTATTTGTTATTTCTTTTCCTTTTCTTTCCCTTATTTTTCTGCAAGATTTATAGAGGAGAGTCAAAGTATCAATATAATTATATAATTCTACAATGATGGTGGTTTGCAGGTGCTCCAATTTAACTTAACGCAGCCATGCAGTCGCAAATTGATTGTTTTCTTAAATCTTATTAAGTCTAATACATTGATCAATTGCATGTACAAGTCTAAGTTTTTTCTCTAACACAAGTTACATTCCTGAGTTTCATATTAGAATATAAATCATGTTTTATTTGGTAAAGGTGCTCAATCAAAGTGTTATTGATTGTAAACTCATAAGACATTTATTTTTCATATATTCAAATTAGCCTATTTACCCACTATATCTTTATGGAACAATCCTTAATCAAGGAATTAGATTCTATACATCGTATCTTTAGGATTATTAATTTGAATTAATTAGTCTCTTCCCTTTATATACATATATATATATGTGTGTGTGTGTGTGTGTGTGTGTGTGTGTGTATTTCAAGGAATTGCATTATTTTTTAGGAATGTCAACTTTTGTGATCATGTATTCAGTGAAAATAAAATTTCTGCTCAAGCATAATAAATATCATGTGGTATACTGGTGAGCTCTATTAGCTATGGAATTTCCTGTTTTATGATTAATAATTAGTCTACCACTTCTTATCTTAATGTAACATGGCTATTTATCCCTTGCTGAGTTATCAGAAACAGGCTATAGTGGTGCATTCTGTCTGTCTGTCAGAAAATTCATCAGTTTGTCCCTTTGTCTGTCTGCCTGTTCATCTGTTTGTCCATGTATCACACACTCCACCCCAGTTCTCAAGTACTGGGGTGAGTATCTCGAAGCTCTCGTAAATCCTATACTTAAGTAAATTATATGTGTATCTTAAGTATAAGTTACGATAGATGTACACGGGTATCTCGAAACATACTTAAACCTCTTTTAAGATAGGAGTTACGAAGACCTTGCGTCCGGAGCATCATGCTGTTCGTTTCATTGACAAAATCTTAAAATCTGTAATATTTTATAACTAACAGTTAGCTTGATTGGTCAATTATGTTAAAGCGGTACTTTTAAGGTGAAAATTCAAAAATAAAACGTAAATCGCTTCTTGATCAATAATTCTTAAAGCGTTATTTATTGTAAAATTAAAAATCCAGTGTCTTCTATGGATTAATACAATAGCCTAAAGATATTGGTGCTGTAATTTCCGACAATTAGCGCATGTGTGGAATTTTACCGTAAAAACTAGCTAAACATTATTTGTTCAACATGTAATGGAATTGAATTGTAAAAATAAAAAATAAGAAATAGAAAATGACTTAATTATCAATTTATTAAACAGTTTATGCTAAAAATTACTATAGTTGATAGAAAATTGATGAATAGAGGATTAGTTTTGCAGACCTATCAATTAAAAAATCATGTTGTCAATTCTTTTTATGATAATCCCATCTGCATAAGTTACTGAGCGAGCACATGGAATGGCTAGTGGGTATTCAATAACTCCCTCTTACTATACCATTTAACTCAACCTGACACCAATAATAACATGATAATAATAATAATAATAATTATAGATATTTTCTTTAAAATATTTAAAAAGAAAACGAAATGGAGGTTAATCATTAAAAATAAAAATGCTGTTTCGAAAAGGAATGAGAATTGGTAAAGAGATATAAAAAACTGGTATTATTGTTAAAAACAAAAATGCTAAATTGCAATGAAAACCGGTGGAGAGAAGGCAGCATTCTACAAACGGAATGAGCACCCAACTAAATGAGCTAACACATGGATATAAGCATAATAAACGTTACTTTGAAAAAAAAAAAAAGCAAATGTGAATTTTTTGTAAAACAATTAATGGGCGCGACCGCGCTTGTGTGTGTGTGTGTGTGTGTGTGTGTGTGTGTGAGAGAGAGAGAGAGAGAGAGAGAGAGAGATTGAACTTTTTCTCAAAGGTAGTTTACATTTTTTTAATGAAAGAGATAGTGTGTGTATTACTACCTCTCTCTCTCTCTCTCTCTCTCTCTCTCTCTCTCTCTCTCTCTCTATTTCACACAAGCACACACACGCACGCGCGCACGCGCGCACACACACACACACACACACACACACACACAGAGTTATAACATTTTTCTCAGAGATGGAAAGAGAGAGAGAACGTTATCGTTATTACACTTTTTCTCAGAGATGGAAAGAGTTGACGAATTAGGCGAGTTTAGAGTCTACATGGGACCTTGCGGCCATTGTGCAGACTGTCATGGAAAGAGTTATTGCACTTTTCCTGAGAGAGAGAGAGAGAGAGAGAGAGAGAGTATATGGAACTTATTTGTTTTATCGTTTAATTCAATTACTGGCACTAATATCAATTACGGACAATGTTATATTTATTCCACAACGTGGATACGGATTGTAAGTAACAGTTAAGGGAGATCCATTCCTCTCTTAAAGTTAAGAGAACGTTCCGGTTACGGTCCTACTTACGAATGCTTCGAGATACAGGTAAATTTGTTAATATCATCGTAAGTACACGTTACGTATTCGTAAGTCTTAAGAGAGCTTCGAGATACTGGCCCCTGGATTTTATGTAACTGAACAAGAATTATTGAGTTGTTCCAATTGTCTTCCTGCTCTGCTTGGATAATTATCTAGTAGTTATGGCTCTTTGATATTTTTGAATGATTATTTTTATCCTGGCTAGATCTCTCTATTTGTTGCTTGGATTTAAATGTAACTTACTAGGAACTATAAACATGAAGCCTGTTTTCAGCTCAACTGGCTATAGCCAGCTGAGCTTATGGCATGGCGAAGCATCCGTGCATCCACATGCATGCGTAAACTTCAATCTTCTTCTCTGAAACCACATGACCAAATGAAACCAAATTGAGTGTGTAAGGTCCCTAGGTGGAGTAGATTAAAGTTTGTGATTTTCAGGCTGATCCTAAATCCAAGATGGCCACTGTTACTATAAATAGAAAAAACAGGAAAATGGCCATAACATATTTATTTGTTGATCAATTTGGTACAAATTTGGTATATGGGATGTAGAACTCTGGCCATTTAATATATGTAACAGGTTTTTTGATACTTTTCCCATTGGCATGTTTTTGGCGCAATATGCAAATTAGCAGCTGATTATAGTTGATTCTTTGAAAATCTTCTTCCCTGAAAGCACATGACCAAATGAAACCAAATTTGGTGTGAAAGGTCCCTAGATAGAGTAGATTAAAATTCGTGATCCTATATCCAAGATGGCAGCTGTTACTATAAATAAAAAAACATGAGTATGGCCATAACATATTTATTTGTTGATCAATTTAGTTTGGTATATGGAATGTAGAACTCTGGTCATTTAATATATTTAACAGCTTTTTCCGTAACTTTTTCATTGCCTTGTTATTGGCAAATGAAACAAAATTAAACCAAACTGATGTGGGAGGTCCCTAGGTGGGCTAGTTTTTTGTTTTGTGTTGTTGCCAGTTGAGCAGAACTGGTCCTCTTGGACCTCTTGTTGTATTTATTGGAGTTGTAGTCCTTTAAGTTATATCATTTATTTAAACTAGATCCATGTGATTCCTTTGCACAAAATGAGGAATCTTGATAGGAATGGTTTACATGATGCATTGTTGTGTACCTTTAAAGATTTGTTTTGTTTTATAACATTGTTGCCATAGTTGCAGATCATGAGAATGTGATCTGTAAATGTAGAATTGCAAATACTATATCATTATATATTATCATGTATATTTGCTACATAACCCAAATGTTTGGCTAGCTACTTCAGGGAAAAAGTTATAATTTGACATAATTCTCTTTTAGTGGAGATATTCACTGTTTTATGAATTGTCTTCATTTTCACAGTCATTTATCTATCATAAAAATAAATAGACCAATTAATTGAATACTTAATCGTGTTAATATTTATATCTGTGAAATTGTTCTTAATAACAAAACGATATCCTTCATACCATTTATGGTTTATAATTAAATATTTACAATTGTTTTTATATTTCTTTCTACAACTCTATTGCTCTTCTTTGCAGTCATATGCTATGAACACTGATGACCTTTCTGAACTTTCTGACGTCATAACATTGGGATATTCCAATGATGATGTGGAGGTTAGCAGTAAACTGACATATTAAAAAGGTGATTTTTAGCTCACCTGTGCTGACAGCTCACATGAGCTATTGCTATCCATTTTTGTCCATCATGCATCGTTTAATCTTCTCCTCCAAAACCATTTGGCCAAATTTAATAAAACTTGGAAACCATCATGCCTGAGTGAAGCCTTTTCAGATTTGCACAAATGAAGGAGTTATGTTCCCTCAAGAAATTGAAGCAAAAAATGATTAAAAAATGTTAAATATGTAAGATCCATTAATTTTTGTTGAGCCTAGCCTTGCCTTAAGGCAAGACTTTGGTGTTACTTTTCCAGTGTTGGCGGCAGCGTGTCAAAATGTGACAGTTTATGTTAAAGTAATGTATTTTCTACTCGATCAAAAACTAAGTAGCCAAGACATTAAAATCTGTGGAATTATTGTTAATTGTAAATATTTCATATTTCAACAAACTTTGTACCTACATAAACCTGTGGCCATTTAATGGTTTTTGTTTATTGTAGTAACAGCAGCAATCTTTGGTTTCAAACAGCCATATCATATACGATTTTTAATCTACCGTCCAAGGACCCTTAATTGAATTTAATTAATTAATTTTTTTTTTTACTGTTTCAAGTTAATTTTTGATTGTTTTTTTTTAAATCTACAACATATCCATTTTCATAGGCTTATCTACAAAAATTGATTTAAAAATAACCATTTATTTATTTTTTTATTTATTACTAAAAGTAACAGGTTATAGACATGACAAATAAATATTTTGTTATTCACTGTAAATCATTATGTATCCATTTTATTTTATTTAATGTAGTGAAAACCTACACAAGGTTGTGATGACACAATCAGTATAAATCGCAAGACTCCATTACTTACTGAGTGTACATACTATCATATATCACAATGTTCAATTTACTAACTGTCATGTTTCGAGATTTCAACCAATTCTGCAGAATTGTTATCCCACAATTCCATTGTTTCAGCACTGATTGATCCATCAAAATGACAGGATTTCTATTACTTTTATATTCTTCAGGTCAGACCAATAGCTGTTGATTGAAATGGGTAATTTTTTTAAAGCTCATGTTTGGTTACAATTCAACCACACAAAAAAAGGAAATGAAAGATAAAATGATTATATTGGACAACGGTTTTTGATGAATTAGACAGAAAAATATACATTGTGTCTTATATCTTATTAGTGGAATTGATAGACTCATATAAGGTATATGTAGAAATCTCGACATCCAATCAAGGTATACATGCTTGTGTAACTGTTTCAATATTGTGGTTTGATTCGGTTTTATTGGACATTGTGCCCAAACATTTTATCTGGTCAGAAATACTTCATCAACTAAGGTTAATTTTCTCATCTATTTTCTGATTCCTGTGTTTTTTCCTTATAGTAGCTGATTGAGTGCTTATTCTGAATTTTGCTGGTTACAAGATCCATCTTCAACCAGGTCTAATCTTTAATTGTGGTCAGGTGTAATGCAAAATTGTAGGTCTATCTACAACAATGTTTAATTAAAGGTATTGGTCAGACAAAATCCCAAATTGTTGAATCTATCTACAATTGAGTACAATGTAAAATTGGTGAAATCTAAAGGCGTTGATTTTGATGGTTATGATTTTGTTTTAGTGTTGCATCTGCAATTTTTCATCTATTTATTACAAAAGTAATTTATTGTTCTCTCATAATTAATCTAAGAACAAGTATGTGCAAGTGTGTATTATTTACCTAGTGCCCACACTCGGGCAACTTTTTTGTTACAGTTAACTCATCAAGTCCGAGCTCTGTAAGCAGACATACCACTACCCCATTCACATTATCTTGGCACCAAGTGATCCAGTCAATATTGTGTCCTCTTAATGCTTAGCATCATACCAGGAAGCAGTATCTGAAAATTTAAAGTCCTATGTATGACCCAGCTGGGGTTTGAACTCATGACCTCTTGTTCTTGAGACTGACACACTATTTGATGAGCTTCTTAGGCAATTACCAAGATTGTTGATGATGTTGACTATTTCTTAAGACATTTTATTTACACAATTTTTTATATTTTGTCCAACCAGACATTTCCTCAAGCGATGTTTAAAAATATTCACTTAGACTTGGTATTGAGTTATTGACATTTGTAATATTTATTATAATAGAGCACCTGCTCAGCTGTTTTATATATTGACACTTTTTTGCTAGGATGGCCAGACAGGAGATAATGTTTATCAATACAAATAATTCAAGATTGAGAAATATGATCACCTACAGTGTTCTCTGAGGCAAAGATATCCTCCGTCATGAATTGAAAATAAATATTTTTCATTACATCATATGAATAAATCCTATTTTGTTTGCTAATGAAGATCTATGATTTTCCAATGTTAGATGTGAAATCTTTGTAATTTTATTCATCTAGGAATTAGATAGCTAGAAATTGAAAAGCTTCTCCATGCATCTGATCTCAATTGAGATTATTACTCGAATCAGTTCCATAAATTTTCTTTTGGTCATTATAGGTGTTATACATTTAAAAGATTCTGAAAAATCTTTCATGAACAAAACAAAGCTGAAATATTACCACTTCTAGTAATATTTGTCTCTTAATAGTCATCTTTGAGTGCATTCATTTAACAATTGAACTGTTTTAAAATGATGTTCATTGTTGCCTTCATACTGACAATGAACATCATTTTAAAACAGTTCAATTGTTATATTTTTGTTAAATATTTTTTAAAAAATTATTCATTGATTTAAAAAAAAAAATTTCCATCTATAACACAGGCACATTGGGGGAGTCCAGTAGAAACAACAGCTGTATTTAAGACAGAGAACGACACATTATTTGTTTTCAAGATTTGCAAAAAACAAATGTCACCCAATGAAAGTTATAGTTACAGTAGTTACCTACTGATATTTTATCTAGCCAAGATAATGGCTGGTGTTATTTGAAATTGCATACAATTTTTTAACTTAATTGTATGATGGCCAATAGCGACCGGGGTAAAATAAAGATTTTTACCTTTGTTTGTGTATCATGGTGCACTTTTTATGGTACACAAACATAACAATTTTGGTATGTTTGTGTACCATGGTACACTTTTTATGGTACAAAAACATGACTCTTTTGGTATGTTTGTGTACCATGGTACATTTTTTCATGGTCAACAAATACAACTCTTGGTATGTCTGCATACCATGATACAAATTTTCAGGCTAAAACAGTGTAAGAAAAATTATTTTTTTCCTTTCAGACTTCTGGGCTAGTACATTTGAAAACCTCTAAGACCTAAGGTCAAGTCTTTAGACCTGCAGTTTATTTGAAAAAAAAGAACACGCCACAAACCCATGATTTTGATATCTTGCCCAGGTGGGTGTCGGGTCGATTCGCCCTTATGCCCCGTTCGCCCTGGGTCGATTCGCCCCCGGAAGTGAGTCGTTTCGCCCTGCAAATATGCTTCCGCCTGGAGCTGCACGTGTAAACATGTATTTGTTTGTGCACAGTTCTTTGTTTTAAAAGTACAATGACCGGGTATTTGTTTGATGTACCGCGGATGACTGCTATTTCTGCTTTGATGTACCGCTGTCCACATACATTAAAGTATCTTGACCCATGAAGACACAAGCTGTGTTGTTTGTTATTGTTTTATGCAACTTATTAAACACTTATGTTGAGAAGTTATGTTATTTTAATGCAAAACAGATAAAAAAATATTTTTGTAAGCAACTTCAATATGTCAACATTTTAGATTGTTTTTTTTTTTTATTAGTTAATTTAATAAACAATGCGGCGAATCGACCCAGGGCGAATGGGAATAAGGGCGAATCGACCCAGGGCGAACGGGAATCAGGGCGAATTGACCCACGGGGCGAACGGGAATCGGGGCGAAAAGACCTGGATTCGCCCAGATGACCGTGTTCTTTACATAATGAACATTTCATTGTATTGAGCTCCTCGTTGTAAAACAGCCACGATCTCCCGTTCTTCCAGTGTGGCTTGAACTGGCGATCTCTTATTTCTAGCTCATACTTTTTTTCTTCTCTGTCTGTGTGCCAATAAGCCCCGATTCTTTCCTCTACTTGTTTGGCTGTGCACCCTCGAAATATCGTAACAAATTGAACGCCATTTTGGAAGAGAATCTTGATCACTACAGCGTTTGTAGATGATTATCGCCCCTGGTTTACCTATCACATTGTGTAAATGGAGACTGACTAATTACGATTACTATTCGGCTTAGTTGTTTAAATTACGAGAATGAACAGCCAGAAAACGATGTTTTAACTTTTAATTTGTGCGATTTTGTGTAAAAATTATGATGTAAAACTCTTAGACATTCGGACCAGCAGTTCGGATATTTTATTAGACCGAAGGCATTTTCACTAGATTCGGTCTAGCGGTCCAGCGTAATTTTCGAACACTGCTAAAATGAAATTTTACCTATGTTTGTGTACTATGGTACACTTTTTATGACTCTTTTTATGTGTTTGTATACCTTGAAATTGTGTACCATTGTACACAAACAGATTAATTGCTTCTTTTTTGTCTTGGTATTATCGGCCATCATATAATAATTGTCATTAAAAATTTCCTCAAAAAAAGTTGTTTAAATGACGGAGACTTATATTTAATATTTTATAATGATACATTTACATTCACAATGGTTATCAGTGAAACTTTTTTAAGAAGAGCTGAGTATGTCCATTTATGTCACCGAGACATGGGTCACATATTTGAATGGTAGGACACCATCTTTATTTTAAAAAGCAGGTTTAACAGCAGAATTAATATTTATATAAATATACTTTACAAAGTAACTGATTACAGAGCATTGAAATGTTTAAAATATCCTAAATTTAATATTTGAGAAAAAACTTATTTCCATTGAATTTATAGGTTTGAAATATATGTTGTCTTAAATTCTCTGTAAAAAAAACATTCACGTTTCATTCAGTAAACTTTATTTAACAATAGAAAACTTTCATATTTTTTAAAATTCATTGAGAGATAGTCTTAAATTTAGTTATTCTTTTAGACTACAGTGTGGAAAGGTAAAATCAATATCTAAATTTTCCCTTAAGTGTTAATATCAAACTGAATTATAAATGATTTATTTATGGAATCTATTTTGAATGAAATTATATGAAATCATTTTTTTTTTTAAATCGAAGTTAAAATGAACAATACAGAAACCCATTATGTGAAACATAAATCTATATTCTAATTCAAAATGTGATAACAGAAATTTGGAATTTATAAAATATTCTTAATAATTGCCTTAGCATCTCAGAAAAAAACATAATACAAATTCAAACAAAAACATTTCGACAACACACTAACATATATAAGGACCACTGATTATAAAACTACGACTTTGTACAGACATTGAAGATAATGTTAAGTAGTGTGTGCTTTAAGTAAGACTTTGTACAAGCAATGAAGATAATGTTAAGTAGTGTGTGTTTTAAGTACGACTTTGTACAGACATTGAAGATAATGTTAAGTAGTGTGTGTTTTAAGTACGACTTTGTACAGACATTTAAGATAATGTTAAGTAGTGTGTGTTTTAAGTACGACTTTGTACAGACAATAAAGATAATGTTAAGTAGTGTGTGCTTCAAGTACGACTTTGTACAGACATTGAAGATAATGTTAAGTAGTGTGTGCTTTAAGTACGACTTTGTACAGACAATAAAGATAATGTTAAGTAGTGTGTGCTTCAAGTAAGACTTAGTACAGGGAATGAAGATAATGTTAAGTAGTGTGTGCTTTCAGTAAGACTTAGTACAAGCATGGAAGATAATGTTAAGTAGTGTGTGCTTTAAGTAAAACTCTGGACAGGCATTGAAGATAATGCAATGTATTATGTGTGCTTTAAGTAATGGTGAAGATCCATAACCATGATATTTAAAATTATTTAAAAACTGTAAAATTCAAACAAATACCCACATAAGTTTCTTCCCATTTATTATAATTTTCCTATTTGTTTCTTCACCAAAGCCTTTCAATACATTTTTCATTTCATCTTTTTCCTCTGATATCATAAATTATTTGTATATAATGGCTTCGTTTTATGTGATTTCTGCCTCGTAAATCTTAATTAGAGTATCTCAGATCTGCCAATTCTTGGTTTAACTTATAATACTACTTCAAACATTTTATGACAAGATGGAGTTCTAGCTTAAGATGAATTATATATTATCTTTTTTGTGACAACTTCCACAATGCCAGCCATTTTGATTTTTCAGACACATACAAAGGAAACACATATATTAGCTTAATTATGACAACTTCCACGACACTAGCTATTTAGTTTTTTCAGTGTCATACAATAGAAATACATTTGTTAGTTAAAGTTTTTCTTAAATTTCTAGAAATAAATTCCCATAAGTGTCCAATTTGTAAAAATATGATGAATTTTGGCTTTTAAAAGATAAAGAGATTGATTTGTTGATGTAGAAACATGTTGATTTCATAGTAATATTTCAAAATTGTTTATTTGTAATATGTATTTTTACATTGTTGGTTTTTATGCTTTCCATAAATCAGGCAATCTTGTATTGTATATTTCAGTAATGAGAGGAAGTATTGAGATACTACTAGTTTTCTGCTTGTTAAAATATATTTATTTGGGCTAAGTGATATTTCAGACAATATTAGGATGGTAATGTTATTTCAGGCAATATGTGTTAAGATGCATTTTTTTTTTGTCTTTTATCATTTTCAAATATTAAATCCAGATATAATAACATCAATCTGTTTACCCAAGTCTTCAAAATTCTACTGGATTGAGAATTGTTTTAGATCTTCTTACAAAAATAAATTATAATGGCTTAGAGGCGATCATTGAAGAAAAAAGTGTAATCTTACATTCCTTTCTAATTTTTTCTGTTTTCTTTTTCTTTTTTTTTATGCTGAAGCTAATTTTTGTTGGTAAGCTCATTAGATTGAATCTTTTCCAGTTTCTTTTAGCATGAAGCACCCTAAATGCAAGCCTTCAATATACATGTAAATTGAACAACAAACTGATTTGCAATGTTGATGTCCAATATTTCTGTTGAAAATGACTGAAAAAAAATTAAAAAACATTTATGTATACAGCTTTTCTGATTGATTAATCTAGAGTGTAGCATCATATATATATATATATATATATGTAACTACATGTATTTATGATTTATTTATTCATTATAAAATGGGATGACAAATATTTACAGCTTAAACAAATAAATGAGAAAATCGTGCTTTACTGTTCTATGGAATAATAAAAATTTAAGGTAAAATGTATGAATTATCGGTCTATCAAAGTAAAATTGTTTCCTGTTGACTAATAAAATCTTATGTATACCTAGTGTAATATATTTTAATTTAATATGGTTAGCAGATTTTCTAATTAATGTTTCATTACTTGTTTTAAAATAACTTTGAAAGAGTCATTTATAAGTAAAATATTACTCAGGGTAATGCCTGGATAATGTTAACATTTCATTTTTTAAAAACAAATTAGGCATTGGTAATTAATTCCTAGGATATATTTGTGACAAAAGGGGAAAAGTAATAGGATTTTTGTTTGTTTGTTTGTTTGTTTGTTTGTTTGTTGTTTTTTTTTAAAGGGGGGGGGGGGGTGTGTTTTTTTTTTTTGTTTGTTTGTTTTTTGTTTTTTTTGTTTGTTTTTTTTCTTTATTATTATTTTTTGTTTGAATTTTATTTTTTTTGTTGGCTTTTGATTGGTTAAAAGTCAGAATTGCTTTTGATCGGTTGAAAGTCAGACAGCTTTTGCTGCTTCTAATTACTTAGGCTTCTAGTACCATGAGTGCAATATTAAAAGTTTGTTGGTGCATGTTTTCCTGGGCCCAGTTGTTCAAACATTCATTAGATCTATAACTACCCTCTCATCATGCCTAGTGGTAAGTTCAAATGCTAATACAAAAGTTAGCTAACTGCACAATTCAAACATACTGTTAATATTGAAAACATTTAATGGATTCATTATTAAATGATTGTTTAAATATTTAACAATACTATTAAGTCATTTTTTTATTCCCATAATTCCATTCACCCCTTTACTTCCTGTCACCACTTCACTAATGCTGGAAGTTATTGTTTTAAGGGTTTGTCAAGCTAATGTTTGTTGACAACTTTTGTTAATCTAGTTTTGGTGTATATGTTTTCAAAATCAATGATGAAAACCTGAAAATGAATTATCATTAGCCTTAAAAGATAATGGTATTTTAAAGCTTTGTTAAATCCAAAGTGGATTAAATGAAGCCAGTCAAAGTTTTTACTGCACACTGTGAATTATTGAATTCATTCATTTTATTTTATCACAAATCATTTCATTATATAATTCAAGTACCAACTTTAAAAAAATAAAGCTATTAGGCAGTTACAGAATTACAATGTATTAGTTTAAATTGTTAAAATTGATAAACGAATTTTATGCAAGTATGATAAAAAAAATATGTGTTTTACATTGAGATATCACCAAGTTTGGAAAAAAATTTTGTAACAATATTGAACTGTTTTAAAGGGATGTTCATCAAAGCTTGAGGAAAAATAAACCAACCTCAGTACATAATATACTCTACCAATAAACATAATGTATATTGTCAATTTTTGTCAAATTGGAATATCACATGATATAGTTCTATAAAAAATTTCCAGATTTTCCTAAAATAACAGCATACTTTTCAATATATATCTTCATTAGTGCAAAGTAATAAACCACTGATATGTTATAAAATCTATGTTCTTTTCGGAACTGTCATGGTGAAATAACAATACACTGCCTTTACGGAGTGGATATTTACAGAGTTGATAAATGTTGAGATGGAAAATGAAATATCACTAATGACAGTTACACAATTAGCTTTTGTCAAAAATAGTTTTTGAAATTGTGGTTATTGTCTGTGTGAGTTCTGCGACTATATGTTTATGGAAAGCAATATTTCAAGTCGGGATGACCCAGACGTTAATTTGTGGTATTCTTAATTTGACAAGTGTTCACAGTAATGGAAACTTGATATTGCTAGAATACACATGTACAATGATTATTGTCCTTCTTTACTGTCCGTTTTGGCCTTAAAGTGGCTTATAATTTAAATCTATGACTGCTTATTACATTGTTTTGAGAAGACATTGCTTCAGCAGAAAGATAAGTGGATAGATAAAATGATGTTTATGCTTTTATCAAATTTAGTATCAAATTATTTAATCAAAAACCACTAATAATCTTTAACCAAACAGACAAATTTTTGGACACAAGGATCTGTAGAAGTGGTGTTTAAGCCTTTAAGTCCTAGGCTGTGAAAGACAATATTTTCTGTAAGCTGACACATTAAACCACTCATAAAGGGACTGGATTGAAAAGTGGTGTTTTGAGACCCAGTCAAGATTCTTTCACTTATATCCAGGCAGTAAGATTTAGGATGATGGAAGAAAATCAGACTACCAAGCAAAAAACTACTGACTTCAGCAAGCAAAATAAACTCCCGCAAAAACCACTGCCTTGGCAAACAAAATGCACTCCAATAAAAACCACTGACTTCAGCAAGCAAAATAAACTCCGGCAAAAACCACCACCTTCAGCAAGCAAAATAAACTCCCGCAAAAACCACCGCCTTGGCAAACAAAATGCACTCCAATAAAAAACCACTGACTTCAGCAAGCAAAATAAACTCCGGCAAAAACCACCACCTTCAGCAAGCAAAATAAACTCCCGCAAAAACCACCGCCTTGGCAAACAAAATAAACTCCCGCAAAAACCACCACCTTGGCAAACAAAATGCACTCCAATAAAAACCACTGACTTCAGCAAGCACAAATAAACTCCCGCAAAAACCACCGCCTTGGCAAACAAAATGCACTCCAATAAAAACCACTGACTTCAGCAAGCAAAATAAACTCCCGCAAAAACCACCGCCTTGGCAAACAAAATGCACTCCAATAAAAACCACTGACTTCAGCAAGCAAAATAAACTCCCGCAAAAACCACCACCTTGGCAAACAAAATGCACTCCAATAAAAACCACTGACTTCAGCAAGCAAAATAAACTCCTGCAAAAACCACCGCCTTGGCAAACAAAATGCGCTCCAATAAAAACTACTGACTTCAGCAAGCAAAATAAACTTCCGCAAAAACCACCGCCTTGGCAAACAAAATGCGCTCCAATAAAAACCACTGACTTCAGCAAGCAAAATAAACTTCCGCAAAAACCACCACCTTGGCAAACAAAATGCACTCCAATAAAAACCACTGACTTCAGCAAGCAAAATAAACTCCCGCAAAAACCACCACCTTGGCAAACAAAATGCACTCCAATAAAAACCACTGACTTCAACAATTGAAATGCACTACTACAAAAACAACTGACAACTTCACATTACATTGCACATTTCCAGAATAGCAATATTTTTACTCGAAAATATCAACTTATATTTTTCATATCAAATGTACATAGACTTATTATTTTGCTTATAACATCAACTTGTATCATTTCATATGGAATGAACATAAAGTTATGAATACATGATGACACGGGGAAAAAAACCAAAATGGGTATCACATAACATATTGGTAAAACCTGTTTTTATTGCTGTACAGTATCAAAATAAATTGTTTACACATGATCCTCAATATAATCCTTATGAAAGAATAAAGGCAATTTTATTGTATAAATTTAGTATCCAAAAAAAAATTTTTTTTTTCATTACAACAAGTAATTTCTGTGCTTTCATTGCTATTTTTTTATAATTATTGTATTTATCAACATACATAACTAAATGAAGTGGACAGACTAAATATGTTTTATTAAAAAGACATTGATAGCATTTTATATGCAAAACACATTTATGTTCAAATGAAATCAAACAATTCCAATACTAGACCTAAAATATAATGTTGTCAATATTCTCAAATCTGACAATTTCTCATGACCTAACATTTTTTTTTTTTTTTTTTTTTTTGTTGTAACACATTTTAACACAAAATCCTATTATGAATTGACATATTTATTTATGACTAAATGATGCTCCAGGGTTTTTCAGACAGAAACTATATAGAAAACAAGTAGTTGTTTCGACCAGATTTTGACATTTATGTGTTCATGTGCTGTTTTATATGGTAACAGTCTGGGATTTTTTAAGTTCTTTTTTTATGAACACATATGATTTTGTTTTATTTTTCATTTTGATTATTTGATTCTGTTTAGTCAGACATAACAATTTTTATTATTGATTTTGAATCCAGTATTATATTCAATTCCCAAATTTACTATACATGTGTAACAAGATAACCATATCACATGGAAACTTGGAAACATTAACTAGATTAAGGATACAGGTTTAATTAAGCCCCACCAGAGCACATTGGCACTGGAAATTTTTTTTACGGCAGTTTTCAACCTTTTTCCGCATAAAAGTAAATTGATTATAAGTTTTAACATTTTTCACTATAATGGATAAGTAATGCCTTTCCTGGTCAGGTGTTATGGGTTTAAAACACATTGTTATGATGAAATTGTTCATTTTATATTCATCTTAAGCATTCTATAGCATTCAACATATAAGTAAATTACTTTTTATTGCCTTTAAGTTATATTGAGTAAACAAATATATAAATGTGTTTATGATATCTATTTTAAAAATTTAGATTTATTTGCAGTTATAAGAACAAGGCTCAAAGTTCAAATCCATTTTTTCATGAATTAATGAACAACAGCAGAAGCTCATGATTTAACACACCCAGATATATCAGAATATTGGTTATTACTGGTTTTCAATATTATCTAATCAAATTATAGCATACTCACTGTGTTTATATTATTCACCAAGGGCACTCATTTCCTGAACATTTCTGGTGTCTCGTGATGGAACACTGAATTTAATCAAAAAAGAAAGAAGGAATGTATTCAAAATATCTACATGCTTTGAAAAAATATTATGAATTTTTAACAAAAACTTTGTTGTTGTTTAAAATTCTATCACAGAAAGGTTTCATTTTTTTTTTTTTTTTGTGTCGGATTCTCATAGAATGTCAACTTTTTTATTTGTACTGCAAGTAAGAGTGCAAACAATGATTTGGATTGAATTAAATTGGATAATGCCCCAGTAAATAATATATTTCACTTATTTTGAGGCAGTCAGGTCAGAGACAGTAGAAGAAACTGTAGTGTTCAAAGAAAGTCACCAACCTTCTGCAAGCAAACTGACAAAGCTTCTCACACTAGGATCTACTTAGAGTAAGAATCAAACCTAGGTAGTATGAGGACCCACCAACAATGTTTTAAATGTTGACAAACTTAAAATAATTGTATTGGTTAAAGTACATTAATTTTAATAAATATTTAAACCCAAACACAAAATAATTAAGGTTTATCCTTGGTGTGAACTTATAACCTGTAGTACTGGAGGTTGAGTGCCCAATCCCTAGTTAGAATATACACCTATAACTTTGGCATGAATGAGTTCTTGTCAGACAGGTTGAGTTGAGTTCAGATCTGGTGAGGTTGGATAAGACAGGCTAAGTGCAGGGCTGGTTGAAACAGGTTGAGTTGAGTTCAGATCTGATGAGTTGGAAGAAGACGGGTTTTCTAAATATGGGATTCCATGAAGACAGGTTGAGTTGAGTTAGATCTAATAATTCAGGTCCCAGTTTCACAATCATTCATTCAGCTGAGTGTACACTGAACTCAAATATTCCCATTTTCCTCTCATCAATGTTTTTAGATATTTTAAGTTTGATGAGATAATGTTTTGTTTTGGTTTGTTTAACAAACTCACACTAACAATTTAAATATTACATGAGATTTTCAATTTTTTCTGTGTAATGTTTTAAAAATCAACATTGAAATATTCCCTTATTTGAGTTTAGTGTATACTCAATTGAGTGAATTACTGTGAAACTTGGGCCAGATCTGATTAGGGAAGAAATGGAAGGGAAGGGACATTGTTTTACCCCTCTCCTTTCTTTTTTTTTTTTTTTTTTTTTTTTTTTGGTGTACAATTATTGAATCTTCAATAAGCTTAGATACTTTTATGAAATACCAAATAGGACAGACAAAACCTGCTGGTTTATTTTGTTTTCAATCCAAGTTTGTTTTCATAGGGTGCCACTTATTTCTAACTTATTTGAATAAGTGTACGGTAAGTAATGGTTATTAAGATTTATAATACAAAACATCATAGTATTTAAGGATGATGTAAAAGGATGGTTATATTTTACTGTTTTTTTCTTAAATAAAAAAATCTTGATTTTTAATAAAATAACAAAACCAGAGCCAAATCAGATTTAAAGGCAAAAAATGAACACCTGAATTCAGAAGAAATTAGAATTTGTTAGAATTTGTAAAATATGGTGTCCAAAAATATTACAGACTTGAAAACTTAAAAGGATTACATAAACCAATATTAAAAAAAAAAAGTTTGATTTTAAGGATATTTTAGAAAATTCCAATAATATTTTATAGGGTCTGGAGTGCCTATTAAAGGTGTTTTCATTTTTATTTTATTACAGTTTTACACTAATATTAAACATCAAAACAGACTATTGTAATAATATTATTTCCATATATATTGTGAATTGCCATTTTTGACTCTTTAGATATCTTAAGACATGCAACCTTTGGTATTTTAACTTTGAGAAGAATTGGTGTCATATTAATTGATAAAATGCTTACACCCAAAATTCTGTTGTCAATCACAAAATCGTAAACTTTCAGATTCGCTTTATGTATTATTTATTGACTGATATGAATTTTTTTAAATATAGATTTTTTCAAATAAATTTAGTACCATGTCATTTCTGACAATAAAATTTTCTATTTACAAATGAAAAATGAAAAAAATAAATTAAACTTTTTTGTCCAGAATTTTTTTGTCCTTTCAGGCAATAAAAGTCAAATGAATATATTGATAATTATGAAAAACGATTTTTGTAAATGCATGTGATTGTTAATATGTCTATAGACTATTAATGCACTTTGGGGAA
Organism: Tegillarca granosa; assembly: GCA_029721355.1. Lineage (NCBI taxonomy): Eukaryota > Metazoa > Mollusca > Bivalvia > Arcoida > Arcidae > Tegillarca > Tegillarca granosa. Next base: position 15,029,723 of record CM056596.1, read on the forward strand.
TCAACAATATATTATTCAAAACTTTTTAACATTGTCTCCCGTTTGATTGGAAATGTTCATCTAGTCAGTCATGATGAAGTCTTTAGTATGGCACAAATTGTCCTTCACCACAAGCTGCTAGACACCCCTGGAAGTTGAGTATTAAATGACATTTTTTATTTTCTTACTAGTTTCTGTAAATTCTGAATCTAGTTGATGTCAAGCACTGATTGTTTAGACCACTCTGTCTCTTGTTCTAAAAACATTCGATTGATGTTCTACACTTGACAGGATAACCAGTTAAGAATATAAGACCTTTTTATCAATTTTATATCATAATGCTACGATTATAACTCTAAATTCAGGAACATTCAAATTAGGATTTTTTAAAATACAAAGTTAATATTCATGTTGTAGTTATCCAAAAGTCTTTAGGGAAATAGTCTTAAGAAGTAATCAAAATTAAAATATGAAATATAGTATCATTATGGTGATTAAAGTGGCCGTATTTATGTTAACTAATACATAAGAACAACCAAAATGAGCTTGTTAAAGAGGGTGATCTGGTACATCTGACATTGTTTTAAGAGCATGATGCAGGAGGTAATCTGAAGTTTATTATGGCTTTAAACAGGTTCAGTGAACTCTGTATATAAAGCTTTATAAAGAAGTTTCAATAAATGAAGCCATATTGTAAATGATGCCTTATTTGTCATAATATTTGTGATATATTTATAAATTAAATAAAAGTAAAAGTTTATAAGGAAAAAAGAGGCTGGTTATTGGATTAGAATTCATGACTTAAATGCTGTACAAAGGTGTCAAAATTTGACTATTTTTTTTAGAGTGAAATGCTAAGGGCCCTTGAATTTTACCTCAACCATGCCATTAAAATTTGTAAATGTAGTGCCTGTTCAAAGTCTGGAATTTTTTAAGAAATGAGTGTTTGCCTTTCTTGACATGTCTTGTTTGACTATTTTATCATTTTTATAACCAAATGCTTGTTTGACAAATCACTTTATGTCTTTTCTATGCTTGTTTGACAAATTGCTTTATGTTTTTTCTATGTTTGTTTCACAAATTTCTTTATGTCTTTTCTATATTTGTTTGACAAATTGCTTTATGTTTTTTCTATGCTTGTTTGACAAAATTGCTTTATGTTTTTCTATGCTTGTTTCACAAATTACTTTATGTCTTTTCTAGACTTAATTGACAAAATTGCTTTATGTTTTTCTATGCTTGTTTCACAAATTGCTTTATGTCTTTTCTAGACTTAATTGACAAAATTGCTTTATGTCTTTTCTATGCTTGTTTGACAAATTGCTTTATGTCTTTTCTAGACTTAATTGACAAAATCACTTTATGTCTTTTCTATGCTTGTTTGACAAAATTGCTTTATGTTTTTCTATGCTTGTTTCACAAATTACTTTATGTCTTTTCTAGACTTAATTGACAAAATTGCTTTATGTCTTTTCTATGCTTGTTTCACAAATTGCTTTATGTCTTTTCTAGACTTAATTGACAAAATCACTTTATGTCTTTTCTATGCTTGTTTGACAAATTGCTTTATGTTTTTTCTATGCTTGTTTGACAAAATTGCTTTATGTGTTTTCTATGCTTTTTTCACAAATTGCTTTATGTCTTTTCTATGCCTGTTTGACAAATTGCTTTATGTCTTTTCTATGCTTGTTTCACAAATTGCTTTATGTCTTTTCTATGCTTGTTTCACAAATTGCTTTATGTCTTTTCTATGCTTGTTTCACAAATTGCTTTATGTCTTTTCTATGCTTGTTTCACAAATTGCTTTATGTCTTTTCTATGCTTGTTTCACAAATATTTTATGGTTTTTATAACCAATATATGTTTGTCTTGTTTGGCTGCTTTAAATACAAAATTGAAATTAGAAATGGGGAAAAAGTTAAAACCTACTATATTTTCAAAAAATATAGCATTACCATCAGACTACTATGTCACTGTGTTGACAATAAACTATGTACAAAATTAAAGGAATATATAATGAACTTGAGAAAAATTACATTTTTCACTTACTCTAGCAATGCAGTAGTCCTTAACAGTAAATTGACATGCTATGCATATTTGCAATTGCCACTTAGTGGTCTGCAGTATTTATCTGCATTATTGTGAACAAATAACTATTAGCTAGCACTCTAAATGTGGCCACAAGTGCACATTATAACAATGCAGATCAGAAACACTTGCACACTCATGCATAATATAAACTTGTGTTAAGATTAATCCAAAAGATGAATACAAATTGTCTCATCCCAATGAAATAAAATAAATCAATGACAAATCACTGATATGATGTAAAACAACAATTAAACCAACCAACCAACCAACTTTTCAAGTAAACATTGCAATTTTCAACACAGCAGCATAACTTTTTCTACAAAAATATTAAAAAACAAAGCCAAAAAAGTGAACAGTAATAAGCATTATTAAAGTTTATTTAATTTTCTATGAGTTTTAAGCATAATTCATTGTCACAAACAGGAATACTCCAATTAAAATCTCAAGGGTTATAGTCTTATTTATAAACTTAATTTATTTTAAATATATATTACCATTCAAACTATTATATTATTATTATTATTGCTATTAAATGTGTCATAATTAGAACAAAACAGAATAAAAACCTACAAGATGACTTTAGATAAATGTCTGAAAGCATAGATCCAAGAAATTAAAATGTGGGATTTTGTCATTCAGTAGATTGAATAGAAATTCCCAGGTGTACTCTGTATAAATGAAATAGTTCTCAGTTATTTTATAAAATGTCTGCATTGGTGCTTTCATGCATTGATACAAAGCCAATGACTTTTATACCATAATGATCTCCACAAGGATTTGAAAAAAGTAAATTAAAAAAAGGAAAAATCCAAAAGGAATTGGACAAATTTGCGGTATTAAGTTGATGCAGATCTCTGATTTATAGGTGTTATTCTATTTCATGTGCTATAAAAATGCCAATATTCAAAGACAAGCACTTAACCTTTTATTGAAATGTCTTTCATAGTTTGTAGCCAATCACATCAGGGATTGATACCCCTGTCAAATTTGCTTAGCTCAATTAATTCTTAAGAGAAAAATAGACAGGAATCTAGTCTAGTGAGTACATTGCTTCATTGTGATAAGAATATATGGAGTATTTAATAGTGGTAAAATTCAGATTGTTTGGAAAACGGAAAAAAAAATAGTGGCTGTTTTGGTAAACCTTGATATACATTGGCGATCTGCCATCCTGTCACAAAGGGATGATAGTTTACTTTGAAGATTGATTTTCATTGTATCGGCACTCTATGAAGTTGCATGAAGTCTTTTATTGAAGAAGTGAATACCATACTGTGTTTCAAAATTAACCTATGATCTAACTGAAATTACCTAGGAATAACGGAATAATTGTAATTATTTGTGTACATAGAATAAAAAGTTCGCTGCCTAGTTCAGTAGGGATACCAGCTGATGATGGTATGTTTAACCAATATTTTTTTGATTAACACGTTTTCGGTATGCCAATACTTAAATTGTGAATATATACATGTATTTTACTTTTGAGATATAAGCTTTGTAATGTATACTATGCTCTGGATATGAATGTTACAGTTGATTAATACATATTTGTTAATTTTGATAATTACAAAAGATTTTTTAAAACTAAGTACATGTATATGAGTTTTCAATACTGATAACTACAAACATGCATATTTGTTTTATATATTTTATTATTCTTGTAAACATCAATTTAATACTTTCATCAAGATTATCATATTATAATGTCAATTTGTTTGATTTTTTAAACAATAAACATTTTTTTTAATTTTTTTTATTTTTATACAAATTTTATTTATCTTTGTGTTAAATCACATCTAGTACAATGTTAAATCTATATCGTTGTACATACGATACTATAAAACCTTTGTCTGTAATTTGGTCTTTTTAGTCTTGCAAATATATCAACTGCTTGACATATCTTCAAACTTCAGACTGTATGCAATGATCTAAAATTGTTTATTTATTTATTTATTATTATTATCATTATTATTTTATTTATTTATTTTTCTTTTTTCTTTTTTAGGTTTTGATTGATGATGATAGGTTCCTACTATTACTTGAGTCTAAACCTAACTTCTTTCAAATCAAAGCTTTTGTTTAGTTAATACAAGTATTTAGTTCTTTCAAACAATATTTTAAAATAGTAGTTGTTTATAAGCACATGTAGCTTAGCTTTAACAGCTTTTAGTTAACTTCAAGTCCACTTCAACAGGAATTTGGTTTACTTCAGATTCAGCTTCTATGGTTTTTTGTTTATTTCAAATTCAGTTACACTTTTGGTTTTAATTTGACAGGTATTTGATTTACTTCAAAATCAGCATCTACAGGGTTTTTGTTTTTTTAACTTAAAATTCAGTACTTTAAATACAGTTATACTATTGGTTTAGTTTTGACATGCATTTGGTTTAATTCAGATTCAGATTCTGTGGGTTTTTAGTATACATATGTATATAATTATATGTGTGGTGTGTGTGTGTGTGTGTGTTAAAGTATTTGGTGGTGGCACTGCTATAATAAGGTTTAGTTATTTGCATAATAGACAAAATGCATGCTACTTACACATTTTAAACAAAATTACTATGCAGTGTTGTACAAATATTTAAAATATTTGCACGGATGGCCTGTCATTTAAATATGCAGCATAGTGGCAGCATTTATGATGAATTGAATCTTGTCATGCAGACTTATACATTAAACTATAACATTAACTCACGAATGTTGATCAGTAAATTGTCATGTTATTTTACAAACTAATTTTCTGTCTATACACTTCATTTTATTTACTTCCTGTTGATATACAAAATGTAATTATGCAATGGATCAAGCCTGGTCTTGGTCATTAAGATGCTTGAAATAAACAACGAGAGATTGGTACTTTAATGCATTTTTATGTTTGTCTTATTCTTTCTATCCCTACATGAAGCAAGCTTTGAAAATACTCTGGCTTGTTATAATCATAGAATTGTTTTCTCTTGAACCAAATTATCCATTTGAAATTTAAATTAAATCACTAATTTAAGATGTTCTAAGTGCACTTCCTGCAATTTGCTAACAAATGCAATGTCAGAATTTTTTTTTTACATAAAGTGACTTTCATGCTTTCTGGCTGTTTTTGAAGTCAAATCTAGTTAAAATAATTTCTGTGCATTAAAAAGAGTTGGCATACGATTGTTATCTGTATCATTTACTCCCCGTTTAATTCTTCTCCGTGTTACAAACAATTTTTTAAGATCAATAAACTTGAATTGAAATTTTAGTAGTTCTGACTTTGGGTGCTTAAAATGTGTAACAATTATCGTTATATAAATGTATTTATTATAAAGAAATTCTTTGTTTAATCTCTGCTATTATATCATATTATAGACAATGTGTTGAATGCATTAAGTTTAACCATGTCAGAACTGCATCATCACTAGGGTTACAGTTGTCAACATATCATAGAATTCAACATTAAATCTCTAAGATAATGGTACCTTAAATTGCTGGAATTTATCTTCAGCATTTCAACTTGTTAAAGTAATTATTTCTTACAGAAATAATTGTCATTAAAAGTCAGTTGTTTTTTTTTTCTGGTTGAAATTTTCTCACATTTTGCTGTTGTGTTCTGAAGTTAAAAGAAAACAGAAAAATGCTAAATAAGACTACATTTAAAATTTAAAATGCAGCTTCATAAAGACAGTTTCAAAATGTCTTTTTATTTGACACTGTGTGATCTTGGTTCTGCCATTTAAAAGATCAAATGATAGCTATTCCTTACAACTGGTTTTTAATGAAAACATTATTTTATTTACTTTTGAAATGCATTAGCCTTTTTACATGGATATTATTGTAACAGAATTTAAAATATAAAAAGAGATTTAAAAAACATTATCATGTTGGGACCTGGATATTTGAAAGTTTTTCATCTTGCTGAAGAAGGATTTTAGGGGAGTGTGGGGGAGGGCTGGAATATAGTCAAAACAGCAGAAAAGGATAAAGCAGGTTTGAGAACCAGGCTGGAGACCTTGTGTGTCTTCTGGGGGTGGAGAGAATTAAATTAAGGTAAAGTAAGGTGAGATTATTTTATCAAAAGATTGTGGTTTCTTCGGATACTTCAATCTCATTTTTTATCCCATAACTGAAATCCTTAATATATAAGTAAAAAAAAAATATATGTGAACTGGAGCCTAAAATACCATTACTCTACTCAACTCATAACAAGCCCTGAATTGCTTAGCCATCTTATATGATGATAATTTTCAATGTTTTGTTTATTTGTAAGCTAAACCCTTTTTTAATGCCAAAATTTGATTGAAAGATGGTTAACCGAAATATAAGGAATGCCCATAAATTAGGAATTTAGATAAAAGTCATAAAAAAATTCAAAATACAGATTGGATGCCTTGTACTGTCTCCTTTAAATTGTAGAATATTCGCTTTAATGTACCTAATATAATGCTTGTAAAATAAGATCATATACAACCAAACATCCAATTTGTATCGTAAATAGGAAAAATGTTCTTGTATATTGATTAGGACAGGGAATGATGACACGATGCCATAGTTTATTTACTTATTACAAAATGTTACCACTGAATAACTGGATGTTACTAGATGGATGATGAAGAACCGCCATTGTTGGATATTAAACTGTCAGATTTGTTTAACCTAACTAACATATCATGTATCTGGATATGTCTTACCACTGATATAGGAATATTTACCAAATTGATGTCTAAGCAATAGTTTAACATAAGTACCGTGTAATATTGGTATTGGTGTTTTAATAAATAATGTCTATCGGTACCAGTGTAATAGCAAAAATGTTTAATGGCAACAGTGTTTAAGTAAATAATATGTAATAATCACAAACTGCGTGTGATATACAGTTTTATTGTATTTGATTGGCCGATGTATTCTGTATGACGTCATTTTTGCCAATTTATTTTCATATAACTTTGCACTTTTGCTTTCGTTGTTTTCTGCAGTTATTAATAGATCAATGTTTACAATGGCGACACACAAACAGCAAAGCAGGTCAATACTCATGGCATTTAAAATCCCAACTGTTTATGTGCAAACATGTTGGTTTTCAGCAGACTTTTTAGTAGGCTAACTGACAAGACAATGTTGACGTCATGTCACGTATATTTTGCAACAGTGACATTGAAAATTACGATTAAGTGTAACATTTAAAATTCGTAATAAGATACCAAACCTTGTTGAATTACAATGTCTTATTTTTATTCTTAAAAATTGTATGTTGACCGACTTTTTTTTTTTTTTTTTTTTTTGGTGTAGTGGATGAAATTTGTTTTACAACCCTACCATTATAAGGTCAGTTGTAAATGTATTAAGGTCTTTGGTTTAAGAATGCTTTAAAAACTGGAGTACCTAGGAACACTATAAATCTTTGGCGAATAGACTATGGTCTTGTTCAGGTTATTAGAGATTCTTTGATTTTATAAGTTGGCACTTCTTCCACAAGGGCCAACTGTTGCATACTGACTTTGTGAACCTAGCACCTTACCAAAAAATTGCTCTAAGTGGACACTAGTACATGGCAGGCCATAATACACACACTTACACCTCGCACATACACAATATTGTTTTTAGATTAATCCATAGAGATAAAATCCTTGCTCTTGCTGCAAATAGCTAATTGATATTAAACAACATTGCAACAAACCAAGCTTAATTGCTGTTGCCACTTAGCTATATCAGGTGTATAGTCCTACTGCTTTTTGTCTTTACAACTTAGTCATATAAAAATCAGTTTATTTACTAAAAGAGAAAAAGTGTTTTTCTTCCTAATAATTAGACAAATTTTATAATTCTGATTCTGTGTAAATTATGAGGCTTATTTTTATTTACTTTTAATTTAGATATTTAGAGAACAGTGCATTTTTCCATTCCCTGTCACATGAAAAGAAATAAAGAAATAGTTCCACATGAAATAAAAAATTTATGAACATTTAATTGAGATACACTGTCCAACCTACTACTTTCACTTTGTGGTTTTGATCTATTTTTTCACCTCATTTATTTTTAGACATTATTTTGGCATTTATATTTGTCACAGTGTACTGTTTTAACATTAATAGCCCTGTATTTGACAAGGATTATCAATTAAGTTGATATTAGGACGCTATTATACAAACTGCAATATATCCACTGATCAGTTACGCTTATACTTATTGATCAGCCAAACGAGAAATAATCAGCCTCCAACATTCTAAATGCAGTAGGAAATTGGAACATTACACGATATTTGCTTCACTTTTTAGATATTCCGTCTGAACAACAGATGATTGAATATTGATAGACGTTAGATGATGGCACTTTTGCATGATGGGAAGGTTGGAGGTATTTCTGTTCTTGCTCTCGACAATGTTTGTAGTTAGAAACTGAGATTTGCGAAATCATTAAATCGTAAGATATGTGAAGAGAATGCATGCGTTTGAGACATGATTAGAATGATCACGTAACCATTTTCTGTTTTATATACAATTTTGTTGATTGTTTGTGTCAGCACTGGTTAACTGCAAGTCTGTAAGCTTTATCCTCCAGTCATTTTGATAATGTAAGAAATTAGACTGAAATTTTAACTAACTCAAACAAAACAGATGCAGGCACATAAGATGGAAAAGAGATGATAGATTTTTTAAATAGGTTCCAAAAATAGTTTAACTGTTATTGCAAACATACAGTTACATTCAGATTAATTTAATCAACCCATAAAAAATTGAATAATACCAAATAAGGTTTGAATCCTGGAAATTTATAATTTTTTTCCAAGGGGTGTCATTAATGCAAAAAATCCTAAATTTTTCTATTGATGGTTAAACTACTGAGCATTGTCTTGTCTAAACACAAACCTGAGACAAACTCAGATTTGATTTGCATTTGATAGGTGTAGCTAGCTAGACAAGAGATGCTATAATTACCCTTATTGAGCACTCAGCCTCACTTCTTGATAGAAGTTTACATGTGTAACTGAATTGGCCAGTTTTACTTTGTTTTTTGGGATTGTGATTTGGACATGGACTGGTATCTTTGTGGTTTTGGTGTTTTATTTCTGGCACTTGATCTTGTAATCTTTATTTGTGTTATCAGCATACATCTCTGTGTAAAGCAGTGGAAGTAAGGATTTAATGTAGCAACAATTCTATTGCTCTCTAATGATCTGTATATTACTGTGAAATGAAGCTGGGTACCAGGTTTAAGTGTTAATTGCAGATTTTTTTTCTCTGTTTTTTCTCCTTCAAGTGTAGATATTCACAACTTATTTAAAAAAGGATCAAATTCTGTATGATTATGGTCAACTTGTATATTAAATGTAATTGTTTTAATTCAACTAGGTGGTTGTTGCATAAAATAATTTCTCATGACTCAAAGTGCATTATGAACTTTAAGATAGATTTCCAATTATCCATTAAAGTTCAAGTTATTGAATTTAAAACCACAACAACAATTCAAAACTGCTGGGCAAAAGGATGATCTGAAGTTATCCATGGCAATAAAAATAAATGAGGTTTCACTTATCAGACTGCTGTACAGGTTTCTGTGTTAACACTATCTTGTTTTTCATCTCCTTTCAAATTATTCGTTCTTTTTTTTCAGATTTGTAATAAGATTAGTTATTTTAAGCTCACCTGAGTACAAAGTGCTCATGTGAGCTATTAGTATCAATAGAGGCAGACCCTCTGTCCGTCCGTCAACAATTGCTTCAAATGACTTCTTCTCAGAAACTTCTGGTCACATTTTGTTCAACTTGGTCAAAAGCATCTATAGAACATTGCCTTTCAGATTTGTGTTTTTAGGTTGCCATAGCTACCAAATGTAGGTCACATTGACCTACATAGTTAAAAAACTAAAAAAAATCTTCTTTTCCAAAACCACTTCACTGAGATAAAATCTGATGTGATATTTGGCATCTTAAGCATCTTATATACATAGTTTGTGAATTTCAATAATTTTTGTGAAAAATTCGGTTACACGTTTTTGCGTTTATTATTTATACATTGTAAATAGTACTTTTTTACCAAAATTACAATAATGAATAAATTTGGGTGAATTCTTTTTCCAAATCATTTTCTTATGTGAAGAAACATATGTTTGACAATTTTCATGAAATTCTGTAAAATACAAGTCACTTTTTTCGACCTTTCCCATTTTCAATTCTAGCAACCCAAGGTCAAGGGTTCAAATCCCAGTGAGGCCACTTTTTTTTTTTTTTTTTTTTTTTTATTATTATTATTATTATTATTATTATTATTATTAATTTCTGAATTTTATGACTAACATTGTTGCATAGAAGACATTTTATGAATTTTTACTTTTTAGTGTAATTATTATTGTTGAAATACATGTGATACTGATTTGTAGATATAGCTAAAACCTTGAAATTTTTGTTTTTTTTTTTTTTGTTTTACAAAATCACTGTTATGTGACATAATTTAAACTATTGAACAAATTTTTTAAAATAATTTGCAGTTGACTTTTACAATTTTTTTAAAATATTTTAATTAATGTGTCAAATCTGTAAAGTCTTAAATCTGGATCTGAAAATTGCTCATGTGAGCTTTTTTTATGGATAGGCACTCTGCCATCCATCCATCCATCAAAAGACTGGTCACATAGTCAATAACATCTATAGACCATTGCCATTCACATTTGTGTTTCTGGTTGCTATAGCTACCAAAAGTAGGTCACAGTGACCTACATAGCTAAAAACCAAAACAATAAAAATAATGTTATCTGAAACAACTTCTATTGAGGCAATATGTTATGACTTACCAGGTATTATCAAGACATACCAGTTACATTTAAACTCAGGTGAGCAAATTAGGGCCATCTTGGGCCTCTTGTTTTCCAGGTTATTCTCCCTTTTTTTTTTTTTTTTTTCTTTCTAGTTCTGTGATATTAGACAGTTCTTTATGTGTAGGTGTATGATTTGTTCTATTTGTGATTTACTTTGATTTAAATGTTCCATCACAGAACATTTCTTTATTTGCATCACTGAATTTTTATATCTTGTTTTATTTGATATCTCATTTGGGAACATTAACACATATTGAGGGGGTACATCATTGTAACTGAATGATTCTAATTCCATTTCAAATAATTTAGAGATTTGAATCGCCAATTTTCACATTTTTCATTTTTAGATCAGCCATCAGTTAAGTGTTTTATTGATTGAAAACATCCCACTGTTTATTGAGTCTTGCTAGTCTCATTTCAAATTGTTGATTTTTTTCCTTCATTTAAAAAAAGGTTTGCAGAACTTGTATGTTGTGAAAACAAAAATTGATAATTTTGTTTGCATATCAGCAGACATCTTGTTGTTACACATAATCTTTATTATTTTTTTTTATTATTATTTTATTATTCCTCCTCTTTCTGACAGATTTTTTTCAGAGACATCTCCTCCTATGTTTCTTATCCTATCAGGTTGAAATTTTGTCAACTGGTAGCGATTGACCATGGGCAGGTCACTTGTTCACCATTTTTCAGAATTCGGAAGGACTTCGGAGAAATCCATTAAAACCATGGAATTCCAGAGAGTTCTTTCTAGAGAGTTCTTTATTCCTTTCTTAGAATTTCCTACACTATTTGGAGCATCACTTAAGAGAGCCGATACGCAGACATATACTTGCTCACAAGTATACATTCTAGTTCATATGATAATACTGTTTAGGTGATGTGACATAGCATAATGTTCAATTATAACTGATTTTTGTTTGACACACAGTGCTGTAAGATAATACATAATATTCTACAAATGTTCATGGCACTGTCTGTCCAGGGACAGCTGTATTCTGGACGCTACAAATTGTAGAATTAAATGGCTTCTTTTGAAATTTGAAATAATAAACAAAATATCTTGTTCAAGTTGGAGTTTGGGTCATTCATTTTTCTAGGAACTGCAAAATGTTCAATTATTTTTTTCCTGAAATTGATTAAGAACAATGTAGTTTTGTGTTTTGCTATGGTCAACAAGTTATAACTTTTTTCATTTCATGAAACTTACTGAAAAAATAGATGTTTCCTTGCACTAAACTCCACAATTTGAGAGAAAGACTGTGGCATGTATATAATGTATTAATAATGCACTCTTGTTTTGATTCTTGTTTCCTACCCTATTGACAATTGTGAAAGGCAAGTTTTTCAGCCTTGAATTTCTTTCTCCTAATATTTTCAATTGAAACATAAATTTTTTTTTCTTCGTTTTGTTGAAATTTTATCTTTTCAAGAAAAGGGGAAAAAAAAGCAATTTTTAAGATGCAGAATTCATTTGATTATAAAATAGTACCAGTATTTTATTTATGGTCTTGTTGATATTTTATTGGACCATTAAGAAACATTATAATGTTAATAAATCACTTTTAATGAATTTTGAATCATCTTGTTGGGTTATTTATATTGTTATGCAGGGAAAACAAATAAATGACACTTCACTGGATCTTGTCTTCTGTTTAACTATGATTCAGTTTCATTTCAGTCATGCAAACTTTCACTTAAAAAGATAGAGAATAGTTTTTTGAAATTTTGGTGTCAAATAATGTTACAGTAATGATTTGACTTAGTTATAACCATAGGCTAGGAGTAAAAAGTAAATGTAATTTGATATAAATAAAAATTAATTATTTAAGAGTTTTACAATATAATTTCAGTTTAGTTATATTTTAAAAATTTTCTATTAAAATTCATTTTACATTTGTTAAATATATATATATACACATATATATATATATATATATATATATATATATATATATATATATATATATATATATATATAATTTACTAGCCACAAATAGGTGAAATAATGCTGATGTGGCTTAAACAAAAACTCACTTATCGAAAATGGTGGCAATAATGCTGATGCAGCTTTAAACAAAAATTAAAACCTTCCTGTAAAAATATTCACATTTTATATGATTTCATGTTTTATTATGTGATAAAGTAAGTTTGGTATAGCATGCTGGGTAACTAAATAACTTCCTTGTTCCCAGTTTGTTTCATTTTAAAATACTGTAATTATGATTAATTAAAAATACTGAGTTTTCTAAATTGTCATAGATATTATATACATATTGATTTATTGCTTGAAAAAATAAGGCTTATTTTAAATCTATAAATTTGTGTATTTATTGACCACTGGCTAAACAATAAATGGGATGATTGAAGGTCCTCTTAAATACTATAATTATACACAACATTGTAATTAACTCCAGTGCCCAACCCAAGTCTGAAATTTTATTATAGGGGACCACAATGTGTTTCTCCTTTCTTATCTTGTCTGTTTTGGTCATTTATATTTCATGCTCCATTTATAATTTGTGAAAAAAAACTTTGTTAGTTGTCTTGCTAAATGTTGAAATGTCCCACACCAAAATTACAAAATTGACCATTTCAGTTTGAACCAACTAACCAACCAACCAATAAAAAAATCTTGACTAGGTTGCAAAAACACTGTTATGTTACCATCTGTTTCAAAACTTTGTGAAGCTTAAATGATTTGACAAACTTTAAGGAGAAAAAAAAAGTATCAGTTGTCCAGAAATTGATATGTTCATTTAACATTAGATGCTGATTTAGTTATAAAATTAGGCCAAGGAAACATGGCTGACATACGTTACACAATCATGTATCCTTGAGCCTTATCAGTTTCAATTGATATCGATTTGTATTATAGTTTTTGAGTTATTACATAAATTTCTCAGCTCGCTGAAATGCATTATAATCCTCTCACATACAGTGTCAGAACAAAATTGCAGTGATGTCTACGAGATTCCCAAAATGATTGTTGTCATACATATCAACACAAATTGAAATCATCAGGGTGCTTATGAAAAAATTAATCATAAAACTAAAAATGGAATGGAATAGTCATCACTTTTAGAGAGTAAGTTTCCATTTCAAATCCATTATTATTATTATTACTATTATTATTATTATTATTATTATTATTATTATTATATGTATTTTTTATATGTTTTTTTACATTCATGTTCATTGTGCTTAAAAACAGAATTTTTCAGTTGTTTTAAAATTAATGTTAAAGGTCTAGGCAATGAAGTCCGATCTTAGATTTTTTTTCTTTGTAGGCAATTTTGGAAATGTCATTTGTCATTTATAATCTCAAAAAGACTACTGTAATTTAAAATAGATAAGAATTAAACTTAATAAGCAGACAAAGGTTAATTTTTTATGCAGGATTAATTGACACATTTATTAACCCAGCGACAGCCATTTTTGTACTTTCTTCTTTCTTTTAACATTGATCACTTAAATTTTCCTGTGACATAGTAATGTTAGAGAGATAATGTGCGAAAGAAAAATGATATAGATTCTATCTACCAAGTAATTAAATCATAAATCACAGATATGAGACCAAAACCCAGTTTTTTTCTCATCTTAAAAGCTAATAAAAGGGTTATTTACTATCCTGGCTTGTTCTAAATATACAACACATGTTGTAGCAGCTTATTCTAAATCTAGCTTTAATAGCTTCTTATAACTTTACAAAATATATCATAATTCAGTGGTAGCACTTAAACTGATTATTTGTAACTGTGATTTTGTCAAGCCTGGCATCACCATAAGGCAAGACTTAGGTGTTATTTTTCTGGTGTCTGTGGTGACGTGTGTCGAAATGTGATAGTTAAAGTAAAGTATTTCTACTTGATCAAAAACTAACCAGGCGAGACAATTAAATCCATAGAATTCTTGTTTAATATATTACAAATCAATGTTTACAATAAAACCCATTTTCTATCTGAAAGCTTTTTAGCTCACCTGAGCTGAAAGCTCAGATGAGCTATTGCTATCCATCTTCGTCCGATGTGCGTCGTCCGTTGTGCGTAAACATTTTTAACATTTTAATCTTCTCCTCCAAAACCACTGGGCCAAATTTAATGAAACTTGGTAACCATCGTGCCTGGGTGAAACTCTTTCAGATTTGCACAAATGAAGGAGTTATGTCTCCTTGGGGCCCCATAAGGGGGGAAATAGTTAAAAACTTTAAAAATCTTCTCCTCTGAATCTACAAGAGATATACCTTAGTTATTTCATTTATAACATCCTTAGGTCATTTATTTTCAGATTTGCACAAATGGTAGCCATGAGACTCAAAATGGGGAAATTGTAAGGCACTGAGTGGGGAATTTGCTAAAAATTATATATTTGTCACTATATCTTGAAAACTATTGACTTTTTGTATTGGCATGTATATTAGAATATTGTAGGTATTGACATGACGATCATTTTGATATATGGTTCAAGGTCATATGTTGAAAGGTCAAGGTCACAACTGCAGAAGAAGACATATTGCTAATTGTCTTGAAAACTATAAACTTTTTGTATAGACATGTATATTAGAATATTGTGGGTATTGACATGACAATCATTTTGGTATATAGTTCAAGATCATATGTTGCAAGGTCAAGGTCACAGCTGCAGAAGAAGACATATATTGCTAATTATCTTGAAAACTATTAACTTTTTGTATAGGCATGTATATAAGAATATTGTAGGTATTGCTAAAGCGATCATTTTGATATATGGTTCAAGGTCATATGTTGAAACTTCAAGGTCACAGCTGCAAAATAAGACTTAAATTGCTAATTATCTTGAAAACTATTAACTTTTTGTATAGCCATGTATATTAGAATATTGTAGGTATTGCAACAAAGATCATTTTGATATATGGTTCAAGGTCATATGTTGAACTTCAAGGTCACAGCTGCAAAATAAGACTTAAATTGCTAATTATCTTGAAAACTATTAACTTTTTGTATAGGCATGCATATTAGAATATTGTAGGTATTAACATGACTATCATTTTGATATATGGTTTAAGGTTATATGTTCAAAGGTCAAGGTCATATCAACATAGGAATACTAAAATGATTAATTATCTTTTAAAGTTTCTGTACTTAATATATTGTCTATTGCACTTTGCAAACAATATTGGACATATCTTTAGGTGAGCGTTAAGGCCCATGGGCCTCTTGTTTAAGTTCAGATGACTTATAACAATGGTTATCCGTTTGCTGTACATCTGTAAACTTTCACTTGAATCAACAGAATCTCTGACACCTATGATTTGAATCAATCAAGTTTGTAAGAAGCATCCCTAGGACAAGGAGTTTCAAGTTTGTTTTCGGTATTTGCATATTGACCAAAAGTAAGTCGCTGGGTCTCAACAAGTAAAGAAACCTTACAGAAATCCTCTCTGAAATCACTTGATTGTAGGAGTAATCTTGTGTGTTACTGATTATTTATGTTCTGAAGTCTATGTTTTTGTGTTTAAAATTTTTATCAAAACAGGAAACATGAATTTGCAATAAATTTTGCAAATTTTATAAATGGCTTAATTTGCTATACTTTGATCATATAAATTGTGGTGACATTGGCTTTTCAGTTTTAATGTTCTTTAAAAAGTCCTTGAAACTGGGCTCTTAAAGGTCTAGGTTACTTTGTTTTGACCTTTGCACTTTTGCTACAGTTTTGGCTATTTTGTAGACATTTCAAGGAAGATTTTTTTTCTGATGGTTTCTAGCACTTTTTTAACACAAAGCAATGGTTAAGTTCATGACCTATGACCTTATGACCTTATTTATGAAATTTGCATTCAACTGCCATGATTTTACCTCAGAGATAATGTTTGTAAACCTTCACTTAAATAACTATCATTTCTGAAACCTTTGATTGAAGATTTCAAGCAGGAATTACTGACTAACATCAAAGTAAGTCAAAAACCTTAAATAATCTGTTAATCTGACATCGGTCATCTGATGTGATATTTCAAATCTGTAGAGTCTGTAGCCTACAGTTTGTGTAACAGGAAGAAGAAAAAATTGCAGGGTCAAACTGGAGAGCAAACCTCCTTTATTATAGGCTGTATGAGCTACTAGACCACTACATAAGTATATAAAAAGATTTTGATGTAGTTTTTTCTGTTTTGATATTTTCTTGAAAAGCCATGCAAATTAGGGTCAAAGGTCAAGTTAATAAATTGTTTTTTTTTAAATTTGGAATTGTAATTTTGAAGATTGAAGATATTCAATCAAAATTTTCATTTTTAATGTATTATAGCACTATTTGCTGACATAAACATGGTCTGATTTATTACAAAATTAATCTTTTTTTATACAAAATCAGTGAAAATTGTAAAATCCTAACTGCATCAGTGCAAAATGAATTTTGTACATTATGATTAGATGATGGTTCTTAGGCTGTATCGGTTCTTTGTTAAGTATAATGATTATTCAAGGCAATTTTACCATGATTTTATTTTTGCAAAAGGCACAACTGTATTCTGCAGGATATGGAATGGTATATACAAATGATTGTTTTCTTGGGAATTTGGATGTCGATCAGGGGTAGGAGAGATTTTCTGTGACCTCATTTGTTACTAAGTAGAGGATGAATAAAACAATAATTCCACAATCGGATTTTATGACGTTTTGCATTGACTTGCATTGTTTGTAGTCTCTCTCTTTATGTTATCTGGAGCTGTTTTGAATGAAACAAAAAAAAAATTATAGTGATAAAATTTTTATTGGAATGCTTAGCAAAATTACTAAAATTTATTGAGTTGATATAGGTTAGACTATTTTTATTAACTTTTAATTGTTAGAGAATAGTCACTTTATGCCCTCTTAATAGTAAATATTTTGGCTTTTAAGATAGCAATTTCTTAAAAAATATTATGAAATATTTTATACATAAGCTCCTACAAATTTATATCAAACACACCAAACATGTAATTAAATCATAAATCACAGGTTGATATATTGATAAATCTTGTGCATTATTTTCTTGTTTCCTTTGCAGTGTCCCAATAAAGATCCAAGGTCACAATCCCTGAGTCTTGATTTCTGATTAGGAAATTATCTAATTAGTTCTCTTCTGGCTTTCCTAATTTAAGGTCATGAGTTCTAGGGATATGAAACAAACAGTTTGCTACAAATTGATATTGAACATTTAAAACAAATCATTAAGTCATAAAATACTGATTAATTTTATAAGACAAAAGTCAGGTACTTCCAGTTTTCTGTGATTTACGTAATGTATCATTTAATCAGCTTAAAAATGGAAACCACATGGTGCTAAAATCAGAATTTGCTTCAATACCATGTTTAAATTGACTTAGTAGTCAAGATGTTTCCATCATGATGGTAAGAAAATAAAAAAAAATATTTAAAAAAAAAAAAAAAAAAAAAAAAAAATAAATAAAGGGAGTGATATATTATAGAAATATCCTTTCTGGCTTTATGAGGAACTTGATACAAGTGCATGCACTTTAGAGTTTAGACCACATTGGTTCTGACTGTCTAGGTTCCGATGCCATTTGGGCAGATCTTTGCAAGAGAAAGTTTGTCAGTCTGCTTGCAAACGGTCAGTTTTTCTTCCCCAGGATTTCAATTTTCTGCCACTATCCTTAAACTGGCTGCCTAATTAAAAGTGAAAGAATCTTTAGACATAACACAATATTACCAGGTTACCTCACTGTACTCCATGCTGTGTGCTTATGCTGGTGCATGTATGTCTGTCCATCAAGTTGTGCATTTTGACAATTTATACAATATTTCCTTAAACAATTGTTGAGTTTTCTAACTTGGTATAAAAATTATTTGTACACCTCAAATAATAAAAATACAATATTTTTTGCAGAACATTTATTTTTGTGTAATTTTAGCCATCTGTTTTTTTTTATGACATGGGTGGTGGCCGATCCTCCCTTCATACATTTGCAATTCTCATGTTAACTTAAAAAAAACAATTAGAATTTGAATTATTTTAGATCCAGTCTGGAACATTATATAAAACATTATTATGCTATGACATTGCATTTTTCTAAGCAATAATGCACTATTTTATATGTCTGTAAGTGGAGATAATATTGCAATACTGTTTGTATAAGCCTAGAATCTTGGTGAATATCCATTAGATTTACATCTCTTATGGATGTTATTATGTCCCGATTTGAATTGACATTATGAAATGGAATTCGCTGTATAATTGTGAAAAAAATAATAAATAAAAAGTGGATGATATTCTCTTGGTATATATAAACCCAAGATAATCTGTTATGATAATATTAAGAAAGACAAAACTAGTCTGTTTAAAGGTGAATAAGGATGTCTGACAAAGCATGATGATACAAAAATATAAATAGTATAATAACTGTCAAGGCCCTTTTAGAGTCATGTGTGTGCTAATGCTTGCAACAAAGCCCCTTGTTGCTAGGGCTGTCCGGGGACATGCTTCACTGGAAAATTTTTTAAAGAATTAATTGTGCAAAATCATGCTTTGTCATGCATTTTAAGGTATCAAATTACCTTTTTTAACCACATTCAACTACCCGTCCGGTTGTTGTCATGTAGTTTTCCCTAACGAAAACAAGGATTTATAAGATACTGGTAACTGCAATTGTCTTTATCATACCAAACACTGATACATCTACTTTTACCCGCCAGGTAACTAAACTCGTACAACTTATATGGGATATCAGTTTTTCATTTACAGATTATGCATGTGTTTATTAAAGTTTAGCGTGTGAGCGTGATTTACTTTAAAAATGTGTGTGACAAAAAATAATGCGTGTGACTTGACAGGTATGGTTTCATTAGTGATGGAATCTGTATTTGTCAGAGGTTTTCTGTCAGTCCATTGATAGATTCAAAGGGGATGGAGGGGTGGGGTGGGGTTTGCAACACTCTCCCCCTCGCCCTTTGAAAAATTCAAAAGAGAGAAGAAGAGTAAAAAATGTGGACAAAAGTTCTCTTGGAATATTAAAAATAATTCTTTTTTTTTTTTTTTTTTTTTGATTGGGATTTTATCCCTGGACCCCTAACCGTGCTCTGCTCTGCTCTAGATCTGCTGACTGAGTGACCAAAAGACCCCTTCACCACTTGGGGCTTGGGCCTTCCACACCTACAATATCTCATGATACAATTCTCATAGCCCTCTTTTTGTAAATTTCTTGATCTGCACCTGCAGCCTGCAGTAGTATTTATACCATCACTGGCTTCATAAGTCAAGAGTCATGTGTTTCTATCACTACTTAGATACACTATTTTGTCATTTTTATTCATCTTTTTCCTGTCCTTGTGTTCATCTGTTAATTGATTGAAACTTGAGGTTCATTGTATCAATCTTCAACTTGACTAATGAAAGTTATGTTTCAATATACGTGAAATGATCTTAATAAGGGAAAAAATTTTCTTCTTACTTTTAAGACAGATTTGTTGGTTAGTTAAATGGTACTTTATGTTGCATTAGTAATTTTCACTAGTAGAGGTTTAGTAGAAGAAAACTTCCCCTTTTTTCTCTAGTGGTCAACTAAGGTCAAAACTTGAGAATATAGACAAAGATAGTCTGGAATATGCAAGAATCAGCTGTAAGGTGAATGTCATACGCTTCTGTGTAATCACATCACTACATTCACAGATTCTCTCTAGTTTGTGAGGTCAGTTTTTGGAACTGGTACACAGTGTGGCCGCCAAGCAAAAATTTTGACTTAAGTAATGTGTTTTTGGTTTTCACAAATTCTGCTTCACCAATAAATAGAAGCTTCATAAATGAGATGGCCACTGAGCAAAAATTTTGACTTAAAGTAATGTGTTTTTGGTTTTCACAAATTCCTCTAAACCAATAATAAGAAGCTTCATAAACAGGATTTTGCTTGAACCATTTGATTATGATCAATCGATAAAAAATGATTCAGCGATTATCCTTAAATGACCATCTGTGTAATCTGATTAATTAGGATTTACACAATTGTTGCGGTTACTCATTAAGAACTAATCAATGGTTTATAGTAAATGAGTATATACATGGAATATCTTTTATTGATCTATAAATTTGTTATAGCGCGTTACTTTATATACACTGAGAAGAGTTACACGAAATTCATACACAGAATTTATGTGGTTAATCTCGGGGGATATTAAGTCTAATATACAAATTGAGCTTAGTTTTATTTAATATTCTCTATGCAATATAAGAAAGACTATTTATTTCCCCAATATATTAGTCTAGAATTTCATTTTAGTATACAGAATAAATATTTCCCAAAGGATCAGAATAGGGTATAATATATAAGTTTTATACAGTGTTAGGGGTATAAATTTGTAATTTTTATGAGGGTGGAATGTTTCAAAGACATCTCATCACGATCGGTTACTTTATTTGTATTAAGTGTTGGATATTATAAATTTCACATGGGCATGGTCTTCCACTTGTATTTAGTGCTGATATTATACATTTCACATGGGCATGTCTTCCCACTTGTATTTAGTGTTGGATATTATACATTTCACATGGGCAGCTCATCCACGTTGTATTTAGTGTTGGATATTATACATTTCACATGGACATGTCTTCCACTTGTATTTAGTGTTGGATATTATACATTTCACATGGGGCAATCTCATCCCTTGTATTTAGTGTTGGATATTATACATTCACAGTGGGCATCTCATCCACTTGTAATTTAGTGTTGGATATTATACATTTCACATGGGCATGTCTTCCACTTGTATTTAGTGTTGGATATTATAAATTTCACATGGGCATCTCATCCACTTGTATTTAGTGTTGGATATTATACATTTCACATGGGCATGTCTTCCACTTGTATTTAGTGTTGGATATTATACATTTCACATGGGCATCTCATCCACTTGTATTTAGTGTTGGATATTATACATTTCACATGGGCATGTCTTCCACTTGTATTTAGTGTTGGATATATACATTTCACATGGGCATCTCATCCACTTGTATTTAGTGTTGGATATTATCATTTCACATGGGCATGTCTTCCACTCTGTATTTAGTGTGGATATTATACATTTCACATGGGCATTCATCCCTTGTATTTAGTGTTGGATATTATACATTTCACATGGGCATCTCATCCACTTGTATTTAGTTTGGGATTATTATACATTTCACATGGGCATTCTATCCACTTGTATTTAGTGTTGGATATTATACATTTCACATGGCAGTCTCATCCACTTGTATTTAGTGTTGGATATTATACATTTCACATGGGCATGTCTTCCACTTGTATTTAGTGTTGGATATTATACATTTCACATGGGCATCTCATCCACTTGTATTTAGTGTTGGATATTATACATTTCAATGGGCATCTCATCCACTTGTATTTAGTGTTGGATATTGTACATTTCACATGGGCATCTCATCCACTTGTATTTAGTGTTGGATATTATACATTTCACATGGGCATGTCTTCCACTTGTATTTAGTGTTGGATATTTTACATTTCACATGGGCATCTCATCCACTTGTATTTAGTGTTGGATATTATACATTTCACATGGGATTGTCATCCACTTGTTTTCTTCATTTAGTGTTGGATATTATACATTTCACATGGGCATGTCTTCCATTTGTATTTAGTGTTGGATATTATACATTTCACATGGGCATGTCTTCCACTTGTATTTAGTGTTGGATATTATACATTTCACATGGGCATCTCATCCACTTGTTTTCTTCATTTAGTGTTGGATATTATACATTTCACATGGGCATGTCTTCCACTTGTATTTAGTGTTGGATATTATACATTTCACATGGGCATGTCATCCACTTGTTTTCTTCATTTAGTGTTGGATACCATACATTTCACATGGGCATGTCATCCACTTGTTTTCTTCATTATAATTTTTTAAGTCATTTGACTTTGAGTTTTCATCACACTGAGTTGTGAAATGATGTTTTACACCTGAGGCAAGAGTTTTTCCCTAATAACAAAGGTGTTCTATATTTGGCAACTAAATTTACCAGCCATAATTTCAGTACTCATTTTCCAAAAAGACGCAAGAAATGTCAAATATAAATTTGATTAGAACTTAACAACCTTCGACTTTGAAAGTTGGTGACAGTATCATTAAGGTCAAAATGGTCTACCTAGTAGTTCTGAAAATCTAATGATCTATTCGGTTCTTAACTCTAATTGCTACCTAAATACTTGGATTTTCACACGCAGTAAATTTTGTTGTTGGTGGCAAATACCTAGTGTATTTTGGTAAACCACCTCAAAAATATATTTAATATTTGACCACTTGAAAAATTGTTTATGGCCAGAAAAGACTCAGCATCATAAAAATGTATTTAGTTTAAACCTCCTATTTTCTGACAAAATGGCTTAAAGACAAAATGAAATATAATACATTAAAAAAATCAGACTTGACATTTTGACTCTTTAACCTTTGTAATGTAACCACAATGGAAATCTATTTTATTAATCAACAGCTGTTTTCTCCATTGCAGTTTCGGCACATGTAATTTAATTTCAAGAATATCATAGTAAATTAAATTAAGATCAACATCGTTTTCTTTAAAAGAAAAAAAAAAAGAAAGAAAAGGCTGAGTTTAGTTTATATGTACTATTGTTCACTTTTATACTTTTAATTTTTGTAAAAAATAGGTATAGCTTTTGTAAAAAGTAATTTTATCATTTCTGCAAAATGTTTGTATTTCACAAAAAGAGAAATGTTGTATCACTTTCAAAAAAATATGTGAATCACTTACGGAAAAGATTGGGTTTTTGTATAGTCTTGCATTGCCATAAGGTGAGACTTAGGTGTAACTTTTCCAGTGTTGGCGACGGCGGCGTGTCAAAATGTGAAAGTTTATGTTAAAGTAATGTATTTTCTACTCAATCAAATACTAACCAGTTGAGACATTTAACTCCATGGAAATTTTGTTTTTTTTTTTTAAATTACCACCAACAATCTCCATTCTGTAGTAACTGGTTAGAAATCATATATAATTGATGTATACCTATACTTTGATCTTATATATATTGAAACTTTGACCCACTTAATCCTCCTATCCTGTCATGATGTTTATTGATCTGATTAAAACATAAACAAAATGACATTTTTTTCTTTTAACTTCATTAGCTCAGTTGTGAACTCAACATTAACCCTAATTTACGGACAAATGCTCAACATGTCATAAGGTTTTCATTTCCATTTATATCACTTTTGTTTCTGAATTGCTGTATAATAATGGATCATGGATCAGCAGTTAACTCAAATGCACTCTATTGTTCAATGGCAGCAAAATTTTTTTTAATCAATTACATAAAATAAATTTCTATAAAGTTTGTTATTCAGTTGAGCTGGGCCATGACAGAAACAGAAAATCCCTGTACACATTCTTAATTAACGTAAAATATCTATGAGCCCATGTTTATACTGAAAGCGATGACTTAAGTCAATTATCAAATTTATGAGCAATGAAATTACTTTCATTGCCAAATTTTTTTCCATGTGAAATTCCTGCATCATTGTTCTTTCTGCACAAATATTATGTGGCAATCATGCAAGTATATGCATGGTAATTTTTCATTATGATTTAGCTGAAGCAAATTCATGTAATTGATACTAAACTTTATTCAAGATAATAGGATTTTCAATGAAAATATTGCAGACTTTATTGTTACTAAGACGGTGGTACAGACAGATTTTGGCATTTAAATTCAAACCTGTAACTGAAAAAAGGTTGGATTTGATTGGAGTAATGGTGGTTTATGCCCAAGTCAAGATTTACTTTATCAAGGCAGTCAATTCAGGGATGGTGGAGGAAACCGGAGTGTCTAGAGAAGACCACCACCCTTTGCCATGTGAGCTGACAAAGTTTCTCACACTAAGATCTGCCCTAGTTGGATTTAAACTTAGTGAGTGATAGGTGCTGTAATACATAAACTGTTACATGTAACTGAAGAAAAGAAAAGTCCATCTATATCAAACATTGCAGTAATAGAAATTTAAAACATTGCTAGAATTTACTGATACTTCAAATTTTCTACTCAGAAAAATTGATTTTCTAAAGTGTAGAGATATTTTTCTTCTTTTGACAGTGGTTAAACTAAGCTTTTGAATCAGTACAATATCTGAATTTCCATCAATCATACAAGAAATCTACAAGATTAATTGAATTGATCTATGCAAGCATGCAGCTACCAAGCCATGTGTACATTTCACATTGAGCAAGAATGAAAACAGCAGACCTATGTCAGATTCGTAATTGATGTGATCTATGCATGCCTGTAGTTATTAGACAATGCTCTCATTTCACCATTACAAGAGATAAAAGATCTACCTACTGCTTATTAAACTCAGCAGAAACACAAATACTTTGTAGATTTTCAGGGGAATAGGTACTATAATTCATTCACCGGCATGGTTATGAATAAGAAGTCATTGCAGCCATAATTCTATTTATTATTATTGGAAATGCCCAGCCAACCACCCACAACTGAGAAGAATTTCCAGGAAATATGATTAATACATTTTGTTGTTTTTGCAGCAGCATAATAATTTAAAAAAAAAAAAATTAATTTTTTTTTTATTAGCAGTGATATAAAACTAGGTTTTCCGAATATCTAAGATTATAGATTGCAATCTTATCATTAGCCATCAATTATACCTAAGTAATGATACATATGTTAATTTAGGATATATGACAGAATTTTCTTAAAATGTGATTTTTTTTACCCAAAAACTGAAAAATTTTATCAGGATTGACAGTTGATAATGATGTTATTCAGCCGTCAGAATTGGCACTCATAGTCATCAATATTGCATAAGTAATGGTATAGATGCTATTTTTAGAATATATATAACAAGATTTATCAGTATTTTTGGATGATTAATTAATGTAAAAAACACATGATTGGCTGTTACAACTGTGATTCTAATCTTCTATAAACATGATTTTATTGTCTGATGGAGAAAAATTGTATTGCAATTCTGGCTTCGTAATTGTATTATTTATACCCAAAATAATCTCATTGCATAAAGATATTAGCTTTTTAGTTGATGAAGCTATTTCATACAAAGTCTGTATATTGCAATTCATCTGAAGTTGCAGTATTTTATGGGACAATAAATGTGTTTTAATAATTTTGAAGAATTTTTTTTTAATTATTATTGTTTAGGAGTTATTATAATGGTGTTTAATAATTAGTGTCTGAATTCTTGTTGATTAGAGATTTTTTAACATGGCTGTATGAAGAAAAGGAACAGCTAAGATCCAAAGCCACAACGTCTTGTTAGTCCTCATGGATCACATTGCCTCTTGTCACCTAGGTTTGAATCGAACTCAGGCATGTCCTAGTGCAAGAAAGTATGTCAGACTGCAGGCTGAAGTCAGTGTTTTTTCTCCAGGCACTCTGGTTTCTTCCACCATTTTAGAACTGATTGTCTCCTGCCTCGATATGAGTGAAAGAATTTTGACTGGGTCCTTAAGCACTATTATTCTTACTTTCTACTCTACTCCCCTCCTCTCTTGTTTATGAGAGATTATATTTAGCATGGCTGTGTGAAGAAGAAAAAAGCAAGGGTTCGTTACCACAACCTCTTGTTTAAGCCCTCGAAAAAAGCCATTTTAACAGAAAACACTGTTGAAAATTTGTGTTAAGTTATACTTCTTGAATTGAAGTTGTTATCGCAGCAGTCTACTTGGATAAATACAATTTGCTGTCGAGAAGCCTTTTAGTTAACTTGTTTATAAATACAGGATACAATGATGTAAAGATTTCAACTCCTACACAATAAAGCAGTTCCTGCGCTTTTTTAATTTAAATAATTAAATTTTTACTTAAACAGTAATAACTTATATTGGGAAAATTTGATAATAGATTTTGAAAAAAATTTGTTGTTGTCTAGCTGGGACAATTTTGGCATCCATACACGTTACGGAAAATGATATTTAGGTTATTTATTCACTTTTTCAACGTTGTAGGCTTTGGTGTTAATCAGATGATGTTTTGTCTAAAAATACCCTTATTGTGCTTATTGTGACATATTCTCTCTGAAAAAAACATTTTCTTAATATCCTATAACCTTGACATATGCTAAATATATACAATGTCATTGGTTGATTTAACAAGAAAAGAGGTTGAAATATCTACCATTTGACTTGTAATTACAGAACTCATATTTATACCAATCATTTGAATGTATAGTGCCAAACACCATGGTTAAAATCTTTACTATCAGCTATTTTCCGCAATATTTAACTGTCATAATCATTATCAGGATCACAGAATTTTTATCATATTGAAACATTTTTCATAATTGAACTGTCAGGTTGTTTATAGATGAAGAATATGATGAAGTCTCACGAGACACATCTGGTGGACACCCTCGGTAGTTTATGGTCTGGCCGTTTTCCTGATAGTGGACTAAAATTGAATCATTTAAGGTCAATATTTAATATCAGTATAGACATTTATAGATCAGAAGTAACTTATTGTAAATGCTAGAGACAATTACATTACTATGGTGATTGGTTACCATGGCTACGTTTGTACCAAGATGTACAAATAATGTGAATAATTCAAAAGTATGACTGAATTACAACTTAGGATTATCATTTTTACAAGAACTTACACATAATGATTACAAATTATATATCATTTAATAAAACATTACATATACAAAACAGTCAAAGCGAAAGTCATCTTAATAAATTCCACTTGAAAAACTGAACATTTTACATTTCATATGTAGCACACATTGTGAAGTATTTCAGCAGAATAGCAGAAATACAGAAAAACAATTGCCATTTTCAGTGGATTTAAAATCTATACCACATTACTAGTCATATTCTCAGATTTAGTAGAATTAAAGTCAAGTACAAAAATCCACATTTTTTTTCCCTGGATTTGAATTCCATTCCACAGTACCAATACCCCTGTTTTTAGTGGAATTAAAAGTCCACTCTACAAGTCCACATATTTTGTGGAATTAAAGTGTATTCCCTATTATTGGTTTTCTTATATTTAGTGGAATTAATGGCCTCTCCACATTACCAGTGTCCTCAGTAGTCAATGATTAATTTATCTTGTACAAGAAATGCTTCTTGTTCTGACCATATGGAAATTTAATTGGACATATTGATGATTAGATTTGAGCTTGATTTTAATTGATATCCATTTGCAAAGGTTTTAGTGGACAGGGAATAATTGTGTCATGACTAAGTCTAACAATTGACCGATAAGGCCATCACCTCTAATTTATCATCTAGGAAATCTAGTGAAATGGTGATGAAGATATTTTTACACACATTGGTCAAGTTTTAGATCTGACCAATAGAACCATCACCTCTAATCCATTATCAGATCATTTCAGAATACTTAATGGAATGTCAGTATGGAAGAGATTTTTCACATGTTTATCTGAACACATTTTGTTGTCTGTTTATGTTAGTTTGAAAGCTTTTTTATATATTTTTTTGTTGTTATCTTTGACAGAAAACAAATTTTACTAATGTAATTTATAGTTTGTCATAATATTTATAGTGAATCTACTAAGCATAGAGAAAATAAATTGAAATAATAATTGTAACGATAAATAATCAGTGATTTTCTACCACCAAGACTTTTGTCACTTAACACATATTGTAACATTAATCACATTAATTTTGCTAAGAAAAATGTTTTTTATTGATTTGATCAAAATTTTTTCTTCAACTTAATTAATGACAAAGCAGGATTTGTAATTGACTATTATTGACTGTGAATAAATGTTGTTATTTGTAGTGCTCACATGTTAATCATCAAGGAAAAATAAGTGCATATATTTTTATTTCAATAGAAGAACTTTCTAGTTTTTGACTGCCATATAAATACAGTCGCTAGTTTTAAACTGCCATATAATTCCAGTCGCTAGTTTTAGACTGCCATATAATTCCAGTTGCTAGTTTTAGACTGCCATATAATTCCACTCACTAGTTTTAGACTGCCATATAATTCCAGTTGCTAGTTTTAGAATGCCATATAATTCCAGTCACTAGTTTTAGACTGCCATGTAAATACAGTCGCTAGTTTTAGAATGACATGTAAATACAGTCACTAGTTTTAGACTGCCATGTAAATACAGTCGCTAGTTTTAGACTGCCATATAATTCCAGTCACTAGTTTTAGACTGCCATGTAAATACAGTCGCTAGTTTTAGAATGACATATAATTCCAGTCACTAGTTTTAGACTGCCATGTAAATACAGTCGCTAGTTTTAGACTGCCATATAATTCCAGTCACTAGTTTTAGACTGCCATGTAAATACAGTCGCTAGTTTTAGAATGCCATATAATTCAAGTCACTAGTTTTAGACTGCCATGTAAATACAGTCGCTAGTTTTAGATTGCCATATAATTCCAGTCACCAGTTTTAGACTGCCATATAATTCCAGTCGCCAGTTTTAGACTGCCATATAATTCCACTCGCTTGTTTTAGACTGCCATATAATTCCAGTCACTAGTTTTAGACTGCCATATAATTCCAGTCACTAGTTTTAGACTGCCATATAATTCCACCCGCTAGTTTTAGACTGCCATATAATTCCACCCACTAGTTTTAGACTGCCATGTAAATACAGTCGCTAG
Organism: Tegillarca granosa; assembly: GCA_029721355.1. Classification (NCBI taxonomy): domain Eukaryota; kingdom Metazoa; phylum Mollusca; class Bivalvia; order Arcoida; family Arcidae; genus Tegillarca; species Tegillarca granosa. Next base: position 15,059,205 of record CM056596.1, read on the forward strand.
TTTTAGAATGCCATATAATTCAAGTCACTAGTTTTAGACTGCCATGTAAATACAGTCGCTAGTTTTAGATTGCCATATAATTCCAGTCACCAGTTTTAGACTGCCATATAATTCCAGTCGCCAGTTTTAGACTGCCATATAATTCCACTCGCTTGTTTTAGACTGCCATATAATTCCAGTCACTAGTTTTAGACTGCCATATAATTCCAGTCGCTAGTTTTAGATTGCCATATAATTCAATCCGCTAGTTTTAGACTGCCATATAATTCCAGTGGCTAGTTTTAGACTGCCATATAATTCCAGTTGCTAGTTTTAGACTGCCATATAATTCAAGCCGCTAGTTTTAGACTGCTATATAATTCCAGTTGCTCGTTTTAGACTTGTATATAATTCCAGTTGCTAGTTTTAGACTGCCATATAATTCCAGTTGCTAGTTTCAGACTGCCATATAATTCCAGTCTCTAGTTTTACACTGCCATATAATTCCACTCGCTAGTTTTAGACTGCCATATAATTCCAGCCGCTAGTTTTAGACTGCTATATAATTCCACTCGCTAGTTTTAGACTGCCATATAATTCCAGTTGCTAGTTTTAGACTGCCATATAATTCCACTCGCTAGTTTTAGACTGCCATATAATTTCAGTTGCTAATTTTAGACTTCCATATAATTCCAGTTGCTAGTTTCAGACTTCCATATAATTCCAGTCGCTAGTTTTAGACTGCCATATAATTCCAGTGGCTAGTTTTAGACTGCCATATAATTCCAGTCACTAGTTTTAGACTGCCATATAATTCCAGTCACTAGTTTTAGACTGCCATATAATTCCACTCGCTAGTTTTAGACTGCCATATAATTCCAGTCACTAGTTTTAGACTGCCATATAATTCCAGTCACTAGTTTTAGACTGCCATATAATTCCAGTTGCTAGTTTTAGACTGCCATATAATTCCACTAGCTAGTTTTAGACTGCCATATAATTCCACTCCTTAGTTTTAGACTGCCATATAATTCCAGTCACTAGTTTTAGACTGCCATATAATTCCAGTCACTTGTTTTAGACTGCCATATAATTCCAGTCACTAGTTTTAGACTGCCATATAATTCCAGTCGCTAGTTTTAGATTGCCATATAATTCAATCCGCTAGTTCTAGACTGCCATATAATTTCAGTTGCTAATTTTACACTGCCATATAATTCCACTCGCTAGTTTTAGACTGCCATATAATTCCAGTTGCTAGTTTTTGACTGCCATATAATTCCAGTCACTAGTTTGAGACTGCCATATAATTCAACTCGCTAGTTTTTGACTGCCATATAATTCCAGCCGCTAGTTTTAGACTGCTATATAATTTCACTCACTAGTTTTAGACTGCCATATAATTTCAGTTGCTAGTTTTAGACTGCCATATAATTCCAGTCGCTAGTTTTACACTGCCATATAATTTCAGTTGCTAGTTTTAGACTGCCATATAATTCCAGTTGCTAGTTTTAGACTGCCATATAATTCCACTCGCTAGTTTAAGACTGCCATATAATTCCACTCACTAGTTTTAGACTGCCATATATTTCCAGTTGCTAGTTTTAGACTGCCATATAATTCCAGTTGCTAGTTTTAGACTGCCATATTATTCCAGTTGCTAGTTTTAGACTGCCATATAATTCCAGTTGCTAGTTTTAGACTGCCATATAAACACAGTCTATAATTATGGTTTTGATTGAAAGTTTCAAATTCAGTAAAACCTATTTATAATGCCCATTGGTAACTTGCTGAATCTTATCATTACAATTAATGTGAAGTCCTAACATAGAAATCTCTCTCTCTCTCTCTCTCTCTCTCTCTCTCTCTCTCTCTCTCTCTCTCTCTCTCTCTCTCTCTCTCTCTCTTTGAGTCTGATATTTTCAGATTTTGAAAAAAAATTCTTTCATGATTTTTTTTCTTTAAAATATATGAAATATATTCTTGCTTTACAGGTTTCTATTTTTATCAGCATAGTCAAACTATTACAAAATTTTGTTTTTACCACTTACCAAATCTTGTTTTAGATTTTTGGTTATTTACAAAAAATACAAAAAGTAAAAAATTCACATTAATCATCATAAGACTGTCTTAAGTAAAGTGATTTTTTTGATTTTGTCCTTTTATGTCAAAACATTTATCTGAATTTATTGCGTCTTATATTCGGTATTGGTTTCGTTAAACTGGCGCCATACCAGTAATCAGGTCTTTTATCTTCTTTATAAGTCTGTTCAAAGAAATTGGTGTGACAAGTATGATTATTAATGTATTGTGTTGAAAGATTTACCGTTCTATATAACAGATTTAAATCTTGAGGTTTCTTGAAATTCTTCTGTCTTTGTCCAGTATTATGGCTGTATATAAAAAGTAAATGTTGAAAAATGGCAGGATAACGGGACATTGTCTATCTGAATAGAAGGGAATAAAAAACTAAATAAAACGGACAAAAAACATTGGTTTTGTAAATCATGTTAATTGTCCTTTACTTAAGATAAACTAAAGAATAACAGTAAAATCTTATTACAAAAGTCCATTAATTACCTCTCTGCCTAGCTTATTGTCATCAATATTTTTTTTTAAATCCCAAAATTTATTTCTCCTTCATTTGTCTTAAGTTTGTAAGCCATTATCTTTTGCAAAACCCTTGATAATGCCAAAAGTTAACTCAACAGATTGAGTCAGTAAATCAAGGTATATCTGTATCTTTGTCATGAAGTTTTAAGAAAATATTTTACCATTGAACTATCTAGAAATGGTGTTTATAGTGCCATGACTTCCACTGCATGCAAAACAAACTGATCATAATGCATTAATGCTAATTTCACACCATTGGAAATTACAGCACTATAAACATCATTTCTAGACAGTTTATTGGTTAATTTTTATTTATTTATTTATTTATTTATTTATTTATTTATTTATTTCAAACTAATTGTAATGTGCTAATGCTTATTTCATGGCAATTAAAGTTAAAGCACTATAAACACCCATTTCTAGACAGTTCAATGGTTAAATACTTTTTGGTTTTTTATCATTAAAACATTGCTGGAACAACCAATACATAATGACGCATTGTTTATGTGTTTATACAAAAAAATTTCAAGTCACGGTCAATTGAAATTAAAGCTCATATCAATACATCTAATACATAGTTTCATAAAACAGTATTACAGCAAATGTAAATATTCCTTTATTAATCCCCTTTAATTTTTATTGTCATACATTATTAGGAATATTAGAATTGGTCTATCATAATCATAACGCAAATAAATTGAAGTTATTGTTTTCTATTAGTACTCAGAAGGCTATTCTGAGAAATGTCTATGTTAAGTGGGGTTATAGTTATTGTTAGATAGCATTTTTAGTGATCATGGCATCTATTGTTTTACCATATTTTTTATGAATACATGAATATCATGTATTTTACAAAAAATATATATTTTATTTAAGTGATCAATAATGTCAGTTGTATATTTAAAGCTTCTTGAATTAATTAACATCGATTTTGTATTCTTTTCAGATTTCTGAGTCTGACAGTGTTACTCGATTTATCTAAATTTCTAATAGGTCTAAATCCAAGAAATTCCTGTTAGAGTTTGACAGAAAGGTTACATGCTTCTGTACTGTGTCAGATTTTGAACCTTGGTTCCAAGATTTCCAACCCTTGGTTCCTTTTTTACATGTACATAATATACTATATTTAATACAAAATTTGTTGTTTTTTGTGTTTTATTTTCAGATTTATTTTTTATTCATTCAGTCATTTATTCATTTATTAATTTATTTAATTTATTTTTCAGATGCAGCACTGCTGGTTCCCGGGAGTGGCATTATTTATGGCACACGTCATGTCGGTAAATGTTGCCGTAAATCCAGGTATGTCTATATGTCTATTTATATATTTTATTCTTTATAAAAATAGACATAACCTTCACACAATAAATATCTTAAATATTATGTGATGTCAGAACAAATGGTAGCTAAACTTAAAAATTCAGATTTTCAACAAATTGTTTATTCAAATTTGCTTTAATGTGCAAAGGAATTACTTCATTCCTTGGGTGAATGTCTGCATTGGATTTTGATGTACTAGATGTATATGTGAGCTATAATGTTCTTCTTCTGTTTATATCTATCTATCTATCTTTCTATATATATATATATATATATAGCTTGTTGACTATTTATTTTATATAAGCCTGTTTGACCAATCTACATACATCTGTATTAAAAGAGTATGGAATTACAAATCCTAATATTTTCTTCTTTTCAATGAAATCTTCTTTTTAACTTTATATTGTTTTTAAAAACTCTCACTATTTGTTAACATATTTATATAATTTTAATTTCAAAATTAATTTGAACTTCAAACCAAAACATAAATACTCTGATGTTGTTTCTCCTTTATAAAGTATCAGTAAAACTGATTATTTCTGCTTTAATCTATTAATTGACCTTCAAGATACATTGTTGTTGAAACCATTAAACCATTATACAATTCCATCAGTGTAACCAAGTACTTATAAACACAGTCAGTTAAAACTCATCTTTGCCTGGCTGTGAAATAATCAAGAAGAATAATCCTTGCATTTAGTGTACTATAACCACTGGTAGTAAAACATATTCTAAAGAATTGTAGCAAGGATTGTCTTTTTCCCCATGGATTTGCTTTTGGCTGTCAGGGTTATGTGTTAGCATTGATTTCTTCAAAAGATGTCCCCTTTTCCTGTAAGCTATGTATATACCATGTCGGATAGATCAAATATCTTTTTATTTAATAATGAGAATGGTAAAACATATACAGAGAACACTAAATATAAAAAAATGGCCAGAATTAGGATGAACAAAAGACATAATGACAAAATGGTTCCCTCTCTAAAAAAAAATAAAATAAAATAAAAGCAGGACATGTAAATTAGCTGAATTGAAAATATAATTCTGAGATTAAAGATGTGAAGAAAAATCTGAATAAAAATTAAAGTTTAATAAGTTTCATTGACACATATGACCCCTTAAAAAGCAAATAAAAATCATGATCAGTTTGTTATCAATGTTTAAATCAACCTATTGGTATTTAATTGGATTGCTGTATGATGTTAAGTGACATTTTGAGTCCCCAGTCTGAATATGGACATTTTGCTATCAAAATTCTCACTGACCTACATTGTTAAAAACTTTTATCTTTTTGAATTTTAGTCTTAGATTTGAATAGAACATTGATTTTTGGATAAATATTTATGATGTCTAATGTCTGTTCAAAGTTGGAGTTTTATAATTGGTTGTGTCACTATAGATTTTAAATTGTGTAATGCTTTTTATGTTTCCTGTTATTTTTGTTTTACTTTGGTGTAATCCAGACTGTTTTGGCTTTGGTGTAATCCAGACTGTTTTGGTTTTGGTGTATTCCTGACTGATTTGGCTTTGGTGTAATCAAGACTGTTTTGGCTTTGTTGTATCCCTGACTGATTTGGCTTTGGTGTAATCCAGACTGTTTTAGCTTAGGGGTAATCTGGCTGATTTGGCTTTGATGTAATCCAGACTGTTTTAGCTTTGGTGAAATCCAGACTGTTTTTGCTTTGGTGTAATCCAGACTGTTTTGGCTTTGGTGTAATCCTGACTGTTTTGGCTTCAGTGTAATCGAGACTGTTTTTGCTTAGGTTTAATCCAGACTGTTTTTGCTTAGGTGTAATCCAGACTGTTTTTGCTTAGGTGTAATCCAGACTGTTTTGGCTTTGGTGTAATCCTGACTGTTTTGGCTTTGGTGTAATCCAGACTGTTTTTGCTTAGGTGTAATCCAGACTGTTTTTGCTTAGGTGTAATCCAGACTGTTTTTGCTTAGGTGTAATCCAGACTGTTTTTGCTTAGGTGTAATCCAGACTGTTTTGGCTTTTGCCTAGTACATGATAATAAGATATTCCTATTTTAATTTATGATTAGAAGTAGTAAGTCAAGTCTGTGAACTTAAAAGATTTTTTCTTTAGATATCTACTACAACCAATCATAATGTCAGTGGTAAAGAACACTATGATAAACAACTGTCTACATAGAATATTCTCAAGAGAACAATTTTTGTAAATGGGGAGGAGGTTAAAGAAAAATCTATAATCATCATCTATTGTAAAATGTTGTTTGATGTCACCTTACAGAATATTTATGACATTATAAGAAAAGAATGCTATATTTTTTCGCTTTGATAAAAAATGGACAATGTCAAAGACAAAAGACTTAGAAGTCCCTTGGTTATTATAATATTTTATATAACGACATTGAAGGATTGATTAGGTATGTTAAGAGAAAAATAGACATTGAAACATAATACCCTGGCTTAGTCTATTTGGATTACATAAGCATACAACAAATTTTATTTCATGGCTTCGTAGAATTACCTTTAATCTTGCTCGTAAATTTCAACTTTGTAAATTTCAAAAGTTTGTGATACCAACAATAAGAAGTTATCGTTTTACCCGGACCATGACATTAGGTAGTTGACTTAGTAAGACACATTTACTTTACAAACTGGACCCTAAATCTATATAACCCTTGATTATTTCTCTTTTTTATGACTTTTTGGTGAGTGATGGGTTGAAATTGTATAGCAATTCTATATTCTATCCGTGTCGTAGTTTATTGAAGAAAATCTTTTTTGAGATTTATTATTTCTTGATCTTTGGTAATCTTTAGAAACAAAAATGAGAAATGTAGGTATTAAGTAAATTTTGGAAAAAGTTGAGGATATAAGGTCATGGATTAGTTTCTGAAAAATAGTTAAAGAATATAACACCGCCAACTGTGTTGAATATTAATTTTCTCATTGGTGTGCAAGAGAGGTCCCTGTTATTTGAACCTTTGTCTATCCAAGCATTTATTTCTCCTTCCTGTTTAAATTTATAAATGAATAATAACCACATATGTCATGCATGCTGTCCTTAAATAGCTTTAGCAATTTGCAGTTAATTTTCCATAAACACTTGCTAAATAATGCTCAACTTGCAAGAAAAATGGGAATATTTCAAATAAATAAACAATTTATACAACACAATGCCTAAATTTAATATTACAAAGAGATTCTTGTAAATATGGTTTTTGGTTTTCTTATCAATATTGCGTAATCTTAAGGATGTAATATGTCAACACACAAGTTGTTTATTCTTTCATATGCAGGTTATTTTCAAGTGATAGAACATTTAAAACTTCCATAGTAATGATATAAGCATATTTTTCGCTAATTTGAATATTGTTTCAGCGATTTTGATACAGATCGTTAAGTTGCACAGCTGTCTGCGTAATCTACATGTGCATTTTACATGACAGACTGATGGGTTTTATTCATTTTTTGCATATAGCTGTCTTGTCATTTTTTTTTAAAGAATTGTTACCAATAATTTGGGCATGATGCAAATATCGGTCTTGTTATGAACTTTTATAGTCTGGCCTTAAATTATTTCTTAAAAATCTTGAATTTTGATCTGCATTTTAATTGGTCATGCTTCATCAAGGTTATTGTTTATTTGGCTACCATTTAAAAAACTTATAATTAAAAACTGTATCCAGACCAAACATCATATTTAGCCTATAGAACCAAACAGAAAAGACCAGGCTGGGTTTTATACCTCTCCATTTATGTCAGATCTTTTTATGGTGATATTATAAAAGCTAAAAAGTGATTGTTATTAAATCCTTGCTAAGAAATCGTTTTTGATCTCTGTTGAAATCCACATTAACATTCTTTGCTTCTTAGCTCTCAATATAACTTGCTATAAGCTGTTGGTTTTAAACTCTATTTTTTAATTTGACCACATTTTATTTCTCACCAATATTTTGAAATGACGTAAACCATCAGCTAATTCTTGTTCTTTTTGTAAGAAATAAATAAGAATCTGAATTATGTCAGGGGCAATGGCGTGTCAAAATATGAAAGTTTATATTAAAGTAATGTATTTTCTACTCAATCAAAAACTAACTAGGCGAGACATTTAAATTCGTGGAATTCTTGTTTATGTTTAATGTATAAAAATACTTGTTACAATAAAAAATATATACATAATACTTCTTTAAAACTTCAAATTTTTTCGTACATATACCTGCAAATGTAATTAAAATATTTAAACAAAATAAAGAATTGGTTTCAGAAATCCTAGATTTTAAAGCTCAGTTTGTGATATATAAAGTTTATATTTTTTTTTTCCTAAAAAAACACATACTTGTGTTTGCATAATTGTCTAGCATATCAGATTATGTCGGATATTGAAATTTTAATAAACATGTTTTTACCATTGCTGTGTATGTAGTGAAGGGAAATTGTCCAGTAAAGATTTGTTGTTTTTAATACTGAAACTTTATAAGTATTCATATTTTTTTATATCTAGTAGAAATTGTTTAAAGTCTCAGGTTATTTGAATTTAATGAAAAAAACTTGTTCTATTTTCTTGTTTTTTTCACTTATTCTCAGTACAAAGAAGGGAAATTTTTAATGAAAGATTTTTTTAAAGTAATTTGATGCTGAAATTTTTAATGATTCTTTTTGAAATTTCATACAAGATCAAGGAAAATTGCAATACTTTGTCACTTAAAGTTCTCTCTCTCTCTCTCTCTCTCTCTCTCTCTCTCTCTCTCTCTCTCTCTCTCTCTCTCTCTCTCTCAGTATAGATAAATAAAAGATTTAGACCCGTAAAAAATGATTTCTAACAAATGCAAGGTACATGTTTTAAAATGTAGAATCCTTAGGATTATTAGACCAAACACATTTCTTATTCAGCAAGAAAACCTGTGGATCTCTTTTTTTTAAATACTTGAGTTGTACTTGAATCCTTCTTATCTTCACGATATATCCTAGGAAAATTGTCTTAGCAAGATATTTTACATTTCTTAAATTTTAATGCCATTTTTGTCTTTTTCTTTTTTATTTTCTTCTTTTTTTGATACAACAGCAAAGGAAAATTGTCTAGCATACGAGACTGATTATCATGTACGGAGAGGTAAAGATAGCCGGTATATAACCGTTATATATATGGATGGTGTAGGTTTTATTTAACTAAAGGGGTTGATGTTTTTTTCACTGATAATACTAATTATTACTATCTTTTGGTTACTGGATCTTGATGGTTGGACTAATCATGTATTTTGTTAACAAGGTAGTTAGATCGTGGTAAATTAATATTCACATCTGATATTATTACGTGTGTTTTATCTATGGTAATAAAATTAACTGATATTTTTTGATACATGTGTATTTAAGATTGTTGCTTGTCTTATATAATACTTTCTAATTCCAGGTTAAACTAACAATAATAATATGAGTGATTTTTCGTTGCCAAGTTCGTTACATTTGACAAAGGGAGACAATTACTTTTCTGTTTCTTTTAATGTCAATAGACGTATTCGTCTGGTCATTTTCCATTTAGTAAGAGGCTCTTCCATTAAACAATATTTTCCTACTTTATTTTTGACCAGTCAGACTACAGACAACAACTTTGACTGGTAAGTTTTTCTGAACACGACCTTTGTGAACAACAGTCTTTTTAGAAGTGTCAAGTCTGTTGAGCACTTTACCAGTCAAATGACAAATAAAAAACTACATTCTGTCATCTGATTGGTCACAAATAAAGGTGGGAATATTTTGGTTAATGGAAGTGCCTCTTGCTTGACGGAAAACAACCAGTTGAATACGGCTATTATCATTATGTTAAACAAAGGGCTTCTACTATATTTCCAGAACTTACTTTTACTGTTCTAGCTCACCTGACTGAAAAGCTTTACAAATTATGACATAAAGTTTCAGTTCCATGATGGTATAAAAAGGATATAAAGATATTGAGATTAATAATATTATTAAGCAGCCAGTATTTTTCCTAGTCAGTATAAGCAAATGGTGATGGTGGGAATTTTTATGTCTTGTTGGTTACAATACATGTTTCTCGAAACATTATTAAAAAATTTCTGATCAGCATTAAATTGCATAATGTTGATTGAATAAAATAGCACCTTTTAACTCTACTCTACATTATATAAAAAAAAATGTAACTATATTTTATTGAGTTTTTAAAACTTTTTATATGATCTTCTTTACTTTATTATTATAAAAACTTTAAAAAAATCCAATTATTGAGTGAATATCATAAATTTCTTTTAATAAAAACTGACTTCATATTGATTTTGGCAGTCTCTATGACCCTTATGATTATTGCATAAGAATTTTATATTTCCCTGATGTCTGCTAATCTTACAATTAGTCCTGGCGTAAACAAAATTATCTATTTGCTTGGCCAACTTTTAGTTGGAACTTGCGACATAACAGATAGTTTTCAATGGTGATGTGAATTTTACTACAACATAGATCATGGCTTAGGCTCCACTCTGGGGGACAGATATTTCAAAATTTCGACACTTAACAACAGCATATACAATTTTCTTCAATATTTACATAGGCAGAGTCAAATAAATACAAAAATAGCCCATATGTCTAGTATATAAATGGCATTTGGATTATAAAGAATTTGTTAACTTTCATATAGAAACTTAAACAAATATGTAAAAATTATTTGCAAACATTTCAAAAGGAAATTTTTATTCAGTTCATCATTTAGAAATAAAAATGAGAGTTTGTGAATGATCATGTTCTTCTTGGTGTTTTTCTTGCTTTTAAGTTTTCCAGTATGAAGTTGAACTAGATGTTGAAATGTTTCTTTCAGCTTTTGTCAATAAGGATATTGAGGGCTTAGGGTAAGGGTCTGTAACAAACTACTTAGAAAGTACATAGCTGTGACCTTCACCTCCAAATCTGGTTTTATTTTTTAAAGCATACACATATAACATTCAAATATGTTGTTCTAACTTACCATAATCCTTCAATGTATTCGGACCCTCTATGTTTTCGGACACCCTAATTTTTAAATTTTAATAATTTTTTACTTTCCTCTAATTTTGGATGGCAATTTTTTACCTCTAAATCCGGACACGTTTTTGCTGAAACACAGTTGCAGCATGTTATGCAGAGCTCTTGAAATAAAGATTTAATAAAATCAAGAAGAAATATTGTTGTTTTCAATTATTTTAACTATAAATTGTTGCTTTCACACGTGTATTTCATTGTGTATTTGCGCCATTGCATCGTAACGTGGAACAGGTATGTGCAATGTATTAACGTTTTTATGTAAACTAAATAAAATCATACCTTTGATAAGTGCTTTAATTTTCTATGAAAGTGAAAGTTGATTATAATTAATGTTCACTGCCGAGAAAATCGTGTAAGACAGAATCTTGTCGGTACACTAGTTCAACATCAAAGACATTTTTTCTGATGAAAACAGGAAGTGACATTTTTCACTTATTCTCATTTAGTGTTTGTTATGGGAATTCCAAAAACGACCATGTGATTGTTCCAGCTGACAGACGCGAAAAAAACTGTTTTCCAAGATAAAAATGACATTAAAATATGTTTGAAATATGATTTGAAATAATTTAATTTTTAACCTTTTATTTGTGGAAGTCGGGAGTCGGGACTTTTTCTATCTTTGCATTGTCATTTCTTAAAATGTACACACAATACGCATGGTAAAATATTGAGTATTTGATTAAAACGAAATTCTCTGAACTTGATCCACAAATAATGCAACACACGATGTATAATAATAATTTGATTGCAGACAATTACAAGTAGAAAGCGGCATGTTGATGCACCTAAAACATTGGGAGTTAATGAAAAAAGTCACGTTGTTTACTTGTAAACAAAATGGCGACCTCGATGTGTATTACTTAGAGAATCGTGATTATTGATCAACAAACACTTTAAAAAACAATAACTAATGAAATAAACAACACAAAAGGTAACTTTTACTTTTATTTTATTTAAAATTTTACTTTATCATTGATTTATGGGTGGATATCGCTGTTGATAATGTCTTAAAAAATCGAGAGGGAACCGGGACCCAAAATTGGCTCCAAAATGTCTCTAATTTTTCGGACACTCTAAATATTCAGACACCCCTAATTTTCAAGATATTTAATTTTCAAATTTCCTCTAAATTCCCGGACACTTGAAAATGAAATTATTAAAATCTGTCCGAATACATAGAAGGATTAAGGTATTTACACATATAGATATAAGCAATCAATATATTTTTGATTTCTAGTATTTGGTAAAGAAAATTGTCTCCCTTGAATTGTCTCCCTTTATCATTTTAATTAACAGGAAAATAAAACATTTGTTAAAAGAACTAACAAAAATTAACAATTGTTCAAACAGTTAATAATATGCACATGTTATTGACTTTGTTTTGTTGTTATTACAATTTTTTTCCTGTAATAAAAATGGTTCATGGTGTTTTTCTTACCCATAATTTGTCTATTAAGCCTTGTATACCTGATTCTGTACTGAGATACAGACTTCTTTTATATATTTAACATCAAAGCTTGCTTTAATTAATCATCAGTAATGATCAGCATAAATTCAAAACATCAATAAAATTGATATAATTTTTAAATCAATAGATTTAAATCAAAGTTTCTTTCTAACAAAATTTTAAAATCTTTGATAGCATGAATCAAAATTTGACTAATTAACATGTTTAACTAATTATCCTTGAAAAACTGGGTCAGTTATTTTGTTTTATAAATACTCATAGATACCATTTATGTACCATGTGATACCTCATAGAGTTTGTATAGAATGATTCTAATGATTCGAGTAAAATCGAACAAAAATGTATCATTTATTGTGAAATTTTCACTTATGTGATTTCACATTTTGCATCTAATGGAAACATAAACCGTTTGGTCAATACTGCTTGACATTTGTGTGAAATGATTTGGAAAAACCATATAAGTTGCAGTTACCAATAACCTGACTCTTTTTTATGGGAAAATGACAACTTATATGCTTCCCTAGTTAATGGAGTTAGTTAATCCTCAAAACATTATTGGATGGTAGGTTGGTTGATTATAATGTTGTTTAATGTCGCATCAGAAACTTTTCAGGTATTCCTAACATGAGCAAGGTATTAAACCTTAAAGAATTTATCTAAGAACAAGTTATTGAATTCATGAGATGTCCAAAGTGTGTATTATGGCCTGAATTGTACAAGTGGCACTCTAGGTGATTTTTGGTAAGGTGCTGACTCACCTAGATAGTATGCTACAGACAAGCATATCACTCCCCAAGGTTCACTGGCCTGGCACTGGATGACCAAGTTAATAGTCTGTCCTTCCTGAATACAGAGTGCCAGTTGAGGAAGTAATATCTCAAATTTATAAGTCTTATTGATGACCCGGCCTGCACTGGATCTTACAACCTCTGTCTCTCCAGGCAGTTGTTGTACCACTGAGTCAGTCTACAAACCTTACGGGGTATCACAGGGTACTTATTTGAATCCATGTACAAAAGGTTTTGGGTATAACACACAGTCTTGAATAAAATTGATTTTGTTTTTTTATACTAAAAAATTGAAATTTTTTTATTGCAGGGTTTATAAAATATATTTATGATATTTATTTAATAAATACTAGTTTAATATTGATTCCTCTAGATAATACATTGACTGTTTTATATTTTTTCAATGATTTTTAAATCAAATATGAATATAAAGATGAATACTCTATATAAGATTGAATGATGATTTAAACGATGTTTTATCATGATTTATTCTGTAAATCAATTTCATTTGATTATATGTATACATGTACACATTCCCTCTGAAATTGATTAGATTTGTGATTGAATTTAACCATGCATAAAATTTTAAACTACCATGTTTTTATTTCAGCAATAGGCTGTTTTTGTGAAAAAAAAATGTTTTTTATCTCTTATTATTTTTTTTATTATTATTTTCAGCATGTGATTGTGTTGTGTATCAAAGTTATGGAAAATCTCAGGGAAAATTCCATTCACCAAATTTTCCAGCCTACTATAGCCGTAACATTGACTGTATCTTGTTCACCTTTATAGCAGATGTAGAAGAAATAATAGAAATAACTTTTATAGAATTTGATTTGAAATGGGAAGGGAAATATACTGGGTATGTTATTTTTATAGAATTTGATTTGAAATGGAGAGTGGTACATACAGATTGAAATTGAGAGGGGTAAATACAGGGTATATTGCTTTTAAATAATTTGATTGGAAATGGACTGGGTACATACAGGGTATGTTGTTTTAAAAGAATTTGATTAAAAATGGGCAGGGGTTCATACAGGGTATATTGTTTTTACAGAATTTGATTGGAAATGGGCAGGGGTACATACAGGGTATATTGTTTTTACAGAATTTGATTGGAAATGGGCAGGGGTACATACAGGGTATATTGTTTTTAAAGATTTTGATTAGAAATGGGCAGGGGTACATACATGCAGCGCTCCAGAAATGCCGGCAGTGTCAACCAGCGATTTTAGAAAATCAGTAAAACAAGATTTTTAATGCGAGTATTTGTGTCCTTGGTAACCACCACCACCACCACCACCACCCCCCCCCCCCTTTCTCTCTCTCCTTCCTGACCGTTGCGCGATTTCGTCTGTGTTTGTAATGTCAGTTCCTTTATTTGTTTGATATTTGATAGTTTACCATTATAGGAAGCCTTTATTAATATTATAAATTATCTATAACCTAATGTATAATGAACATTTCAAGTCATCAACTGTATATAATAAAGATCAGAGACACCTAAATGGTGGTCTTACGTCATTTCCGGTTGATTTTTTTTCTCGTAGTATCTATCCTTCAATGATCAGAGCAACATCATATGATATAAAACTGTTTAAGTAGTTATAAATTATTAAGTAAAAAATTCGATTATTTAGAAGAATTCGAGAAATCTATCGCCTATCAGGACTAGTTTTTGTCTGAAAGCAAAAAAAAAAGTACTACTTTTGTTTGTCATTTTCCGGCGAACCTCGTTACTTTCCGAGCATCGATGGCATGCAAATGAGAGGCTTAGCATAGGGTGAGTTGTTATTCTTTTTCTAAATAAGCATTAATAATAAAAATATTAAATTTAAAACCTGTTTCGACCCTCATTGGTCTCATCAGTCAGAAATTATAAACAATACAAATGTATTGTCATGGTCATTCAAGCCATGTAACACGTGTCCTGGCTAACGATGCGTGTATATTGATCACATAATTACAGGTAATAAACAGATTAAGATAATTATCGATCTATCGGAGTATAAGCCCATAGTTCTGTTATGTGATTGATATTCATCTCAATTATTAAGGGTGCAGTAATAATTTATTTTTCGCCGGTTGGATGTTTTCACAACCGGCGTTTTTGCTTGCAAACCGGCGTTTTTTTCCGAAAAAGTGCCGTTTCTAGAGGCCTGCATACAGGGTATATTGCTTTAATAGAATTTGATTGGAAATGGGTAGGGGTACATACAGGGTATATTGTTTTTACAGAATTTGATTGGAAATGGGCTGGGGTACATACAGGGTATATTGTTTTTAAAGATTATGATTAGAAATAGGCTGGGTACATACAGGGTATATTGTTTTTAAAGAATTTGATTAGAAATAGCCTGGGGTACATACAGGGTATATTGCTTTTAGATCACCTGGCAAAACCAGGGTGAGCTAATGGCATGGTAAAGCTTTCATGCATGTATCAGGGTGTCTGTGTGACAATGTGCATCTGTGAACAAGTAAACTTTAATACTCTCCTCTGAAACTAATTTTCCAATCCAAATGAAATTTTGTTTTGAAGGTCCTTAGTTGTTATAGATTGAAAATTTTGTCCAACATGTCTGTCCGTAGTCCAAGATGTCTGCAGTTACTATAAATAGCAAAAACCTATAAATGGACAGTACAGGTTCATATATGTACCAATTTTGTTGAAATTTGAAACATAGAAAAGATGTCAGGGGATAAAGCATAGATAACAGGTTTTCCTGTACAATTTTTTGTTCACACAATAATTACGTTATATGCAAATAAGGTATTTTTTTAGCCTAAATCTTTGAAAATTTTCTCTGAAAGTGCATGGCCAAATGAAAGGAAAATGTGTAGAAGGTCTGTGAGTGGTTAAGATTAAAAAATTATATTTGAGTAAGTTGACATGCCTGTCTGAAAACTAAAATGGCTGTTGTTACTATAAATTGCCTGTCTGAAATCTAAAATGGCTGCTGTTACTATAAATTGTCTGTCTGAAATCTAAAATGGCTGCTGTTACTATAAATTGCCTGTCTGAAATCTAAAATGGCTGCGGTTACTATAAATTGCAAAAATCTATATTTGGCCATTATGGGTTCATTTATTTTCATTGCAATTTGAAAAATAGCAAATAAATGTCGTGATAAAGCACTTGTAACCAGTATTTCTTGTACAATTTTTCATTCTGGCAATAAAACTTATTATACAAAAAAGGTGTATTTTTAGCCTATGTCTTTGAAAATCTTCTCCCCTGAAAACACATGGCCAATTTAAAGGAAATATATGATAGTTTATTAGAAAAAAGGATAATGCCCTATTGGGCCTCTTGTTGAACGTATGTTTTGAGACAATTCAGGTCTCTGGCAGACCAATAGTGAGAGGTGTATTTTAAATTGCTCTGTTTGGCAGTGCCTTTGTTGTAGAAATTGATTTGAAATGGAAAGGGTATATGTAGGGAAAAAAAGAAAGGGTTTTTTGCAAAGAAAAAGAAAAAGGGTATAAACAGTTGTAAGGAAAGGGATGGGATGTATGTAAGACAAAAAAAAAAGTGGTAAAGGGGTATATGTGGGGTGAAAAGGAAAGGGATAAATGCAGAGTGAAAAGAAAAGGGGTATATGCAGGGATATATGCAGGGTGAAATAAAAAAAATATATGCAGTGTGAAAAGAAAAGGAATACATTTAGAGTGAAATGGTGAGGGGTATATGCAGGGTGAAAAGGAAAGGGATGGGATGTATGTAAGACAAAAGAAAAGTGGTAAAGGGGTATATGTGGGGTGAAAAGGAAAGGGATAAATGCAGAGTGAAAAGAAAAGGGGTATATGCAGGGATATATGCAGGGTGAAAAGAAAAAGGGTATATGCAGTGTGAAAAGAAAAGGAATACATTTAGAGTGAAATGGTGAGGGGTATATGCAGGGAAAAAAAGAAAGGGTTTTTTTGCAAAGAAAAAGAAAAAGGGTATATACAAGTTGTAAGGAAGGGGATGGGATGTATGTAAGACAAAAGAAAAGTGGTAAAGGGGTATATGTGGGGTGAAAAGGAAAGGGATAAATGCAGATTGAAAAGAAAAGGGGTATATGCAGGGTGAAAATAAAAAGGGTATATGCAGTGTGAAAAGAAAAGAAATACATTTAGAGTGAAATGGTGAGGGGTATATGCAGGGTGAAAAAAAAAGGGATGGGATGTATGTAAGACAAAAGAAAAGTGGTAAAGGGGTATATGTGGGGTGAAAAGTAAAGGGATAAATGCAGAGTGAAAAGAAAAGGGGTATATGCAGGGATATATGCAGGGTGAAAAGAAAAAAGGGTATATGCATTGTGAAAAGAAAAGGAATACTTGTAGAGTGAAATGGAGAGGGGTATATGCAGGGTGAAAAGGAAAGGGATATATGTAAGGTGGAAAGAAAAGGAGTATAAGAAGGGTGCAAAGGAAAGGGATATATGAAGGGTGAAAATAAAAAGGGGATATATGGAGTATGAAAAGAAATAGAATACATGTAGAGTGAAATGGAGAGGGGTATATACAGAATATGTTTTTATAGAAATTGATTTGAAATGGAAAGGTGTAAATGCAGGGTATGTTTTTTTAAATATCACACCTAAGTTTAAAAAAAAAATTTGCAATAAAAACTTTCTAGTAGCCATATGAGTTTATATTATTGGGGTTATTTGATGTCATGATAATGTGTTTTTATTTACCTTTTCAGGTGTGGTGATTATCTTCGTTTATATGTGAATCTGAATCGTGCGGAAATAAACGAACATAATAATTATGATTTTGAATTGTGTGGAAATATTTCACACATGAATCAAAAAACCTATTATTCAAGTGGAAGAAGTCTAGTTATGGAATTCCATTCTGATTCATCACATGTGAATCATACTGGTTTTTTAGGAAAATTTAAATTTTTGGATAGTAGTAAGTCACATATATTTCTATTGTTTATTTGTTTTTTATCCATTTTTTCTTAATGTTTTACTAATATATATATTTTTTATAGCTCAGTTTAATAAAAGTTTGGATAAACTCGTCATACCCCTGATGTATGTGTGTGTGTGGGGGGGGTAATCGTGAACCTTACTGTCAATGAATGTATATAGTTGATATTTTTGATGAAGTAGATCTGCTGGCAATTATGTGCTGTACCGTTCATTTTTCTAGCTTTTGTTAGCTTCAGAGAGTTTTTTTGCTGGGGAAAAAGTCACAATATTGTGAACCCCCATATTTATTTAGAACTATTTTAAGTCATTTTTTGTTGAAATCATAGGGTCAGTCATGTTTGTATGTGTTTGTCTGTCTGTCTGTAAAAGTTTGTCTCCATCTCTGCCTAAACCATAGCAAATATTTTAATTAAACTTTTGTACATACAACACTCCTTAATATTTGTACTGTTTTATTGATAGAGAACTTTTCTATTCAAAAGCAGGGGTTCAAAATTATACATTTTCACAATGATAGGTTAGGCCTTTTTGTCTTTATTTTTGGTAGGATCCAGATTAAGATTGGGAGGTTCCATATCAGCACTGGAAGGTCCATGTGTGCCAAAATAAAAAAACTAATGTTGATCAACTTCATTAATGTTCTTGATTAAACAAATATATCAAATACAGGGCTTCGATTATTCACTCGTCCTCTCGTCCTGATGAGTGAAATTTGTACTTGGACGAGTGATATTGTTACTACCACTTGTCACAGTGCCAAGTTAAATTTATCAGACATATACATCAAGGGGCTTGTTGCAATTAATAAACAACAGATAATATAGTGTTTGTCGGAAAAATACTGTATAAGGAGGTCAATTGTAACGAGGCTCTTTCTAGACATCGGCCTTTCTGTTACAAGCATCAATCAACAAAATCATTTAAACGTTTGCATCACATGTGCAAACCTATTGTTTCGCATTCGGAATTTACTTAGTGTAACGTAAAATTGAACCAATGTTCTTAGTGTTTATATACTTGTCGGTCCGTTAAGTATGTCAAATCAAAGTAAACAAACTGTTTTGTATGACTTTTTAAAGACAAACAAGGATGAAACAGTTGATAAAGAAGTTTTCAAAGACACTGATTAGACTATGCTGTTCCTGGCGACAAACAAGTTGCAGGTAGAAGCATTTCTAAACCTGCCACTTCAAAACGAAAGTTACTGGTTACTGAAAGTGGAAAATCTGAAGTTCCTGAAAAGCTAAAGAAGCTAGTCAGAAAACATTTATTGGTACAAGCTCTGGCTGTACTTAAGAGAAGAAAGTCTCGTTTTTCTTTAGTGGACTGTGCCGAGTAAAATTTCCAAGTGATAAGTGTTTTTCTTCTTTAACTAGGCACTGTGCCAAGTGGCATGTAAAATTCTATCTAAGGCCTGATATTCAACGTGCAAACACTCAAGTGATATGGTTGTCAAAGCAGGCCTTCACAAACACCGATATTTGGCAAAAAACGCTGATTCCAACTTAAAAAAGCTGATTGAAAAATATCCAAATTGGCTTTTTTTCCCCATAAAAGTAAGACAAATTCTTATTTAAGATTCTTTTATCCCGGCTTGTTAACAATTAAAAGTACTCAGGACAGTGTCACGATTCACTTAACTTTCCTATTCATAGGTAAATTACGTAATACCTTACACATTAATTGATTACTAGTGGCTTCACCTGTTCACATAGATTCTACTAGAATATACAAACTGACACTCATAGGTAGTTAATAACCTCCCCTGATCTCTGTATACAAGAGCTGACTAGATTGATTACGACTGTTTTTTCGGGTTACCAACAACAACATGATCACGACATTACACATGGTTTTTGTATCAGTATCATTTGTTGTTTCTGTTATATGTCGATATATATTTTAAGTCACCAGTGATGGGATTTTTTGCAAGATATTAATAAGCCGTATTTATGAACATTTATCTATATATTCAACATCGTCACACATTGACTTCTAATTTATAATTAAAACAACAGTTATCCCGATGTACCAAACAGAATTCAGTTTAACTGTTTAATTGACGTTTTGTTGCATTGGCAACGACTGGAGTTATGGAAAGATGAAATGCAGTATGTTAACATAATTTTAAATAAAAATTCTAATGTTTATTCATCTATATGATGTGTGTTTATTAAAAAACAGAAAATTATTCTGGCGGTGGGAGTTACCCTTTGCCGACCGCCGATTGACCACACCGGTGTTTTTGGAGCCCTGTGTCGAAGTGGCTGCGCATTGGCCTGAAAAATATGGCAGGTTGGTCAGACTTTTAAAGTAAAAATTTCAAGGGTCCCAAAGTAAAATGAAAAGGTCCCGGACCCCTGAAAAGATAGGGGTATTTTGTGTGATATATTGGTCATCCCATTTATAAACCTTAACATGTTACTCAACTAGAAGAATATAAAAATAGTATCATTAACTTATCATTTTAATCATCACAATGCTCATTTTAGCATATTTCATTTTAAGTTGATTTGTTTTTAGGTCTGATTTTCAAATTTTTTTCACTTTTTTTTAAGTTTAATCAATCAACTGTAAAAAGAGAATCTTTAACTTGCGTAAAACATTTTGACACCTGTAATAAGTAGGAAACATAAAGTATGTCAAAAAGAAAAGGAAGAACGGAAATTGACATTGATCTGACCCCATCACTTGACCTGGTCTTTCTTTATATTTAGACTGTTGTTTTTGAAGAAAAAAATTACACCATCCATTGTTGTTTTGTGCTTAAATTTGTTTAGAAATATCATAGAGTTGAGAGGTTTTGAGACAAATAGAATCTGTCATATGCATCATTTATTGATAAAGATATTCGACCCTGAAGGAGAGACCTTTTATATTTCATATCATGAACAAGGCTTTCCCTCTACCCCTTGGTCAGATTACCTCTGCCTACCACTAATGCATATGACATATTCCATTATTCTGTCTCCTCCTTAGTCAGACCTTTGGTGTTAGTATCCTTGCCAAAAGTTGTTTTTTATGGTGATTTGGAATTACACCATACTGAATCAATCTGTCTTTGTAACATTAGCAGCAGTTATCTGATTTATTTTAGCAAAAGCTTTTTCCACCAGTTATATGTTTCTTTTTTATTTTTTAAGTCTATACACATTTTTTTTTCATTTAACCTGGCCAGTCATTGTGCTAACTTTACTTGACATAGTCAACAAGCAGAAATCAAAATGTGTAGTCTATACTCTCTGAGTGAAAAATCATGATATCAGAATGTGTTTTTGCAGTATTTGAAAAAAACAAAAACAACTTGGAATGGTTTGTATTTTCCACTTGAAAAACAACAACAAAAAATTTGACAGAATTTGGATGATTTCATAGAATTTGGATGATTTGATCAATCTGCACCTGTTGGTTTGGCAAGTTTAAAACATATAACTAACATCGGCCATGTTTATGTAGCAGTATTCCAATCGGTACTTGAAATAATGTTTCGTTTAGAGTAAATACAGTTTTACAGATTTCATAAGACATCCACATTTTAATTTCATTTTTTTTTATTTACATGCAGACTTGTTAGATAACTTATTTTAATGATTTAATTTGCAGATTTTGTATTTTATTTTTTTATATATATACTCACTTTGCTAAAATTTAAAAAAAAATAAAATAAAATACGAATTTTCCAGTAGAGTAAATAAGGAGTTTTTTACATTTGTTTGATTTTTGTGTAAATTTACATGTGAAATCAGAGACCAAAAATAGGCTTTAGTAATCATTTAACTTTAATAAAGTTCACTCGTATCAATAACCCCACATACCTGAAAGTAACGGTATGCAAAGAAATTGTCACTTCTCACAAGAATTGTCTGATGTCATAATTTTCCAATTTTCTGTATTTGATATGTTGAGATGATATACCTTGTGAATCTGAATGTCATTTATAGCAAAGTGAGTTATAAAAAAAGGGGTTCACCTGTATACATTGTCATAAACTGTTATTTATCAAATATGAAATTGCATGATTCATTGTTATCAGAAACACCTTATTTCATTAATATATAGCATAAATGAATATTATAAATTTTAAAAAATCTCAAATATTAGCAGCATGTGTAAAATAGTTGAACCCTTTCATAAAACATTTTATTTGTGATTTTTTGTTGTATTATTTATCCATTTACCTTAATTCTTTATTTTTCCCTACCACCAGATGTGAATCCTTGTCCACCTGATATTTGTGAACCAATTGTTTCTAAAGGCAAGATTTTCATAATGGTTTATTTTTATTTATTATTTTTTAAAATATTTTTCATCAGATTTCTTGCAAACTATCATTGATATCTCATCTGATAAAACAAGCTCCTTCATATAGCAAAATTACCCAGTTTTTGTTCATTTAAGAATGAGAAAATGCAATGGCCAAATCAGGACTGGAAACTTAGATTTTCCTAGATTTAACCTTAGGTACTCCTCCAACCTAAACCTGAGGTACTCCTCCAACCTACTAAGAAATCTGCCAGCAGTGAACTTGAAATAAAATGGGGTCACATGTCGCGGCAGGCATGGTATGATAAAAAACTGCTTTATAATGTCATTAGCACAACACATAGGCAAAATTTATGCACTTTTACCTATAGCTGGTGATGTCTCAATATAAATGAAATATTCTTGACCCATTACTCAACTCAAATCAGCTATCACATTCTTTACTTTAAATATCTTAAAAAAACTACCAGGTCCTACTCATTGACCAACTTAGTTGACTACTTTTAAGGTATGGCTAATTTTTCAAATGTAACAGAAAGTAAAAACATATAATGACTATATTAGGAATCCTTTTTACTGGCAGAACAAGACTCTCCAATGACATAATGCTTATAATGCTGCTCTAGAAGTGAATGAACTGTGAAGCAGATTAAGTTTCTTCAGTATATATCACTCACTAAATACAAACAAAATCTGTTCCTTATATATCCAGGAATACTTCACAGTTTTGACCCATCTTTAAGAATGAAGTAGTCACAATTGTGACATCAATTAGTCCTGAAAAAGATTCGTTGCAGCTGATGAACTACTCATTTAAAGAATTTTTCAATTCATAAATTTTGTACCTTCTACATGCACTATGCATTTAATAAGAAATGAAACAAAAGTTCGGGAGTGAAATTAAAAAAAAAACAACAAACAAACAGTTCCTATTGCAGTAGGAAAAAAAAGAGAGAGAGAGAGAGAAAATCCCTTAGTCCTTACTGTCAAAGCAAGCTCTGCATTTATGAATTACAACGTACAGGTTTGAGAGAATAAAAAATGAGTGAAGTGGAGCTAATAGAACAGGGAGTCTGTCTAATAGGATTTGTTAAACTTGTTTAAAATCTTTGTTTATTTATTCAAATATGGAAGTATTCATGCAATCAGATGTAAGGAGATCAGACATTGTCATTGATTAAGTGAAACCAGTACTGGTTAAGTGGCGTAATTTGGTATGGTTTTAGTAATTGTCTAGTGCTCAATATTTGGGAATTGCAGATTAACACAGGTCACATGTCAAGACTTTTCGACCCTACAAGTCCCAAGGTTGGGATAAAGCTTGAGATACACCAGTACGTTACTTATCTTAGTTGATCTGATGAGACATCAATGATACAATCTGTCTTTGCTGACCATGGTATATTTCTCATGGTATAGCATGCTCTCTTCAACTTCCATCCTTAACACTTCAATTTATGAATTTTAGATATTGCCTTTTTAAGATATGTTTGTGATATACACATGTATAATCATCTTTTAAAAAAAAAAATATTTATTTTATTCTTTTTTTATTCAAATATTCATGCTTTAGTTAACACATCTTGCAACCACCTGATATTTAAAAAGGCTTTTTCTTGAAGTTTTTAGCTCACCTGAGCTGAAAGCTCAGATGAGCTATTGCTATCCATCTTCATGCACCGTCCAACCTCCATCTTGCGTAAACTTTTTACTTTTTAATCTTCTCCAAAACCACTGGGCCAAATTTAGTATAACTTGGTAACCATCATGCCTGGGTGAAGCCCTTTCAGATTTGAACAAGTTATGTCCCCTTGGGGCCCCATAAGGGGGAAATAGTTAAAAAATTTTAAAATCTTCTCCTCTGAATCTACAAGAGATGTACCTTAGTTATTTCATTTATAGCATCCTAAGGTCATCTTTTTTTCAGATTTGCACAAATGGTAGCCATGGGGCTCAAAATAGGGAAATTGTAAGGCACTGAGTGGGGAAATTGCTGAAAATTATATATTTGTCACTATATCTTGAAAACTATTAACTTTTTGTATAGGCATGTATATTAGAATATTGTAGGTATTGCAACAACAATCATTTTGATATATGGTTCAAGGTCATATGTTGAAAGGTCAAGGTCACAGCTGCAAAAGAAGACTTAAATTGCTAATTTTCTTGAAAACAAACTTTATGTATAGCCATGTATATTAGAATATTGTAGGTATTGCAACAATGATCATTTTGATATATGGTTCAAGGTCATGTGTTGAAAGGTCGAGGTCACAGCTGCAAAAGAAGACTTAAATTCCTAATTATCTTGGAAACTATTAACTTTTTGTATAGGCATGTATATTAGAATATTGTAGATATTGACATGACAATCATTTTGATATATGGATCAAGGTCATATGTTGTAAGGTCAAGATCACAGTTGCAAAAGAAAACTTAAATAGTTAATTATCTTGAAAACCATTTACTTTTCATATAGGCATGTATATTAGAATATTGTAGATATTGACATGACAATCATATGGTTCAAGGTCATATCTTGAAAGGTCAAGGTCACAGCTGCAGAAGAAGAATTTAATTGCTAATTATCTTGAAAACTATTAACTTTTTGTATAGGAATGTATATAAGAATATTGTAGGTATTGACAATCATTTTGATATATGGTTCAAGGTCATATGCTGAAAGGTCTATCAACATAAGAATACTAAAATTGTTAATTATCTTGAAAGCTATTAATTTCATGCATAGGCATGCATATTAGGATATTGTAGGTATTGACATGACAATCATATATGGTTCAAGGTCATATTTGTTCAAAGGTCAAGGACATAGCTGCATAAGTATACTGAAATTGATTAATGATTTGGAAATTATTCATTGCACTACCTTTACTTCATGCATATTATATAAGCTACTTATGAATGAAATGTGACTGGATATATTTCTGATTAAGTTTTGTTGTAGTTCTTAACTTGAGACAACTTTTAAAAGTTTCTGTACTTAATATATTGTCTATTGCACGTTGCATACAATTTTGAACATATCCTCAGGTGAGCGTTAAGGCCCATAGGCCTCTTGTTTACACTTAACTTTTCTTCATAATTTTATATTTCCCCTTTTATTAAAGTTTTAATTCTGTATTTTATTGAATCTAAAAAATTTATTAGTTTTTATTTTTAAATATTATCTTTGTTGAGCATAATTGTAAAATGTACAATTAAAGCTTTTTAATGAACTGGATGCACAGTCGTTCTTGTTGAGCTTTAATCTTGCAAGCATTTTTTAATAAGTTTTTCCTAGACTGAAATTCAGCAAAATTTGACAATCAAATATGGTACTACAAAATATGTAAAACATAAAATATTTTGACAAAATTAGAAATCAGTTGTCTTTAACTTTAAACTATTACTGAATTCAACTCAACTCTTTAACTTTATTTCCTGAATCTTAAAATTGAACATAACTATTCAGATATCAAATTTGTGAGATATGAGTGTAGGAGATATTAAGTAAAGGAAGGCTTGTGGATTTCTCGAGTTACACTTAATCCACTTTCCACTTATTTCAACTGTTTGTGTGACATACATTTTTTAGCTCATCTGACAGAAAGGTCATGTGAGCTTATGGCATGGCGCGGCGTGTGTATGTGCGTGCGTGTGTGCGTGCGTGTGTGCGTGCGTCGTTAACACCTATTTTGGACTTCTCCTCCAAAACTGCTGGACAGATTTCAATGATACTTGGTCAGAAGCATATATGGGCCAGTGCAATTCAGATTTGTTCATGGCATTGCCATGGCTACCAAAACTAGGTCAAGGTGACCTAGGGGTCCAAAAATCTTAAAAATCTTCTTCTCTAAAACCAATGATGAGAGAAAAAATCTGATGTGATATTTGTCTTCTCTAGGGTCTTAAGCCTATAGTTTGTTCATTTCGTGAAATTTGGTCGTAAAATGGGTTACGCGTTTTTGCGTTTAATTTTAAAAATTTCGTAAAATGGCTCAAAATTGTTATAACTTGACTATTTGAACAGATATTGGCATGGGGTTTTCAGTTTTGACTTTTGCTTGAAATGACCTTTAAATTAGGGCCAAGGTCACAAATCAAGGTCATGACCTAATTTGTGATTTATGCAGTTTTAGGCAATTTTCTTGCAAATTTTAAGAGATATATGAATTCAAAACATTGTTAAAATGTTCCCTATGACAAAATTTAAAAAGGTACCAAGTTTCGTAACTATATGATAATCCATGTATGAGTTGTTGCCCCTGAAATTTTATTTTTGGCTTATGAATATTAAAATTGTGCAATAGCTTGAAAACTTTAAGCTTTTTGTATAGGCATGTATATTAGAATATTGTAGGTATTGCAACAATGATCATTTTAATATACGGTACAAGGTCATATGTGGAAAGGTCAAGGTCACAACTGCAAAAGAAGACTTAAATTGCTAATTATCTTGAAAACTATTAACTTTTTGTATAGGAATATATATTAGAATATTGTAGGTATTGCGACAACAATCATTTTGATATATGGTACAAGGTCATATGTTGAAAGGTCAAGGTCAAAGTTGCAAAAGAAGACTTAAATTGATAATTATCTTGAAAACTATAAACATTTTGTACAAGCATGTTTATTAGAATATTGTACATACATGTATTGATATTAAGATCATTTTGATATAAGGTTCAAGTTCACATGTTCAAAGGTCAAAATCATGGCTGCATAACCATATATGGTTAATTATTTGGAAATTATCTATTGTACTATAGTTAAATGCTGCATATGAGCTATTATAAATGAAATGAGACTAGACATTTCTGATTAATTATTGCAGGATTTTCCAAACTTGAGGAATTTTGTGAACTTTTTGTATTTAAGTTCTTTGTAAGTTTTTGGATATTTCCGCAGGTGAGCGTTAAGGCCCATGGGCCTCTTGTTTTATAAAAGCAAGTATCCTTTAACAAACATTTTACCTTTTCTTTTAAACCTTTTCACAAATCATTAGATAGATCATCTACTTCGAATGTTTTATTAAATTTTAAAATATTGTTTTTATAAAAAAAAAAAAAAAAAAATACACAGCATAGTTCATTAGAGGTGATTTCATATTTTTTTTAAATTTATATATTTTTCTTACATTTGTAGATTGGTTGATTGTTTGTAATGTTGTTTAATATCACATCAACAATTTTTCAATTATTCATGTAAAGAGCTAGAATTGTATGTATTTGGGTTTTACTGTACACTGTCTTCCTGATTGGGTTTTACTGTACACTGTCTTCCTGATTGGGTTTTACTGTACACTGTCTTCCTGATTGGGTTTTACTGTACACTGTTTTCCTGATTGGGTTTTACTGTACACTGTCTTCCTGATTGGTTTTTACTGTACACGATCTTCCTGATTAGTTTTACTGTGCACTGTCTTCCTGATCGGGTTTTACTGTACACTGTCATCCTGATTGGGTTTTACTGTACAGTCTTCCTGATTGGGTTTTTCTGTATACTGTCTTCCTGATTGGGTTTTACTGTAAACTGTCTTCCTGATTGGGTTTACTGTATACTGTCTTCCTGATTAGGTTTTACTGTATACTGTCTTCCTGATTGGGTTTTACTGTACACTGTCTTCCTGATTGGGTTTTACTGTACACTGTCTTCCTGATTGGGTTTTTCTGTATACTGTCTTCCTGATTGGGTTTTACTGTATACTGTCTTCCTGATTGGGTTTTACTGTATACTGTCTTCCTGATTGGGTTTTTCTGTATACTGTCTTCCTGATTGGGTTTTTCTGTATACTGTCTTCCTGATTGGGTTTTACTGTATACTGTCTTCCTGATTGGGTTTTACTGTATACTGTCTTCCTGATTGGGTTTTTCTGTATACTGTCTTCCTGATTGGGTTTTTCTGTATACTGTCTTCCTGATTGGGTTTTACTGTATACCGTCTTCCTGATTGGGTTTTACTGTACACTGTCTTCCTGATTGGGTTTTTCTGTATACTGTCTTCCTGATTGGGTTTTTCTGTATACTGTCTTCCTGATTGGGTTTTACTGTATACCGTCTTCCTGATTGGGTTTTACTGTACACTGTCTTCCTGATTGGGTTTTTCTGTATACTGTCTTCCTGATTGGGTTTTTCTGTACACTGTCTTCCTGATTGGGTTTTTCTGTATACTGTCTTCCTGATTGGGTTTTACTGTACACTGTCTTCCTGATTGGGTTTTTCTGTACACTGTCTTCCTGATTGGGTTTTACTGTACACTGTCTTCCTGATTGGGTTTTACTGTACACTGTCTTCCTGATTGGGTTTTACTGTATACTGTCTTCCTGATTGGGTTTTACTGTATACCATCTTCCTGATTGGGTTTTACTGGGCACTGTCTTCCTGATTGGGTTTTTCTGTATACTGTCTTCCTGATTGGGTTTTACTGTGCACTGTCTTCCTGATTGGGTTTTTCTGTATACTGTCTTCCTGATTGGGTTTTACTGTACACTGTCTTCCTGATTGGGTTTTTCTGTATACTGTCTTCCTGATTGGGTTTTACTGTACACTGTCTTCCTGATTGGGTTTTACTGTACACTGTCTTCCTGATTGGGTTTTACTGTACACTGTCTTCCTGATCACTTGGAAACCTGTCCAATCTGACGTAATTCTTTAGTCAGTATTATGTGTAGTTTAGACAGGTTTTACTGTACACTGTCTTCCTGATAATTTGAATACCTGTCCAATCTGACTTAATTTTTCAGTCAGTATTATGTGTAGTTTAGACAGGTTTTACTGTACACTGTCTTCCTGATAACTTGAATACCTGTCCAATCTGACCTAATTCTTCAGTCAGTATTTAGTGTAGTTTAGACAGGTTTTACTGTACACTGTCTTCCTGATAACTTGAATACCTGTCCAATCTGACCTAATTCTTCAGTCAGTATTATGTGTAGTTTAGACAGGTTTTACTGTACACTGTCTTCCTGATAACTTGAATACCTGTCCAATCTGACCTAAATCTTCAGTCAGTATTATGTGTAGTTTAGACAGGTTTTACTGTACACTGTCTTCCTGATAACTTGAATACCTGTCCAATCTGACCTAATTCTTCAGTCAGTATTATGTGTAGTTTAGACAGGTTTTACTGTACACTGTCTTCCTGATAACTTGAATACCTGTCCAATCTGACCTAATTCTTCAGTCAGTATTATGTGTAGTTTAGACAGGTTTTACGGTACACTGTCTTCCTGATAACTTGAATACCTGTCCAATCTGACCTAATTCTTCAGTCAGTATTATGTGTAGTTTAGACAGGTTTTACTGTACACTGTCTTCCTGATAACTTGAATACCTGTCCAATCTGACTTCATTTTTCAGTTAGTATTACTTGCAGTTTAGACAAGTTTTACTGTACACTGTCTTCCTGATAACTTGAATACCTGTCCAATCTGACCTAATTCTTCAGTCAGTATTATGTGTAGTTTAGACAGGTTTTACTGTACACTGTCTTCCTGATAACTTGAATACCTGTCCAATCTGACCTAATTCTTCAGTCAGTATTATGTGTAGTTTAGACAGGTTTTACTGTACACTGTCTTCCTGATAACTTGAATACCTGTCCAATCTGACCTAATTCTTCAGTCAGTATTATGTGTAGTTTAGACAGGTTTTACTGTACACTGTCTTCCTGATAACTTGAATACCTGTCCAATCTGACCTAATTCTTCAGTCAGTATTATGTGTAGTTTAGACAGGTTTTACTGTACACTGTCTTCCTGATAACTTGAATACCTGTCCAATCTGACCTAATTCTTCAGTCAGTATTATGTGTAGTTTAGACAGGTTTTACTGTACACTGTCTTCCTGATAACTTGAATACCTGTCCAATCTGACCTAATTCTTCAGTCAGTATTATGTGTAGTTTAGACAGGTTTTACTGTACACTGTCTTCCTGATAACTTGAATACCTGTCCAATCTGACCTAATTCTTCAGTCAGTATTATGTGTAGTTTAGACAGGTTTTACTGTACACTGTCTTCCTGATAACTTGAATACCTGTCCAATCTGACCTAATTTTTCAGTCAGTATGATGTGTAGTTAAGACAGGTTTTACTGTGCACTATCTTTCTTAGGCTTATATGTCAATAATTCATAATTGAATATTGTTTGTTATCACCAGTGATAAAATTTTTTGTTAAAGGATTATTTTTGTTATGGATAACTGTTTGATGTAGAACCATTTATTTCTTTGAAAAATTGTAAAGTCACATATGTTTGTGGGGAATGAAATATTGCTGTTTCTGTGTTGTTTGAAAACTCTGGACTGTAATGTCAGTGGATTTTTCAATTGAAAAACCACAAAATTTAAACCAGCAGATATTTTAAAATGACTCTAAAATAGACAGTAGCATACTTTCCAATTAAAACATTTTTAAAAGATAATTTCTCTGATATTTTACCTTTGTACTTGTCTGAAGGAAAAAACGAAAAGAAAAAAAAAAAAAAAAAAAAAAAAAAAAAAATATGACTTTTTAACCACTTCCATGAAATCCTGCCTTAAACAGAGCATCTTTATAAGTAAAGGCTTTGTTAATATTAGACAGGAAATTGTGCAGATATACATTAGTGTATGTTTATATACATTTTTTAAAAATATTTAGCAAGATTGATTTTTAAAAAATGTTGATTCTAGGTTTGAATTTTTCTTTTTACAGGAACTTTTAAAACAACAGGAAGGAAACAGACAGGAGCCGAGTGTACTTATACATTCCAAAGTAGAGCAAATCACAGTCGAGGGATTTTTTTCTCTCCTAAGTACCCACAAAATTATCCTAGACATTTAAACTGTGAATACAGATTTTATGGAAACGACAGAGAAAAAGTTAAAGTGAAATTTTCAAATATACAGCTTTATAATAGTGATAAATTGTAAGTATTTTGTTTCATGAGAAGTGTATTTTATTTGAAAAAACTATCTTAATAAAATAGGATAAAATATATTTGCCAATAAAGTCCCAACTAAAATAGTTCATATTACTGTTTATGTTAAAATTAGTCTTACGTTTAAGAGAAAAGTTGTTGTCTTATACTACAGTCAAGATTCTTTTTTTTTTCATATTGAGGCAGTTCTAGAATGTTAGGGGAACTAGAGTGCCCGCAAAAACCACTAATCTTTGGTGAGTGAACTAACAAACTTTCTCACACATGGATCTTTTTGAGTATGATTCGAATCTAAGTCGTTAGAGGCACTGTGATTCATAAGTGCCTGCTTTAGAACCACTTAGCCACACATACACAAGACTGCAGTTGATATTGATTCTATTTAAACAGGTCTACCTTTCTAATGCACAAACCTTTTTATTTTCAATAATTATTTAAATGTTTCTGTCACAATTATTAGAATAAGATCAGTTTAAGAAAAATGCAAAATTGAATTTGAAAACTCATGGAAATGAAAGGTTTGCACATACTTTTAGGTACAATGGAACACGTAAACATTAATATGATTGGTTAAGAAATGTCACAATGTAATAAAGAAAAATCTATTGGCTTAATTGGTTCAGAAATATCACATGCAAATCAAAAGTGAACCCTAAACTCACAGATGGTCGAAAGATCCATTAAACCCCATTGAGCAAACAACCAATCATATTCAAGGAAATTTGTTGTCAGTAATTTTTTAGAACCATTTGTAAAAAGATGTTTTTTGTTGTATTCATTGTTAGGTGGAACAATAGGTATACCTCTATTACATTATCACATTTAATTTTATTTAGTATATTGCATATTTTTTTATCAAACAATCAAAAAAAAAAAAAAAATCAAAAAATCAAACAAATGGTATAACTGCTAATAATAAGTTCCACATCAACAAATTATTAACAACTAATGTGATATATAACCCATTGTGATATAATTTTTATATTGATGTTATTATAGTATATTGCGCAACATTGACCTTGATTTTGCACAAAATCAATGTTTTCTGTTGCATTTCCAAAAAACATTAAAATAAAATCTCTTCATCTCTTGCACAAGGGTTATATGCTGCTTTTAACTAAGAAAAGCTGTATAAAGGGGAATAACTCTTGCATTATAAAATGTTGTGACAGAAAAATTTTTTATTGAGTAAAAATGCATGTTTTTTTTTTTATTGAGATTTGCAAAATTAAAGTGATAAAATAAAAATCTTTATTAAGGATATGACCAAATCCTTAACATAGATATTAACTGAAAAACTATTTACAGATGTACTGAAATCAGTGATATTAAATTTGTCTTAATTGTCTCTAATGAAATAAATCATAATTAAATGCCACAAAAACTTAGCGAATTGAATTGAATTCATTAGCTGGAAAGAATTTTAAAAAAGCATTGAAAATTATTTCATTTTTGGGACTTCACTTCAATCATTGATGAACTGGCATAATGTACCAGTCATTCTAACATTAGTTTGAAGTATCCTCTCTGTTTGAACTAGTTGCTTAGGAGTTATTTCCCTTTGTTTGCAGAACACTGTCTGTGTTTGAAATAGAACTTTTCTGTTGATTAGATGCTGTTAAAATGTATACTTGTATTTATGGTCAAACAGCTGCTAATTGACAAACTACGCCCTGAAACTTCTATGAAGATTTTCTTTCTTTCTTTATTTAATTTTTATGACTTCACTTCAACCATTGATGAGCTGGCATAATGTACCAGTCATTCTAACATTAGTCCTAAGTATCCTCTTTGTTTGAACTAGTTGCTTAGGAGTTATTTCCCTGTTATTATAAGAGTATTTTTAAGGATAAGTGTAATTCTGTGTAGTTCAGCTATTCTCAGTAATAAAACAAAAATAATTTTGAATTCCTGAATCCGATAATAAAATACTTTATAGAAAGCAATATTACTTATAGTTATGTTCCATTTCTGACATACATGTAATTCTGTTAAATAGTGCTATACTTAATTAATCAACACCTGCTTTACTTATCTGCAGATGGCCGAATTATTTATCTTATTGGAGTTTACTTAGAAGTTCATGTTGTTTTCTGAAAATTTGTAATTTATTTATTTATTTATTATTATTATTATTATTATTATGTTGATAGAGCACCTTTTCATTGTGAAACACAGTATTTTTTTCCTTTTATTACAGATGTACAGAAAGAGAAGATGATATAATTATGGTATATAATGGCAAAGATCAAAATGCAACACTCGTAAAAAAGTACTGCGGTAGTCGAAATGATGAAGAGTACATATCATCAGGGCCTTATTTATATATAACATTCCATTCTAATAATCAAAATCAGAGAAAAGGCTTTGCAGCCAGTTACTCATTTGTACCTG
This sequence comes from Tegillarca granosa, assembly GCA_029721355.1. NCBI lineage: Eukaryota > Metazoa > Mollusca > Bivalvia > Arcoida > Arcidae > Tegillarca > Tegillarca granosa. The sequence continues at coordinate 15,092,879 of CM056596.1, forward strand.
AATCTTTATCAACAACACCAACAACGACAGGTAAGCAACTGCACCCTGTACATGTACCTGCACTTCAGTGGTCACCCCAAACCCACTAACCATTAGCTTTTGAACATTTTTGCCTGAAATTTATTTCAAGATCCACAACAGGCAAGCATCTCATTTCTACCTGAACTTTTTTTTAAACAAAACCAAGGACAGGTAAGCAACTACACCACATACCTGCATTACAATTGTTATTTTTTTTTTTTTTTTTTTTTTTTTTTTTTTTTTTTTTTTTAAAAATCTGTAAGAAATGCAACCAAAACCTCCTGCCCATTATTCCCAATTTGCTATCTTTTGAACATTACTGCCTGTGTTTCTACCTGAATCCTTTTTCAACAATGCAGACAACAAAGGGTAAGGAACTGTGTCTTATAACTGCATTACAGCATTCACTGTCTTAGTAGTTTCTCTTAAGAAATCAAACCCCAACCTAAGCCTCTTACTTGCAAATTTCTATCTGTATTTTTTTAACTTGACCTACAATTAATGGTAAACACTCACATACATATAGAACTCTGCAAATGATGGTAAGGTCAATCAGCGGTCAGCAAAGGGTACATAGAACTCCCCACTGCTTAATTGTAAAAAAAATATATATATATATACAGTCAAACCCAGTTAATTGCATAGCCTCCGTGATTCAAAACTATATGCGATTAACCGATATATGGGATTAAGCGGGTTTTACTATTTTACACATATCGACAAAGTTCCAGCATAGACGGTGCCGATTAAATGATCATACATGTCAGAAAAGTAGTTTTATATTATTGTGTGAAAAAAAAAATTCAGATAAATTTCCATGCTACAACCAGAGAATAATTTTGTACAAAAAATAATAAAATTATTTAATTGCAACCAAAAAAGTGTTTGTTAGTGTAACGGCAAGGTAAATTCAAACTATTCAAATTCTATGCCCTTGCCGTTTAAAATATCATTGAGATGTACTATATGATAAAAATATTTTCCCCTTCTACCGCTATTGAGATTTAATAAAAATTTTTAAAAAACATTTTCTCGTGAAAAAAGGCACCCTGAAAATTCAGAATTGCCGATGTGGCCCATTGAAAAAAGTTTTCACCCGACACTTGAAGTTATTATCAGCATTGCTACACACACACAAAAGATCGTTTAATGTATATTTTCAAATAAACTATATGTTAAATTTACCTTTTGTGTTGTTTATTTCATTAAAAAATATACTTTTTATGTGTTGGTTGTTCAATAATCGTGACACAAATGCAATATACATCGAGGACGCCATCTTGGAAAACATGCAGCCGGTACAGTTAATATAAGAGTTACTTCCCTTTAGCCTTTGTTATACATTATCAAATGAAAATTGCTGACGATGACGCAATGTGGTCATATACAAATGCGCTGCATACCAGAAAAGTTCAACACATTTTTTAACCAATGAAAATAACATTATTTCTATTTACTGACGACTGTGTATTTCTGTTTTTCCAAAGTTACCCAAAATCAAACAACTCATTCTGAGAGGTTCAAACAGGTTATTTTACACGTAAACGTAATTCCTATTAATTTTGCCATAATTTTTAAACCTGACACCGGCACTTTTTATTTGATATGAGATGTTTTTATTTCTTTCTTTATTAATCTATAAAAAAAATTTTTTTCTGAAACATTACAATGATGAAAGAGGTCCCATACAAAAACCCACATGGTATCCTCCTTGATAGACACGCGACAACAATCATTAAACAATCAGCTGGTTATGGCTTCTTTCATTTATTCAATGGGATTGCTTAATAAACAACTTTTAACCAAGCGTAACGATGTTTTGGATGATGAAACAAAACAATTCGACAAGCGACTTCAGGTATTTACTGATTAATAAACAAAAACCTGATGTTTTATCTTTGATATTTTAACCATTGACTGTCACGTACGCACGTAGTAGCATTACTCAGTCTTATTTAAAAATGCTAAATGTTCGACTGAATGTAGATATCTCACGTGTATGTGTTGTTTTAACAATTTATTAAGTGTACCTTTGTACAACTAATTAATGATTCGCCTGTGATAATTCTCTTTTTAAACTGTATTTTGAAGAAAAATTACAAAAATTTAAAATTATTAGAGATGGTTGGAGATCGGGTTGAGAAATTTTCTATGCGATTAAGCGGGTTTGGACTTTTTGGCTATGCAATTAAGTGGGTATTTTTCAATAGAATACATAGGAAATGGTTTTGGATTTCACAATCCTATGCGATTATCTGATTTATGTTATTATCCAAAATGTGATTAAGTGGGTTCGACTGTATATATAATAATTTAAAAAGTCTTTATGAGGATTTATTTTGGTGAAAACTTAAAACTATACAGACCTATAGTTTAAATGATGAACAGGGGTCAATTGCTCCAGTACTTTTATATCACATCCAATGTATGTTTATTGAAATAAAAGGTCACCTATACATGTATTTGTCTTTCTTCTGAATATGTCTAAATGAAATTATTAATTTGAAAATCTCATTATTTTTGTAAATTAAAAAAACTTGAGTAACCTCCCTTTGAATAGAAAATAAAGCTATTACTGAAAATGGCTAAAATAACTTGAGTTATCTCCCTTAGAACTGCTGATTTGTCTTCCTGATGTAGTTTTATTCTGGTAAAACAAATAATAGGATGTTTATAAAATTAATACCTCTAGTTGTAAATTTCCACAGATCAATACTATTTCACCATTATTACTGGCAGTTAAATTACTAGAAGTGACTAACAAATTATTTATTGAGAGAATTTAATTGACCTTTATGACATAATCGATTTTTCAATTTACAGTGTAATAAATTTATCCAATTTTCTCATCGCTTAATTAGTACTTATAACCATCTGTGAAATTAGAATTTAATTGGCATTTAAATCTTGGTCCAAGCACACCTCAATGAGCTTATTACAGATAAACTTTGATAAAAATTTAAGGTTTTTACATTTGAGTTTTGTTCTTGGATTATCAAAGTAATTGTTTTTTGTGTCATAATCCAAATACTAAACAATATTTATGGAACAAAAGAGAAAAAAAAACTAGGATACAGATTAGATTTTTAAATTGTTAAACAAATGTTAACTACAATTATTATGTTTTGTATCGTTTAGTTTTTGCTGTTGGTAGTTTTGAGTCTGATTTTGGAGGGGGGAAGCTTTTTTGAAAGTGAAACTATAGGAGTTTTTTTGAATCAAGAAATTCTTAAAGAAAACAAAGTAGAGAGAGAGAGAGAGAGATTGATTTTTGGTAGAATTTGAAAGAGTGGAGTTTTGGAAGAGGAGATTTATCATGTATTCTTATTCTTAAGAAATATTATAAAAATCTCAGAAGAGTATAAGTTAAGGAATATTGGTCTCCTTATAGGGTTGATTTGGGTTATCTTTGCTATCCTCTTTAACATTTATTTAAGATTATTCTTACTTTATTATGTTTCTCTAAAACAGTGGGGTTTTTTTTTGTTTGTTTTTTTTTTTTTTTTTTTTTTCATTTGGTGGTGGTGGTGGTTCACTAAGTAAACTCCATTATAATTGAATTTTGGCCTAGATGTCTTGGTTCAATTTATATTTAGCTAAATTAGGTATTGCCGTTTATTCCCAACTATCAAAAGGTTAATATAGAGATAGGTGGCCTTTTCTTTTATGATTAGAGCTCCATTTTAGAATACACTTTAAATGGTTATAATTAGGTTCTTACTTGTAAGTCTCAACAATAAGACTTTAATTATAAGCTTTCCTGTGACCTAGATTCCATAGTATAGACAGGAAATGAATAAAAAAAAAAAAAAAAAAAAAAAAACTTGTATGAAAAATGTATCATTAAAAAAATATTTGAGATGATTTTCGAAATTAAATTTCTATTTTCAAGGCAATCTTAATGGTGATAATTCATGTAAGTTTTTGAATATTTTAATATCTGCATGATTTTTTTTTCAGTAAACTGATAATTTTTCTTGAATAATTGAATTTTATGCATGATAAAATTATTTGACTTTATTTCTATATATATTTATTCTGGAAGTTTTGAAAAATAAAAAAAAGTTTGATTTGTAGTTGAGAAAATAGACGGTTACTTGTCGGAAAATGTTTAACATTCATTAAAAATTTTGTTGTGGTGTAGGTAAAACTACCATTTTCAGAGTTTATTTTTCAATTTACTGTATGTATGTATTACCCATTATCCTTGCGGTAAGACCTTATCACATTATCAGACCATAATTACCAGGCAGTGGGACCAGTAAATATGCGACATTGCAAGACATCATATTATGCTAATTAAACTTAGAGAAGTGCAATTAAGTTGTTCAAAAACATAGTTGTTACATCTAACAGGATCACATACTGATCTCTTTGTGTTCGGCAAGCATAGATTATTCAGTTAGCCTTCAGGATTCACTTACTTTGAATGTGGTCTGATGTTGTCATACCTCAATGACAACATTCAAAATGACATTCAGTCCTTAATTGAAGTCCCTATCAACAAAACATTCATCCCATTAGGTTGTATGTTTCACCTGGTCTAATGCAACTAGTGTTAGCAAATACCACATCTTAATAACTTTTTGTCTTGTCTGCTGTTTCTAATAAAAAGGTGCTTAAAATAGCCATATATAAATTATATTTTTTGTTTTTATTCATGCTAGCAATACTCTTCAACTTGACAGTCAGTGATTGTCTAGTCGCATACTTTGGATTGTATTTATGTATTTTGAAGATAAAGTGACTAATTACATGAACATCTACTATCAAACCTAAAAGTATTAGCTATTAAGCTGTGGTTCTGACCAATTTTCATTATTTTTTTAAGTACCATGATGGCTTAGTGGTTTAAAGTATCCCCTTACAGGTTATAGCACCTCTCACTAACAAGATTTCAACTTCTGATGGAAGTTTGCAAATTCTAGTGGAAGAAAAATAGTCAGTTTTCTTACTAAGGTTGGTTATTTTTCTCTGGGTACCATGTTATCTCCTTTTATCCTGATTGAAGAGCCTCATTGAAAATGAAAGTATTTTATCTAAAATGTTTTGATTGGGAAAAAAACAAACATGAAACAACAAATTATCAGATCTATGATGTGGTGTTTGAAAGCTTTAAGAAGTTTTTTGGCAATAAATTCCTTATGTTTTATGGTTGAAAAGATAATACCATGTTGTTTGTAATGCATGATTTCTGTATTGAGTTAGTTTATTACAATTTTGTCCAATCCTAATTTAGTATTAGGATGATTCTATTTTAGTTTAGAATCATATACTTTTGTTATGATGCCCAACTTTTTATGCTCCCCAAAGGGAGAGCATAAAGTTGCTGCTTTTTCCCTCCATCCATCCCTTCTGTCAGTGTTCATCCCTCTGCATGTCCGTTCGTTTTTATTTTGTCTAGATCATTATTCTTAACCTATAAAAGGTATCAACTTGAACCTTCATAGATAGATAGAGCTCAATAGGGATAAGTGCAGTGCTCAAGAATCATAAATCTATTTTGCATAGTTTAAACAATTATTACCTTTTGTTATTTTTCATACTTACTTGCGCAAAGCATAACCCAAAACCTTTAAGAGTTTATCAGTATGAAACTTCATAGGTAGAGCTCAGTTCACAGGGACCATAACTGTAGTTGCAATATTTTAGAGTTATTGCCCTTAGTTAATAATCATACTTAAATTTTGTCTTTCCTTTACAAAATTTAAATTAAACAAATATGTTTAAATTTAGAAATAGCCCATTTAGTACTAGCCTTTACTCCGAGGGAGTAACCATCAGTTCTACCGATTCACTTGTCATCAATATCACACAACTTTTTAACTATCACATTTTTCATATAATGTAGTAAAACCCATGCATATTCCTTGTCATTGCTTGTTGAGACAGAATTTGGTATTATAAAGTGTTCTGAATGGATTAAAGGTAAACATATAGAAATAAAACTTACAGAGTGTGATAGTTCAAATTTAAAATTATCAGTAAGTTGAGGTCACAAAGTTATAAAAATTAAAAGATTTTTTTTGTATATATCAAAGATTCTTATAAGCCATGTAATAAATAAAATTCTATGACAGATTATCAAGGATAAACTGTATTTATTTCATATTTTATAAAGAATACAATGTGTACCTGATGCATCACAGGTATTAGCTTGGGTGTGGTCTTGGTGATGAGGGAAACCAGAAACCTATATACCTAGTAAAAAATTGTTTTCTTGTAATGTTTTAATGTCAGAATTGGATCCCACCTACACTGGTGCTAACAACTGCAGTACAATAGAACAGCCATCTATCTATACTCTTAAAAAAAATTTCCAAGTCATAATGAAATTTGTGAGATAGCACTACTAATGGTTACATCTCAATATTAGTGAATTATTGTTGGTTGAGAAAAACCTCAAGAAATTTTTTTTTCCAACAAAGGCGTTTTAATTTCATTATTTTCATACTTTTCACAATTTTTCCCATTCCCCACACATCATATTTTCTTTATTGGAAATGACACTAATTGAGAATTTTATATAATATTACTCCTACTGCCAGACAAATTTGACAGATCAAGAGACATATATATATATAGAGTGCTAATTGCCCACACATTTAAAAATTCTATTATTTAAATGCTGATTATTTTAAAAATGGAAACTGACAAAGCTGTCAATCGTGTGTGTGTGTGTGTGTGTGTGTGTGTGTGTGTGTGTGTGTGTTTCTTTCAATATACTTCCATCCTGGCACCAAATAGCAACCAAAGCAGTTCTATTTATGTGGAAGCCATTGGTACCGAAAACTATCTGTTTGAATTACTAACCATTGCATGCATTTGTTGACACTCATGTGCATGACCCATATTTTCAATGATCTGATACATATGTTTTAAAGAAAGATATAGGAACACTTCATGCCCATGTTGAAACTTATTTTCAAAATAAGATTTTGCCATGTGCTTAAAATAGTAATTTTTGCCATTGGTGGTACTTCAAATGCACACATTATTATACAAAAGCAGATTTAAAAAATTTTTCATGGACTTTTGATGAAAGTAACATATGTTATTTTTTCAAACTTTAATTACATATTTTATAAAAATATAAATTAACAGTCGGTTTATTTTGGTTCTTGATGAACCCGAAGACCTTTTGGCCGGGTTTCAGTCTTTTTTTAGCAAGTTTTTGAACAGGGTTTCCTACTTTGTGAACTCAACTCCTCTTACAGTTTTCAACCAAAAACCTTGAATCTTCACAGAATGTTTCTATATATAATGAAGATTTGCACCTGACTTTATGAAAATATTTCAAGATTTTTTTCCCGTTTTTCCAGACTTTGAAACTTAGTCACTTTTTAGCAAGTATTTGAACTGGGGATACCAACTTTGTGAACTCAACCCCTACTACAGTTTTCAATCAAAAACCTTTAAACTTCACAGAATGTTTCTATAAATATTGAAAATGTGCACCTGACTTTTTGGAAATATTTCAGGATTTTTTTCCAATTTTTTCAGACTTTGAAACTTAGTTACCTACTGACATAAAGTTCCTGCTGCATCTTAAATTGTAAATAAACCTAGTTGGAACATAAACAATTCCATTCTGGTTAAATGTTTAGCTTAACTGGCTTCAAAGGATGTAGTGAAATCTTAATGCCATTGCATCCTATGACAGGTTTTAAATTTCAAATCTTTAAAAAAAAAAAGAAAGGTTTATCATACATATATGAAAGAAAACTACAAAAAAGTTTATTAAAAGTCATTGGTTTATTAGCTACTGGATGTAAGAGTGGAAAGCTAGAGCTGTCACCCTGTTGCCTATCTGTCCTGTACTGTCCATCTCATCCAGTCCATTCCAATGTAAAGTTTCTGGTGCACATTTCAATTTACTTTAGCTTTAGAAAATGTTAAAATAATTGAGATTTTCCTGATACATATATACAATTGTTTCATTACTCTTTCATATATATTGTCACTGTTGGACCTATTCCCCTTTCTTCATGACTTTCTGTGAAGTATAAAAAAAACAACTTGTGCACCTTGCTTTGTGCAATTATTCAAAACATGCTGGCCAGGTATTTTTGTCTGCCATCATGGTAAAAATAAATTAAAAAAGGATGTACCTTCCAAATAAAACTTCTATATTAACAGCTTTGATTAAAGTGATAATGCTTAAGTACGTTGCAATCAATTTTAAATTCACATCTTAACAAGTTTTAAACTTTTCTATCGATCCTTCATGTGTATGTAATTGATTTGTGAAATTCTTAGGAATTGCATATATATCAGTTACATATGCAATTGGGAATTTTACAAATTAATTCCCTTTTTTTTTGATTGCCTAGATACATTTGAATCAAAAGACAACACAAAGGCTGATTTAGCTCCTTGAGCAGCATTATATCAACATATGACCTCTAATTTATTTCCTTATACTGATTTAAAACCAATTGATATACAGTTATTTTGGTGATTAATAGTCTGAATTATTGGAATAGCCAGAAACATAAGTTATACTCAATCCAGCCTTGTTTTAGATTTATGCTTTTGTCATAGTTGATCAGGATAAAATGTCTGCAGGCTTTGTAGAATTGTCCAGTCTTTTAACATATTTTTTTATTTGCAAGGGAGACCAAGCTCCAAATTATGTCTCTTTTAAAAGTAAACAATCTATCCAACACATTGTGTTGACCTTTCACCTACATGGGATACTTTTTTATAGCAATATTGATGCAAGATCTTTTTAGCAATTTCAGTTAAACTTCTTTTGGGGGAAAAAATAGTGCAATAAAATATTTTTGATCATGTATCACCTAGCATTTTATTCATACCTTACTACTGATTCTTTTCAGTTTTTCAGTAGTTTTATTGTATATTTCATTTAGAGATGTACATTTAATTGAATGATTTACTGAAACTTGTGTATCTTTTTAAGATTTTTTTCAACCAGGAATACCTTATATATTGCTGTTATTTCTTCAAACAATGATTTACTCACTCACGCACTCACTATAATTTAATCTTTCATCATTTCTGAACTTTTTTAAAATGTGAATGCTCTTCAGGAACTTGAACTCAAAAGGAGAATTAAAGTCAGAAATGCCATGGTTATTGTTTGATGTTGTTCAAGATGAATACATTATAGATTTGTATTATGTCTGGGGATATGTTCTGACTTGCTAAAACTGATCAAATATTCATGTTGTAACACCAGTGAATGGTCACAATGAGAAGAAATTGAAAATTGAATAACATCTTCCTCTCAGCTTAACTGTCATCTCCACTGAAAGTATTGGAGCAATTATGTTTTCTTAAGTAGCCATCTTTTCTTGACAACACAGACAAATTAATGGGCTCCCATATGACGAAAGGTTTATAAAGATGGCAAACTTAACAGCATGCTAAAAGCAAAATTGGTTTTTATCATAAGAATAAAGTATGGTGAAGGATATGTCAAAAATTGTGATAATGGTCTTCATGTCTTCCGGTTTAATATATATCTACACTTGATTACATTATGAAAAAGATGATTACTTTTCACCTTAGTTAAGCAAAATGGTATTAAATGTTTATAGCGTTTTTTCAGCTCTTGACTGATCAAGGAAAATTATACTTCCTCTCAGTTGTAAAATTAACAAAACCAAATTTTAGTATGCTAGATAACTTCATACTTTTATTTTGATAGATTTTAGACCACTGGAGGGTTTTTGTACTTTCAAATTGATATGATTTTTGGGTTTTACATAGAAAACATTTGGAATGATTACAGTCAGCACTGCCATCTCTACAGAAATGTTAGCTGCCATCCATTGTCACTATGTTGTGTTTTCTTGAATGATGTAACAGTTTTCATGGTGACTAGTTGTTTAGCTAAGGGTTCTGATATTATTTCAAAGAAATTGTACGCCATTGAAAAATGACATTGCGTATTCAATTTGATTCAAATAAATTCCCTATAATATGATTAGATTATACTCGGACCTCAAATCAATTTCCTATAATATGATTGGAAAATAATCAAACATCAAATAAATTTCCTGTAATATGATTGGATAATAGTCGGACCTTAAAGAAATTCCCCATAATATGATTGGATGATATTTGTTAAGCAAAATAATGTCTTCCTTACATGCTTCAGAATAACAGTATCATATAGATATTTTATGTCACATATGCAAGTTAGTGATTATTGGCCAAATGTATATTATTATGCAGTAATGAAATGATTTGATAACACAGGTTAGTCATGGATCAAGAGCCTTTTTTACAATAAACTGTTTACATGTCCTGCAGTAATGGAGGCAGGGGTTCTTCTCTAAATAAAATTGAATTTAAAGAATTGCAGCAAGGTGAAAGTTGCAGCCAACAAGAGCAGAGATGCAAAGCATTGTTTTCTATTATTTTTTTAAGATTTTTTTTTTAATGAGTAATTGCATGATTACTTTACCAGTCATTATATACACTTGTTTTAATGTGCACGCCCCCCCCCCCCCTCCCCAAAAAAAAAAAAAAATTAATAGATATATGAATAAAAACAAGTAAATAAATAAGAAAGACATTATTATCAAAATACATGTAATTCAATAAATAATCAAATAAATAATATGTAAGTTAAAATAAATAATCAATGAATAATGAATAAAAAATAAATAAATGAATAATATATAAATAAATGAATAATATTTAAATAAATAAATAAATAAATAAATAGATAGATAAACTTTCAAACAACCAAGTTCTTTGACTGTGTTTATGTATCAGTAATGTAATCATTAACTGTTAAATCAAGATCTATATATGTGATCATTACAAATATTCACATAGACACTATTTTTCTACCATTTTCATGTATTGATTTCAATATGTCGGAAATTGAGTTCAAGCTCTCTTCGTTTTTGTCTTATTTTTGACCTTGAATTAATTATTAGGCTCCATGGAGAGGTTGCTTTTGCAATATTGAGTTCACCAGCACACTGTATAATCAATACTTCGAGGCATTGTGCAGAGTGATATAGAAAATGATTACTTTGTATATTTCCAGAATAACTTTTTTAAAGCAGAACTTAAGCAACTCAATATACAATCAAAATCATAGTTTTTCATAAACAATTGGAAGCATCATTGAATTTTTTTTAACCCTATTTAGTAAGTAAGAAAGTTTGTAGTCTTGTTTCATACAGTGAGACCACCTTGGTTGTTGTAGAGTGTCTGCCTTGAGAGCAGGAGGTCATGGATTCAACCCACTGCTGGGTCAGTTGTAAGACTGTAAATTTTGAGAAACTGCTTCTTTGTCTGGACTTTGGCATTAGGGACACAGAATACATATTGATTGGTTTGACCATTGCAAGAATAATGGGAAGTCACATGTATGTTTGTCTTGTCTGCAACATACTCAGTCAGTGAGCTAGCACCTTAACATAAGTCACCCTTAGTGCCACTAGCACACCAGAATATACATTTGCACATCTCTCACATACACAAACGTGTTCTTTGTCTTTAAAGATGAATATATTTGCCTTTATCATGGATAACTGAAAAATTGCTGATGTGATGTTAACAACCAGATTCATACAATAAAATAACCCATATAAAAACAGATGACCAAAAATCATAAAAATAAAAATAAAACTCACATCTAATCGAATTTTTTTAGTTTTATGTAATAATGTTCTTGTCATAATTTCTGCTTTTTGTGATGTAAATCATTTAAAATATGTTTATTTTTCAAACGAAAACTACATCTGTCTTAGGAAAAGTGGACTTTATTTCACCCAAAAGGAACACAAAATGTAACCTTATCTTCTATGATCATTAGGAATGTAAATTAAATTTTCATATATAACATTGCATCAAAAAGTGGACTTTATATGACCCTATTGGACCACAAAATAAAACAGTATCTTCTTTGTAATGATATATACATGGAGTGTTTTATTTCATTTTGCAGCATTAATATTGTCTTCTAGGAATTGAAATGAACATCTGTTGTATATTTCATTTGTATATACTTGACATGATGTGACATATCATGTGTTTTTTTAATCTTGAGTTGTTTTTTATGTAATTCATTAGTACATGGTTATGCTGAAAGTTCCTGACATTTTGATTTGATTTGGCTTTGAGTTATTACTCTAGAATTCTGGAGCCGTTTTGATGTCGGTTCATTGTAGATAATATCGTCGTTTAATGTATAGCATTATTTTGTAGTCTTCTATGTATTAAGATACTTTATTTCCTTGGATCTAAAATATTTGCAAACATTAAGTTTTATGTTACTTGAAATTACCCTACATTAAATTAAAACCTATTTGTCAACTCTAACTTAATATTTGCTTGGGGAAAAAATCACAGGAAAATTTTATGAGATTTGGTTTAAAATGATAGTTATTTATCCTGCATCAGCTCAGATGGTATAATAGGTTTGTGTAAATCAGTGTTCTGGCCATGTTGAATCTCAGACTTAGTATGAGTTTGAGCTTGTGTTGCCAATGATTTTGCCATGATTTAGAATAAAAATATGAACATGGAGATGGTTTTTTTGATGATTGAGATTTTGATGTATAAATTCACCTTTTGTTTTTTTTTTTTTTTTTTTTTTTTGTTTTTTTTTGGTTTTTTTTTTTTTTTTTTTTTTTTTTTTTTTTTGAAGAAGCCTGGCATTGCCATAAGGTGGTGGCAGCGGCATATCAAAATGTGAAAGTTTATGTTTTTTTACTTGATCAAAAACTAACCAGGTGAGGCATTTAAATCTGTAGAATTCTTGTTTATTTTTTTTTCCAACTCCCCTGTACTTTGAACTCAAAACTTTGTCAGAATCATATTATCAAGATTTTAAATTCTTTATAAGTCTACAGTTTTAATTATCAGGGTCTTTTCTGTCTTTCTGAAAAATTGCTTTGGGTTTGAAAATTAAGTGCTCAGGAAAATTCTGAATTTTAAAATTAAAAATCAAGGTAATGTATTCCTTAATGTATTTAAAAGATTGTAAGTATATACTATGTATAAAAATTATATTGTTATTTTGTGGAGCTAAATTATAAAAAGGTAATTAAAACAAGGGCCAAAATATCATAAATAATGGGTAAAAACTGCCTTAGAAAATTTTAATAGTAGTTTGGGTTTGAATGACACCCACTGATAAACAGAGAATTGTTTGCTTTTTCCAGCCAGGCCTCATTGGCCAAGTGGTCTGGGTGCACACTTACAGATCACAGTTCCTCTTACTGCCTGGGTTTAAGTTTCCACTTGGGCAGATCCTAGTGTGTGAAAGTTGGCTTACCAAAGGACAGAGGTTGTCTCCAGGTACTTTAGTTTTTATACCATCCCAGAAATGATCACCTTGATAAAAGTGAAAAAATCTTGACTGAAGCATTAAACACTTATTCTACTCCACTCCTTTCCATTTTATATTCTATATGCAGTGCTGGTAATATAACTGTCTAGATACTGGACACTGTGTCCATTTTATATTCTATATGCAGTGCTGGTAATATAACTGTCTAGATACTTGACACTGTGTCCATTTTATATTCTATATGCAGTGCTGGTAATATAACTGTCTAGATTCTTGACACTGTGTCCATTTTATATTCTATATACAGTGCTGGTAATATAACTGTCTAGATACTTGACACTGTGGTTGTTGTTTTGCATGCATTTGTAATCTGTTTGAATTTGAAATGTCAAACTGAAAGCAGCAACCAGAAATAAAACATGCAACCAAAGCAATAGACTTACAATTTACATGCAAGCATTAGATTTATATATATATATAGATAAATCTGTCTGTCTGCATTGTAGAACTCGTATGTTGTTTTTTTCTAATCACCATGGAAATATAAAAGTTATTTGGTCTCAACAGTTTTTCTTTGCTAGGATATCCAGTTTATTATCATAAAAAATTATTCAAAAAATTGAAGAATAAAACATCAGAATTCATTGTTCTTCCTAATATACAGTGTTAGTGTATTTGTACAAAACATTGTTTTACTGCAAATTATAGGTGGTTAAAAAAGAACATGACATGAGAGTGTGGAGTTGAGTGGAGTAATGGTGTTTTATGCCCCAGTCAAGATTCTTTCACTTATTTTGAGGCGGTCAGTGTTGGGATGGTGGAGGAAACCAGAGTTCATGGAGAAAACCACCAACCTTCAGCAAGTGAACTGACAAACTGTCTTACACTAGGATCTTCCCCAAGTGGGATTCAAACCCTGAACATGACATGAGGAGACTTGTTTGTGAGCTAACTGTACCAGATTAAAATTTTTAAAATGCTGTCTTTTGTTGTACTTGCACTAGCTCTCTCTTTGTTTATAACTGCACCAGAATTTATTCTAGTAATGTTTTTCTAATTTTACTTTCATTAAAGATTATAAGCACTCGCTTTGTAATGCCAAAATATATCCCCAAGTACAATAATTACATATATGAACCAGATTTGGAAACAATCAATGAATGTAGACTAACACATGCAGTCAAAACACTTCAAATGTCACATTCAGAAGCAATAAATATTTCACTGAAGACTCACAATGTAAAACAATCTCCTAAATAACATCACGTTTTGATCAGAGGACAAAAAACAATATGTTCAATTTGTATTGTTCTCATCAAATGAAAACAACAACATTTTCTGCAAACTGTGAAGTTTCTTTTTAGCTTTAGTGAATAATTTATAGAATTGTCACATTAAAGTTGTTTTTTTTCCTCAGAAAAAGATAAATATTGTGCTTTTCAACAGTTATTTGTTTTAGTTTGTTTGTTTGTTTTGTTTTGTTTGTTTTGTTTTTTTCAAATTGGTGTAGGATAGGATGTGATAAAACAAATTTAGAATGAATTTAAATTTACATAAAAAGCTGTGTTTTTTTTTTTTTTTTTTTTTTTTTTTTTAACAATAATATTTTTATGCAAATCAAATGTCATTGAATGGTTCATTTCTCTCTCCTCCTTTTTTTTTTTTTATTTATTTATTTATTTTTTTTTTTTTGCTATGTTATGGTGGCTTATTTCTGACATCAACTTAATGTTAGTCAACATAAAATTATCTCAACATGTCAACTTCATATCCTGACAAGTTGAGAAAATATAATGAAAAGTTGTGATACCAAAATAAAAAGTTGAGATTAATACCACAACATGTCGCGATACTCAACTATTTTTGTAACTTATTGAACATAAGTATCGTGGCATGTCATGTTACTAGTATTTATCTCAACTTTTTATTTTGGTAGCACAACTTCCCATGATATTATCTTGACTTGTCAAGATATTAAGTTAACATGTCGAGATAATTTTATGTTGACTAAAATTATGTCGATGTCAGAAATAAGCCACCATACAATATAACCCAAAAAAAAATGTTAATTAAAAAAAAGTAAATCAAATAAAAATATATTTTTTTAAAAATTGAAAACAAAGTTGTATACTCCATGTATTAAAAATGAAATTTTGACATGTATTTAAAAATAATTATAATAATAATGATAATAATATAAAAATAAATCTAAAACTGCTTCTGGTATTAAATTATTTCCAAAAATTATCGAAATTTTGCCAAGCAATACAAATGTAATTTGTGTAAAATTCCATTATCAGCCATCCATTACTCTGTTTTTCTAAATTTCTAAATTTGAATATGTCAGCTTCAATAACCGTACAATTTACGAGTCCCATCATAGAGAACATATATCACAGTTTATAATTGGACATCAAATTTCATTATTCTGGATCTACTTTAATCTTGAAAATAACACATTTTTTGTAATTTAATTTGTTCCTGTAATAATTTATCCTGTGTTTTAGTTCACCTACCTTTATGCTGTATGATAATTAAGTTAGAATGAAGACATATAAAATTACAGTACGGAAAAGTTGATTTGTTTTCGCTATTATTTTTCAGTTTTGTAACAAGCTTGTCATTTTATTTTTGTTAAATTCAATTTTACATGTAAATAAGTTTTTTATTAACAGCAAACAGTAAAAAATATACTTAATTATAATTGTATAATTTTTCAGGAAAAAAAAAAACATGAGAAAAAATATCTATCTTCACTTTGGATCTGTTATATATTGTTAAATTATTATCTTTAGGGTGTCTGTTTTCATTGCTTTTAAAAAATAGCTTTTTTGTTAATTAATTAATTTCCTATTTAAGCAGAATTTTTCAACCAAGTGATTATTCATTACTAAGCATTAACAACATTAGGAACAACAACCAAAAAAAAAAAAAAAAAAAAAAAAAAAAAAAACTTACAAGATCAAAGTTAAACTACAGGGACCTAATAAAATAAAAATTTTACCTTTTTTTAATGATTTAGTAGAATAAATGTCTTGTCTGACATCAGTTTGCTTGTTTAAGGTTGGTTTTCTCTAAGCACTCTGGTTTCCTCCACCCTCCCTAAACTTACCACTTAGATATAAGTGAAATGCTATTAAATGGTATGTAAAATATCATCAATCAATGCCACTCCACTTTCCTCCATTCTTGTTCAACATATGCGTTAGGTCTTACAGCAAAGTTGTCTCAAGCACAAAAATAAGGATCACAATGCTTCTCACTATCTAGGTTCAAACCATATATGTGCCAGATCTGGACCTCGAATGCAGTTCATGATAAAGCACATGCCTATCACCATCTAGGTTCAGATCCCACTCGAGGCAAATTCTAGTGTGAAAAAGTTTGTCGTTTTGCTTGCTAAGGCTCCCAGCACTTAGGTTTTTTTGATCATCCTATAACTAATAGCTTTAATACAAGTGAAAGAATCTTTTGGGGCATAAACACCTTTGCACAACTCAACTGCCATGAGACAAACATCTACAATTGGCAAAAAATGATAGCTTTGATACAAGTGAAAAAAATTTTAAGGGCATAAAACACCTTTGCACAACTCAACTCCTATGAGTCAGGCACCTACAATTGGCAAAACAATTACTCAACTTACAACACTTGAAATGTCTTTTAATTATTATTTTGATAATGATTCTCTTCTTTATTATTTAAGAAATGATTGATAATCTTAGGTAGTGGTGGGTTTTTAAATGCGTTGTTTACTTTTATTTCGTGGATGGTTTCAAAGTTGGAATGTCTGTAGTTTCAGTGGATTGGCTGTTCCAGGTACATGTATTAGATTTTACATGATGTTAAACATGATTTTACAGCTTGAAAAGAGAAATTATTTTACTGAAATTATATATTTCAGATGTAAAATAATTAATTATTATACTGACATTATTTATATATTTCAAATGTAGAGTAATTAATTATTTTACTGAAATTATTTATATATTTCAGATGTAGAGTAAATAATTATTTTACTGAAATTATTAGAATTTCTCAGATTAGTAGATTGTAATATCATTACTAGAATTTTAATTTTTTTCCAGGTTATCAAGTCCTGTACTGCTTCACAATATCCTGGATTTGCTAGTTATAAAATTGGTTCCATAACTCAATTGAGTTATAGATGTTTTTTTACTGCACGATAGTGAAAATTCACTAGCCTCTGCATACAATCAAGGGAATGGTTCTAGACTTAAAGTATTATGTTTTCAATTGCTTTTCAGATATTCTTTCCAGACTTCAAGACTTTTATCTAATTAAGACTATCTTGTAAGATTTTTTATTTAGAATGTGAATTCTATGTCTATAATCATAGATTCTTGAGCTTTTTCTGCTTTGCAATTAAGTTACTAAGTGCATGTACTCGGACAATACAAGCTAATTTGAACGATCTTGTTTCTGAACGACATTTTCTTGTAGAAAATAGGGTTTGATTAAATTAAGCGATTTATCTTATTTTGTGACTTAACTTTAGCAGAGAAAAAAACTGATGACTTTTATTGAGTTATTCCTGGGGAAAATCAATCGATGTTTGTCATTTTAAAGAATCCAGAAATCTAGAACTATATTCACATATATATTATAACATTAGTTTATATCAACACTAAGAGAAAATTATTATTTTCCCCAACTAGGATATCAGTAATCATGTCATTGTAAGCAGTAATACTAGGTTCTTGTATGAAAGGCTCGATTAAATGCTGGCTACAAAAACGTCTGTAATATGAATCAACAAGGGAATGCTGTCCAGAAGTTGGTTCGATTTTACCACTTTTTATTTATTTAGTTTTTTCATGTTATTTTACCTAAGTATGTCTGAGAACATATTTGTTTAGCTATCTAGGAATTTGTTGCAAATATCTATTCTCAAGTATTTGAACAGATTGATACTTTTCTGTTGTATAATGGTGTACCTCTATCGGAGACTTCATGACTAAAATGCATGTATAGTCTGACCCGAGTGCCGCCGATGTTGTCTGGGAGAAATGTATCAATTTTTACTTCATTAATTGTTTCAACTTTCAGTTTGCTATTGGAATCTTTGAAATGAACATTTTAAGCATAAATGTCTTCTATTTTTTTACCAGAATTTTCAAAGAATGTTTTAGAAATTTCCATTTAACATTTAAGGCCAATAATAGACTAGCACAAACTAAGCCAAAAATCTGTCTAAGTTGAACTATTTTATAAGACAATATTTTTGATAACATTCATGTTGAAACTCAAATATTGGACAATATAATAGGGAATATTAAGGGAAATCTGGGACATGTTTTAATGCAGTTTGTCAAATTTAAATGAAACAAAATTAAGTGCATCAAAAATTTATGGATTTGTTAAGTGCAAAAAATCACAAAGTCAAATTAAAAATAGTTGAATCTTATAAGTTTGTCTACAACAAATACAATTTCTATATTTTCTAAATTTAAATAAGGAAGAAGTTTTTTCTTTTCTCATCAGCTGATCATGTTTGGTTTTGCTGTCATTTATCACAACTTTTTTAATAACCATAACTGCATAAACATTATCAAGGTCACAACTGGTAATATCTGACAAAATTAATAGAGTTAAGAACAAATAACCATTCTTTATTTCATTAAAACCACTCTTGTTAAAGCAAAACTAAGTCTAGTACATGTATTTGTTTACATGTTAACAAACCTAAAGTGGAACTGTAACAATCCAAACTGTATTAAAACAAATTTTCTAATAGTACACCAACTTGCTTGGTATCATCCCTGTATTATATTTATATTTACCACTATTAGCTACAATGATGATTAGCCATGTTCCAATTAGGAACACATGTCAGAATAACTCGGACTTCTCTTGTATTTTAACAACTTTTAAAGTTTGTAATTTTTTACATTTGGTTTATAAAAGTAGAATATTATTGTTTATAATATAAATGTAAATATATTAAACAAAAATATTTATGACAAAGTTAATCTTTCAAAAGGAAGGTTTGTTGTTGATAATTTAAATTTTGGACAGGGTCAACATTTTGGGATTCTGTGTTACTTAGTGGGACAGGTTTGAGAAAGTCAACATCAAGGATGTCTAGCAAATTTTGGATTTCATAACATGTGTGAAAATTTACCTGTGAAAACTAAATACCTGTTTTAACAAACCATAACAATATCAATAATTTACAAGAAGCTTGAATAATACAGGTTTAATATTACTGTTATCTCTGCTCGATAAATAGTTAATGGTTTGGACAGTTGAGTACAATCATTATGGTTGTAAGTGGTAACCCAGATTTTTTTCTTAGCCATGTTGTACCTGAGGCTTAAATTTACACAATGACCGTAATTATGTCAAACATTTGGGCATCACAGTATCTATTTGGTGGGACCAAAAAAAATCCTTATAATATAGTAGGAGTGTCATAAAAAGAAACCACACTTACTAATGTACATTGTGATGAAGTATTTCTGCATCCTTATCTATGTGTGGTAAAATATCCTGATAAATGGAACAATCTTAACATTGATGTTGTTAAATTCAGTGGACAGACATAAAATTACCCAAGGGAGATAACTTCTGTATATGTATGTGCTTTGAAAACTCTTTGTTCTTGGAAAATAAAAGTTGTAGATGAACACTTGATGGAATAAACATCATGCTCCTGTATATGTTCTAATTATTGACTTTATCAAATGGTAGCAGGGCATGGTTCCGATCCATGGACCTCTGGGTTATGGGCCTCAGTTTTACTCAGATGACACAATACGGAAACTTCATTTCAAATGAAAGATGCCAATTTTCTAAATGTGCTTACTCAGTGAAATATCCTTCTACATAAAGGTATTCACATAGGTAAAATTCAAATTTCACTTGTTAACTCATTTGATGAAATCTCCTTATAATTGAAATAATCTTGACAGGGGTTTTAAAATCCCAATTCCACTCACTAGATTATTGCTCAGATAAGATTATTCATCCAAACAAAATAATTAAATGCCTTTATCATTTCCATGATCCGTCTGCGGGTCTCTGTCATGATAAATGAAAGTTTTCAGATTGCAAGTTTCTTGATGAGTGTTAATAACACAAGTACAAGTTTCTCTCAGAATATTTATATGTGATATTATAGTAGTAACAGTGATTTTAAAGTGATAAACTGTCTGGGTCATTAACTTTGAAACTATTCGCCACTCCAAGGAGACCAATAAAAAAAAATAACCAATCAGAAGAGAGATCTAATCAGCTAGTGATGTCAACTCTACACCAACATGGTCACTGAAAGAAAGATGTGGGTATCGGACATTTAGATTCAGACTAGGTGATTTTTTCCATCAAAATCTTGATATAAAAATTTGTCTCGTGGTGAAAGCTGAGACTGTGTATCAAGTCTTACTGAGCATTTTCAGTATTTATTTGGGATTATTTTACTCAGTCACTTGTATTTCTGGAAAATTGTTGCAAACAATATCCACTTTAGACAATCATCCACCATAACCACCAACAAAAAAGTTTGCTTAGCTTTACTTAACTTCTGTAGTTTTAACCCTTACAGCCAACAATAAGCTAAAAGAAAAAAAAATAAACTTCACTTGATCAGAATATCAGCAGAAGTAAAAGACAGGAACAAACAACCCAAAACAAAACCTGTTAACAGTTACCCAATATATATACCGGTATATAATTATTTAAATGTCTGACTGTAACAATCACAACATTTCTCATTGTCAAGGTTTGAAAACCACTCTAGCAGTCCTTTGTTAGAGTAAGTTAGCAGTTTGCTTGTCGAGGGTCACTGATTTTCTTCAGGCACTCTAGTTTCCTCCACCATATTTTCATATGTAAACAAATTTACACTGGGAAAGAAAAAAAACTCCCTCCAGTCTACTTAATATACAAATATATGATTTGAAGTGATAATGGGACTATTGTTATTATTTTTTTGTATATTTGTCATTGATAACTCTAACTATCATAAAAATTTTCTAAGAATTACAATATAACAGTCTAGACAGTTAATGTAATTGACCTTGTTGTCATAACTCTTTGTACTGTAAGTTCTATAAGAATATTTAAAATTTTTATATGGATTTTCTTCCATTTATACAACTTTTTTGACCACAGAAACCAAGTTAATTTATTTTCTCATCCAACATGATTATTCATTTAATTTTTTTCTGTTAAACTTGCTGACCCAATGGTCAAGAGTATTGACTGCTTCTTCCTAAAGACAAACCACTGGAGCAAACCAAACAGCTGTTAAATATAACTGTTTCTTATTGAAGGCAAACCGCTGAAGCCATTCATACTAAAATTATAAGTCTCATTTGTTCCTCTGATGGGACATACAAACCAAAGTCTTAGGGCATGGTTGTATATCATGACAAATAAACATCCGTGCTCGTAAAGATGATGTAAGTTTAGTGGGTCATATAAAAGTTCTCGTACAAATCATGTAAAATGATAATATACATTTATTGTAAATACTCATCAAATAAACCAATTTTTTCCTACGAAACAATTTTCTTAGTCATCATGTTTTCAAGGTTATAATGTATAGAAAAAAAATCATTTTATGGCCATGTGTAACAATTATATTTTGTGAAAAAAAACTATATTTGAACCTAAGAAAAACAGAATTTAAAAACTATGTAAACTCAAAATTTTAATTGTTTTCCATAAAATTGTTTCTTTACATCAATATTTCATCACAACAAAATGTAAAACATGTTCCTTATGCCCATGTTCTTGGTTACTATAAGTTGAGGAACACAAAATTTGGTTGTATATTTCATTGAACAGCAAGTCTAGTTGGACAACCATATTTTACATGTCAGTGCTACATTTGTTTCCAGTATTTTATTTCATTTTGGTATGTTCTTTGTGCCTCTGGCTGTTTCTAAATAAATCCATTTCATTTAATACCGCTTTTTATTTTGAATCCCATCAATAAAATTTACAAGAGGGAAAACACTTAAAACAAAATTTGTTTTTTAATTTTAAAGTATAATTACTTTTATTGATCCAGAATCCACCATAACTAAGTCTTATGACCCTTTTAGATTTGCAGTTAAGAATATGATGTCATTTTTACACTAAATTTCATATTCCCCAAGAAAAACAATTTTTCAGTATAGAGCATTAATGTAATATTGATAATACCATTTTTCGGAATTATGATTAAAACTGAGAAAACCCATTACTCGAAGATAGTATTTATATTCAATCTAAAAATTTTAAGGTCCACCAAACATGCAACCTCCTTTAAAAGTTCAAATTAAGATCAAGAATTACGTTCTTGATGTAATATTTATTTTTCCATTTGACTAGATCTTTAAAATGATTCATTTACTTTATGTTTATTACTTTGGATAGTTTGTATGACTTCACATTGATTGTCTGTCATAATAAAAACCTCAGAATTATCAGATTTTGTCCTGTAAATGGCTTTTAAATAATAAAAAACCTTAATATTTCTTGCTTTTTGATAATGCAATTTATTATATAAGGAGATGTGGGAATGGCTTCAAGTCACCAATTGCAATTTTAATGACTACTTGTCTACAGTAATACAGTAAGTATATAATCTGTTCAGACAATACTTTTTACAGCTAAAAGACATCTGAAATTTTTTTTTTTTTCTTTTTGCTGCAACTTTGTGGCCAAACATGTCTGCACCCTTAAGGTAGCAGAATTTAATCTTGACAAAACAAAAAATTAGACAGTGAAAAATAACTATATAAAAACCAAGAGGTTTTACCTTGCTAACTTTAATTGGATAATTGGGAGTACTTTATAATATTGTCAAGATGCTTACTCGTTATGTTCACACAAAATCCTCACTGAAGTAATAGACTTTTTTTGAAGTGTAAGAAAATATTTAGTATTTCAATAAAGCAATTTCGATTTTACAATTATATATATTTAAGGTCACTTTTTTAAGCTGTGTCTATGAAGCTATTGAGTTGAGTTGAGTAATGTTGTTTAATGTCCCAGTCAAGAATATTTCATTTATATCAAGACGTCACCAGCTATAAACAAAAGTGCAGAAATTTTGCCTGTGCATTGCGCTGATGGCATTCTCCAGCAGGGTTCTTTATTGTGCCATGCTTGCCGTGACACGAGACTTTGTTTATTTTAAGTTCCCATCCAAAAGAACCATGACTTTTATTTCGAAATGCTGAGTGCTTGGCGAAAGAACATTCACTACCCACTTTCAAGTCTTGGGTCAGACCTGGCCAGGGTTTAAACCCACGATCTTCCACTTACAGAGTAAGCACTCTACCAACTGAGCTACTGCAGTGGTATATGAAGCTATTGAACTACTACTTCTGGTGAAAATTTGCCTTTTTTTTTAAGTTAAAATTGAAATATAAAATTCCTATAGCAAGGGCAAATATAAACTCCAATATGAAGAGCATTTATCTGTGAACATAGACGTTCTGTCCTAATCAGAGAGGTTCAAAGTGGTTTTCAGGTGTCTTTGCTCAAGCATGTGCTTTATATAAAACTACAAATTTGTTGGGGTTTTTTTTTGTGATTAATTTGATAAAGATGCTGTCAGAAACCCGGTGTCACAAAAAGTAGTAACATATCTTCAGGACTAATAAAAAAAATTGTGGATAGCTGAAAATTCACAAATAATACATTTGTATTGTAAAACAATGTGTCACTGGTCTAAATGAAGGTTAGCTAAAAGACAGTCCTGTAGCTTTTTATCAGCAAGTATATAAGATAATATAGCTTAACTAATTCAGTGTAGTGTGTAATATCTCCCTGAATAATAAAAGATGCAAATGACCACTAAGTTATAATTATCAAATCATTAAGTGTTGTGAACATTATGGGTTTAAATAACGATTTTCTGAATTTTTTCTGTGTGCAAATGGTTTCAAATTAGCAACTAGGACTCAGAACTAAATTACAAAATTGAACAGTATTTAGTTATAATAGACAGTATTTATGACAGATTTAATGGTGTTTTTTTTGTAATTTTGATCATTTCTAGCAATTATATATAACACTTTTAAGTCACATACATTAATTGGACTCCATTCATTGTAGAAATCACTCTAAGTCAGATATTCTGTCTGGCTTCATACTTGAAGCTATTATCAAAATGTCTCACCATTTTAATTCATTACAGACAATCATGTGTTGATTACCTTTTTATGGAATATTATCAGGCATTGTCAGATATCAATGTGGTGCAGATCTTTTTATATGATAGTCTAGAAAAGTTTATCGTCTTAAAGTGGGACTTTCAGGTTTTGTTTTTCTGATGTTGGTTCATGTAGTAGTAGCATATAAAAATTTATTATATAATCTACTCAATAATCCATGTAATACGGTCATACAATAAAAATCGTATTGAATGAGTGTGACGTCATAAAAGCATGTGAATTAGGTTATAACCTTATGCACTACGCACGGGTATTTACACGGCGGATTCCAAAGCATTTTTGCAGGAACAGTCACCGGAGGAAACATTCAAATACATATTTATCAAAACATCACCAGTTCCTAAAAAACGGGCCAGAATAATCATGGATAGCGATTCCGAGTAACACGTGTCTGTAAACCCTTGTCCAGGTTGTTGACATTCCAGAGTGGGCGCGCTATGACGTCAAACAATTGACCTAGATCACAGTGACACAATGTTTTTTGATTCATAATTTAAGCTGATACTTTTGTACTCTTTTCTAAAAAGGAAATATATTGTATCTAAATTGAAAATGTCTGTTTTGTTTTTGTATCCTGCGGACAGACTATTGTTTACTTTAAATATTTCAGCAGGATTACTTTTGGCGCATGTATACGGTAACGTAAACTTGTTGTGTTTCGGTCAATCAGCTGTTTTCTTATAATGAGAAGACAGGTTTTAAATCTGTGAAAAAACCGTTTTTATGGGATTATATAATAAATAGAATCTTGCATTCGTGTTTATGTAATATTGAATTTATTAAACTCGTTGAATAATGTTTTATGCAACTCGCCAAGGCTCGTTGCATAAAAAATTATTCAACTCGTTTAATAAATTCAATATTACATAAACACGAATGCAAGATCCTCTATGTAAAAGTTGTGTGTTGAATACAGTAAATCCTAAATTTAGCCTTTTTAATTACTATTAGTTCTAATTCAGTCATCCAATTTCATGGAAATATTGTTTTCACAATGGAAATCATGATGATGCCCATTTGTTTTGTGATATACAGTTCAAAAGCTGTGGGGCCTCAAGTGACCGGATGGTCTAAGTCTGCCTAGGTTCTAATTTGTCATAAGAAAGTTTATCAGCTTGATTACCAGAGGTTTTTGGTTTTCTTATTCTCATTCATGATATTAGTAAGGATTAGATAGAACATAAAATACCAATCCTCTATTCAACATTTCATTATTATTTAGAGAAGTCATTTGATTGGATATTTTGAATATTGAGCATTAAAAAATTCTCATCTGATATACTGTGTTGTTGTAACAAGTCTTAACCAGAAAATAAAAAACAGGAAGTTATGGGAAATTTTTAACAGTTTGTGAAAAAACATGTCTTGTTACATGTAATTTTGTGGAAATATCAAAGTTGACGTAAAAATACATCTTTTGGAAACTTAGAATTTCTAGGAAATATCAAGGTTCAAAAGAGTAAAATAACATGCAATAAAATAAATTGTATTCAGAATATTACCAAGATAATACAAAGTTTTGAAATATATAGCCAAAACAAATAGTTGATTCAATAAAAGATTTGACTTAAAAAATAAAAAAGATATTTTATTGTTTTTTTATTTATTTATTTTATAATTTTTTTTTTATTTATACATATTGTTTGTTCAATTTTAATCTCTGCTTACCTAACAACTATTGTTGTTTTTTGTTTTCTTAAAGTGCTCTTGTCATTTGTTTTTTTTTTTTTTTTATTTGTATTTTTCTGTGAGGTTATTGCTTATTTCTATTGGTTATTTTTTCATTGTTCTTTCAGATGGGAACTGAAAATAAATCGGGTTCCATGTCACAATAAGCATGGCACGATAAAGAACCCCCCTGTATAATGCCATCAGTGCAATGCACAGGCAAAATTTTTACACTTTCGCCTATAGCTGGCGACATCTCGATATAAGTGAAATATTCTTGACTTGGACATTGAACACCATCACTCAACTCAACTCATTTGATAGTGTGTTTTAAAGTGACCATAAGAAGTAATATGATATTACTGATTCATTTTGTACAAACTTTGTTTAAATAGTATATACTCTTTGAAAGTTAGTCACAGAATAAATACTTTACAAACTACTCTGTAGCATTGTACAATATCATTTAAACAAAATTGCCATATAATGTTAAAACAGTGCATGTAAAGTTTAAAAATTATGAGATAATTTAATGAAGGCTTTGGTATACAGGCTACAATGAAATAATGACTAAAAGAAGATAAGTTTAATTGACCAAATTGTGGTTTATTAGGAAAAATTACATATAATGTTGGTATTAGTTGATTATAGTGTTATGTATATAGATAGTCTGGATTAAATAAATGTTTTTAATGCTGCCAGCTTTTATAATAAAGACTAGATAACTGACAGTAGATAACAACACTAATTGTATTTTGATATTTTCTACAAATTGTCCCATAAATGTTGATATGTATAATTAGTATACACATTCATGACAGGGATAATTGCTGACCATGACTGTAATTTGTGGTTGATTAGAGTGGTCATAGTGCTAATTTTGGATTTTGGATTTTTTTTTTTTCTTGAGTTGCTGGCATCTAGTATTAAACAATACATGTAACACTTTAGGTTATCATTTTTAAAACATTTTTTTAATTTAAAAAAAAAAACGAAAATTATTAAAACATTTTTGTCAATTTTTTTTTTTGCTTTTGTCAAAAAAAAAAAAAATTGATTCTTGACCATTTAATAGTATTGGCTTCATTGTTGTAAACAATCTACTATGTGATACACCTGTTTGGGAATTTTCTGTTCAGTTGGTGTCATGAATGATATATAGTGTTTTTAGCTGTTTTTCTTAATCAAAATGAAGTTTTTCAAAACACAAAAAAATAATATAAGCATAAATATTAGCAGGTATTACTTGGTAAGAATTTAGTATGAGAAAATTTGTCAATTGGTTTGCCAAAGGTTAGTGGTTTTCTCAGGATATTCCAATTTCACCTCAATTCTTGAACTAACCATCTCCATATAAATGAAAGAATCTTGACATTGGCATGAAACATCATTTTTCTATTACATTCCACAGTCTGTAGATAATTTTGCATTAACAAATTCACTTCTTTACTTGATATTGCACCAAGTTTAAAATTGAATGTCTACTTGTCCTATTTTGTAAATCTGACAGCTCCTCATGCCAAAAAAAGAAAAATGGAGAGATTTCTAGATTTGAAAAAATTTAGACTATTTACAAAATGTCAAAAGTAATATCTATTTTTCTTTCTGATTTCTAAATCTATATCTACTGTTTTAATGAATCTTGACAGCTACGACATATAACATGATTTAGTGAAAACAAAAATAAATTGCCGTCAATATTTTTTGCTGAAGAACTGAAAAGCTCGTAATCAAATGGCAAGATGTTTTTGAAAATAAAATTTATTTTTCTTGCATTGCTTTCAGTCATCCAATCAGTACTGATTGTATATTCACTGCGGTCTCTTGTGATTTTAACCAACCAATCAGCATTCATTATGTATTCAATGCATGTAAGAGATGCTGTCGAAAAAAATTGTTCTAGACATTTTATGATGTGTATTTTACATTCAGCTATAGGTTACTTAAATGGCTATTGTGTTGGTATTATTCCATTTATCATATGATTTATATAAATCCAGATCTCCTAGCCACTTACTGGCAGAGTTGCCAGGTTTGTGAATTTACATGCAAAAGTCTTAAGGAAAATCCAATAAACTTAAGAATGGTATTTTTCATTTTCTTGAGCTTAGTTGTAACAAGAAATTGCTAAGCACAACCTAGTAACCAAATGATATTTCTTCACAAAAAAGAACTTTGCAGCCATGGGAATATTATATGACAAAAAAAATGGACATTGGTGTGTTCTTTTGCACATACAATATAAGTTACCATGGACATCACTTATGGTGGCAACATAATCATGTTAAATGTGTAAAATCCCCATAGCAATAACATTTTTCTTTACACAAAAATTCTTAAGGTAATAAAGAATGTCCATTGTCATATTCAGTTACGACTGAAGGCTCAATTAAGTAAACAACATCAAACATTATGGCACCATTATACTGTCTAGAAATGGCTTTAATACTACACTGCTTCCATTGCTGGTAAAGCATACTAAATAATGTGCTAGATTGTGCATACTGAATAACTTGCTAGATTGTTATGATAAGTTTTGTTATTGCATGACTTTTGCAGCACTATAAATGTCATTTCAACTTTTAAATCTTAGTTTGGTTTTTGAATCCTGAAAGAGATTTAAACAATTGCAGTCAATGAAATGCATGTCAATTTGCTGGAACAGACAATAAATAACTTCCCGTATATGCATAGGGAAAAAAAATGACAGAGTTGCATTACACCAAATAGTGGTTTACAAATCATTTAAACCACTGAGCTATGGTATTTATTGACTAGATTGCAGTAAATGAACTTATCTTTCCTTTGTATTTAGGTTATTTGAAATGAAAAAGTTGATAGAAACTGAAGTAATGTTTGAAATTCCTAAAGCATCTTGCTAATCTCAATTTTTATAATGATGTATAATAGATGTAAAATTATTCTTAGGTAAAATACATACAGCCAATGCTAACATTACCAAGGAAATAATTTGCTTTGTTCATAAAAACAGGTTATATTAGACAGGTAAACGGGGGAAAATATATCAACAATTTATATCTACATCACTATAAAAAATACTATGATTAAATAAAATTACTAGATAATTTAAAAGCTTAAAATTTAATAATGAATTCCAGTGCATTTTTTTTTCAAAGTTTCATTGCAGGTGTAAAATAAAATATTACAGCTATTGTTGTTTACATTTTAGTCTTTATGGAACAAAAAACAACCTGAAGGAATACCTGTTTGTTTAACAATCTACAAGTAGATAACTTAAACAGAAGTCACTTCTCATTGCTCATCTTGAATTAGTGACTAATGGGTTTGAAAAAAAATCAGAAAAAGCATAACTATTTCTATTTTTAAAAATATTTTAAAAACATGATATTACTTATGAGCCAACAGTGAATTTTTGAAATGGAAGATTTTCACTGATGTACTTGTTTAGAATTAACCATTTCAACAGTAGAATTGTTCCTTATAGACCAATAAAACTATTGGTGATTTCTAGTTTGTTAACAATGTTGGTTCCTAGTGATTTCTGAGGGCCTTGGTGGCCAAAAGTTCTAACACGTGGGACTTATTGATCTCAATGCCTCTCGCCTCCTAGGTTCTGTTTATACTTGAGAGATTTTGTTGTGAGAAAGTTTGTCAGTTTGCTTGCCAAAGTTGGTGTTTTTTTAACCCTCTGGTTTCCTCCACCTTCCCAGAACTGACTGATTCCAGTAAGTGAAAGAATCTTACCTAGGGCTTAAACCACCATCACTCTGTTCCATTCCACTATTGATTTCTATGCTGTTAGAAACCTTTTCACAAAAATAGACATAGTCTATTGTCATTGTGTCATTTAGTGTAAAACATCAGATCAGTTCATATCATTAGATATTGAAAGTTGTGACCTTGACATTACATTGTGTTATATTCTTCTTCTTAATATGCAGATTATCAAAATGTATTTATTGACTGTCATGAGTATTAGTACTTTTAGCAATATTTAACTTATTGATGCTGTATTAAACTCAATTTACCACTACATAATCCATTATAAATCCAAGATAACTATAAATGTTTTTCTACAAGTTTTAATACCATTGCTTACACTAAACCATCATTAAAAACCTCACGTAAAATTACTGGCAGGTCTTTTCCTGATTTGAATGCCATTACCACATCAAACCATAGTAAAAATGTCACATGGAAACCATGGTATCACAAATCCTTAAGACTTTAATTAAGAAGTTTGGTTTCTCATGGATTATCATACTTAAGAATGGTTTTATGTCAGTAAAATCTTATTGATTTTATTATTATTTTTTTTTTACTTAAGTAATATTTCCACCAACGAGTTTTGCATGCTGAAGAATGTACATTTTTATTTAGAAAATATCTTGAACCTTTTTTATAAATTCTCTATCTCTACAGACAAAGAAAAATTTTAAAGTTTTACACACATTTGTGTTGATGTGTACATATTGCATGATAGTGGCAATTGTGAGGAAGGGGACTTTTGAATAGTACAAGATAGTGTTGTATTCCCAAATATCTGTCATCTCTTATCATGTAATGGAAGCATAACATTTGTGATCAATCATTGTTGTTTTCAGCAGTCCATAATGAATAAAAAATGAATGCAAAAAGTCTGAAAACTGTTGACATCACACCAAAAATTGTAAATAGTAAAAAAAAAATAATAATGTTGACCTTTGTTTTTTAGTAGTAAAGAGAAACTGAATAATATGTTGTTCCTAAAAGAATGCTTTGGTATATCCGACAAAATGCTCAAATGAGTCTTTTAAAATATAAGTCATTTAAATACAACAAAATACATGTACTGGCTTAGGTTTGAATCAAGATAGAGATGTTGATTTGTAGAATTAACAAAGTTTAGTCAGTTTAAGAATATTGTCCATTTAAGTTCAGAGAAAGAAAGGTATGTTGGTCAGTATTTTTATAATGGTTAAACATGTTTACTGATCCATGTGTGAAATATTTAATGTGGCACAACTGATCCATATGTAAAATATTCAACATGGTATTA
Source organism: Tegillarca granosa (assembly GCA_029721355.1). Classification (NCBI taxonomy): domain Eukaryota; kingdom Metazoa; phylum Mollusca; class Bivalvia; order Arcoida; family Arcidae; genus Tegillarca; species Tegillarca granosa. The sequence continues at coordinate 15,124,065 of CM056596.1, forward strand.
ACTACTCAGTATTTGTAATATTCAATATTACATTGAGGCAAATAAAGTCCTGTTTAAATATTTGCTGAACCATGTGTAAAATATTCAATATGGCAGCAAGTGATTCATATGTGAAAATGGTGTTGAGGCAAGTAAAATATTGTTTTGAATATTTGCTGAACTATCTGTTAAATATTTGACATGGCATTAACTAATCAATATGTGGAATATTCAACATGGCATTGAATCAACTAAAATCTTGTTTTGAATATTTGTTGGCCCATGTGTGAAATATTCAACATAGCATTTAGACTAAAAAAAATTCTTGTTTTGAATATTTGTTGAAACCATGTGTTAAATATTCAACATAGTATTTAGACTAAAAAAATTCTTGTTTTGAATATTTGTTGAAACCATGTGTTAAATATTCAACATAGCATTTAGACTAAAAAAAATTCTTGTTTTGAATATTTGTTGAAACCATGTGTGAAATATTTGACAGAGCATTTAGACTAAAATGAAATCTTGTTTTGAATATTTGTTGAACCATGTGTGAAATATTTGACAGAGCATTTAGACTAAAAAGAAATCTTGTTTTGAATATTTGCTGAACCATGTGTGAAATATTTGACATAGCATTTAGACTAAAAAAAATTCTTGTTTTGAATATTTGTTGAACCATGTATGAAATATTTGACAGAGCATTTAGACTAAAAAAAAATTCTTGTTTTGAATATTTGCTGAACCATGTGTGAAATATTTGAAATAGCATTTAGACTAAAAAAATTCTTGTTTTGAATATTTGTCAAACCATGTCTGAAATATTTGACATGGCATTGAGGAAATGTTTTGTTTGAAAAGATGATTGTCTGGATCATTAATTTACACAGGTGGGATTGCAGCTGGTTAGTTGGAATTAAGTCTTATGCACCTGTGAAGATTATCTCCTTAAATGGGTCAATATCAATTCAGAATCAATTGAACTCATATAGAAAAATGTAAATCATACATAGAATTAGGGTTATTGGAGTTAAAACGGCTGATTGGGCAGGTGTTTGACTTGTCCTATTGGCATGGAACTAATAAGATCAGCCCTGAACTAAAAACGGCAATATCCCCCTTCCTGGAAAAATGGCAACATAACAAATAGATCGAGAGATATATCTTTGTATAGCTTTCATTATAGGTTTGAACCAACTAAATACACTTTGAATCTTTTAGGTCTTATTGTTGATACACATTTTGAAAATAAAAACATACAAAAATGTTCATCTCAACTTTTTTTTTTAAAATACAGAGAGTATAATTTTACAGCAATAAACAGTACCAGCACTGAGAAATTAGACATTTTGTTCTCCGACATAAAAATTCTTTGTTTTTATTTAAAATAGAGAAACTATTTCTAGACTTTCGAATCTTTTTTGCATTGATAACAAATTTGAGAGCAAATTCTAATTTCATAGAAACAGAATAAAAAGCCCATTTATTGGGTTTAGATATGCCTGCAGTGTGTGTTAAATATTGCCAATAAATGAGTTAGTCTTTAAAGCAATAAAGTGAAACTTGAGGGCTATCAGAATAACCAGATATATTTGTTTGTTTTTTTTTAATTTCCAAAGCTGATGGAAACATTTAATTTAAAATCTTCTTAAAACATTTCTGATGATATATATTGCAGCACTGTAAAGTGATCAGAACAAATAGTATATTGCTTAGTCAATATATATAAAAATGTCATTGCTATGTAAAATGGGAAGACAACAGATACAAGTTATTTTTGTTGGCAGGTCCTTTGGGTGAATTACTTGATTTTAAAAACTCTCAAATTTTTTTTATTTATGATATTTTCAACATTTTTATGTATTTTTAAAATTAATTTGATTTTTATGGTTTCTATTATGTTACAGTATTTTGATTTTAATCTGGATTGTTTGTTTGTGTGAGTTGATAATGGTAGTCTTGAACACTAAACATATTTATGTGCTCGGTAGCTGTAAATCTGATGGTTGTTTAGCCAGTAATTAAGAATTAGGTCCACAGATTAATCTCATGCCATTCTGATCATGAAATGAGCATGAACATTATGGCTTTTTTTCTGAGATAGATGCTCTTGGTTATCCAAATAATTCTAAATATTTTACTTGGTGGTAGGTTCGTGTGCTTGTACCTTACTAGTATATGTGAATCTTTTTCAAGACTTTCAGACTTGGCATTTAAAAATTATTAAAAATCTCTTCATTAGAGAAATGAAAGTCATGTGCCTTTTAAGTGAAAAAAGATCAAAAATTTTATCATGGCATATTATTATTATTATTGGTCATTGTAAAGGTACCTATGGATCACAATGTGTCTCATTTCCCAGGTTTTAATCCATCTTGGGCAAATATTGGTGTGAGAAATTTAACTGTCATTTCACTTGTCCAAGATACGTGACTTTCCCCAGGTATTCAGGTTTCCTCCATCTTAAAACAGACACCCACTACATAAGTGAAAGAATTTTGACTGGTGTGTAAAGCACCATTACTTACCTCCACTGATTATAAAGGTACTACATGCTGTAGAAAGAATATCAACTTGACTAAATGATAGTGACAGTTGAGACTATCCATGACACTTTAGAAAAGAATGTTCTGCTGTGCTTATATTGAAAATAGCTAAATTATTTAAAAACAGGTTGAAAGGTGCTTGACCAGATCAGTCAATGTTGTAATAACACTTAATAAATCATTGTTGAAATTTATAGTTTTGTCACTGAAATAACCAGTTGGTATGCCAATCTTTCAAATATGATACTTCTACCATGCTTTTCAAACGCCATCCATCAAAGATGAATAATAAATCTTCATTACTGGATCAAAATCTAATACTGTTTGTTAGGCATTTTATAAAATTAGCCACTGACATCTGTTACCCATCTTATTAATTAGCCAGCCATTTATAAGTGGGTGTAGCTTGTTTTTTTTTCAAACCTGAAAACTCAAACACCACTAAAACTCATACACCACTAATTCCAAAGTGAGGTCCCTTGTAATTTTTGTGGTTTTTATAATGGAAATATATTCATTCCTATAATATTGACCAATTGGGAGAGACTGGTCAGAAACGTTGATTTGTAATAAACTTATTGATTTTATAGAAATATTCTTCGAGGTGACATGAAAAATTGGTTGGAGTCGGCAACATGGTGTCCTGTGTGAGAGTTGTTAGATTAGAAGTGTGATGATAAGATTACTTCATAATATTGGTATCTCTGCATGTAACATGACTGATGACCAATGTTTATTGTCATATTTATGTGAGCTGTTCTTAGTAAAAACTCAGTCACTTTTATATGTATCTTCTTGTTGCCAATATTTGTGGTACTAATGTTTTGAAATAATAAAATTTTTGTTTTGCTTTTCACAGTATATAAATATGGAATAAAAGTAGAAATTAGCCAACACAGATTCCTTAATAAATCCTTTAAACATATTTGATAGAACAAAACATGCATGTTTTTTGCTAAATTTTATGGTTAATCATACGTTAATAGTAACAAAATCGATCTTGTTTTACATTTCATGAACTTTGCTTTAAAGAGAAGTACATGTAGTAACTGACATTTTTCATAATATCTTTGCATTGATACATTGTGACAATATCTTGCTTTGGATTGCATAAGAAGCCATTGCATCAGAGGTCAGAGTCACTGGGATGGGACACAGGCCCAAAGGATCTTGAAAATCTTTCTAAAAAAACAGACAAATATCAGCTGCATATAGTTATTTCATTTCTTGAAATTTTATTTTAAAACAGTAAAGACTTTTTGTGTCTAATTTTGAATAATTCATTAATATTAAATAGCTTTAAATTACCAGATCTTGATTATTTTAAAAGATAATGACATGGGGACATCAGTTTTAATGTTTTCTTAAAAATTTCTTCAATAAATGTTAATCTATTGATCTTGATTTTGTCCTTTGTGTTTTTGCCTTTTTTTAAAGAAATTTTTATTAAGATTTTGATTTTTAATGTTTTGTAGTTTTGTAGCATCCCCCCCCCCCCCTTTTTTTTTGTGAGATAAAATTCACAGATCGGAATCCCACCTGAGACATTTGCAAAATAACAATTAAATTGCTGTATAATCATATACTTATTATTTGAAATGGTTAACAAATGGAGCTTTCAGTTTTGTCTTCTTGAATGTTGATGACCTCAATTAAAATTAGTGTGTGTGTGTGTGTGTGTGTGTGTGTGTGTGTGTGTGTGTGTGTGTGTGTGTGTGTGTGTGTTTTATATAGAAAACTTCCATTTGTCTATGAATGTTTGTTAGTTATTTATGGTAAATAGTAGGGCTTTTAAAAATCCTTGAGTTATTTTGTGCTAAATTATTTTCATCATTTGAACTCCAGGAAATGCTCAAGCAAGTTTTATAGGCACAATACAATCTTAAAATCAAGTCATTATATTTAAGTGGGGGAAGTTTTGTATATTCTAAGGTAGATTTAGGTCCCAGCTGTATTATTACAGTTAAAAGAGTCAAAATTATTGCATAATAATTTAATTTTTCATTGAAAAAAGTACTTGTTTAACCCTTAATCTGAAATCATTTGGTTGTAATTACAACATGTGATATGGAATGGCATCATTGCCTTGTGTCATTATTTTAGTAAATAATAGTTCAGATGGTACAGGTCAAACATACTGACTGGATTTATTAGCTGTGTCTGATAAATGTCTGTGTCACATTTAGAACAATATTCAAATCTATTTGCAAGTATAGTCAGCAAAAGATTATTTTAAAGTTAAAATTGCATTAACCAGAAATACTGGCCAGTACTGCATGGTCACTTGAAATAATGACCTTATCAGTCCAAATATAATTGCAAAAATTATGACCATAATTTGGCAAGAGAATTAATATTCCAATACTGGTCACTTGAAATATTGACCATTTCAGTCCAAATATAATGGCAAAAATAATGACCTAAACTGTACACTAGAAATAATGGCAACTGGACACCAAAAAATAATGACCATATCAGTCCAAATATAATGGCAAAAATGTTAAAAATAATTACCATAACTGGACGCCAAAAATAGTGGCCAAAACTGGACACCAGAAATAATGGCCAATAATAATCACTCAAAATAGTGACCAAAATTCAACACAAAAAATAGTGGCCAAAACTGGACACCAGAAATAATGGCCAATAATAATCACTCAAAATAGTGACCAAAAATCAACACAAAAAAAAGTGGCCAAAACTGAACACCAGAAATAATGGTCAATACTGGTCACTTAAAATAATGACCAAAATTGGACCCCAAAAATAGTGACCAAAACTAGACACAAGATATAATGACCAAACATCGACACCAAAAATAATGGCTAAAACTGGACCCTAGAGATAATGACCAAACTGGACCAGAAATAATGACCAAAACTGGACACCAGATATAATTACTTAAGCTGGGTACCAGGAATAATACCAAAACTGGACACCAAAATAAGGATTAAAACTTGTTTATTCAACCCAACATCTATTGCCGCCATTAAGGAATGTTTGTAAAGTGGATGTTTGGTATGATGACACAAATACCACAATCATCTAATGAATAGATATTAGTTAATGCTAAATTCCAATAAACTAAAACATAACAAACAGCTTAGTCTGTGAATTAATCCATTGTCCTGGGGCCAGTTAGCTCTATAGATGATGACGCAAATTACTTCTAATACTATCATATGCTTACTTTAGTACAAACCTTTATCCTCCAGCAAGCTTGTTTGTGATAAAGAGGAAAACAAGATATAAAAAGATATTGATTACGATAGTAAAAATTCACCTCCTCTCACAAATCTTAAAGTGCAGTAAATATCTAGAACCTGAAGAGCTTTTAGAATGTGGAGTACAACTGGTAGAAAATGAAGCCAAAATGAAATAGTTGTTTAAACTGAAATGTTCTGTTAGGAATTTTTTTAAATATTTTTATATAATATTATTATTATTAAATACATGTATTATATTATTTATTAATTTCAAGCAAAATTTTGAATCCATATATTTTTTTTTTTCTTTAGAGAGATTAACATTTTTAAAACAATTAGTTACTAAATCATTCAACTACACATACAGATATATTGATAATGTTCTATCTCTGATAATCCTAAATTTGGAGAAGATGTGAATGCCATCTATCCAAGTAAGCTTGAAATAAAAGACACGACAGATTCTCCATGTTCTGCTTCATATTTGGACTTATATCTCAGTTATGACACCCACGAAAGGTTACATCTGAAGCTATACGACAAACGTGATGACTTCAATTTTTCTATTGTCAACTTTCCATTCCTTTGCAGTAATATCCCTGCTTCTCCTGCATATGGTGTATATGTTTCACAGTTAATATGTAATGGTAGAGCTTGTACCCACTATGGGGACTTTTAACAAAGAAGCAAACTGCTTACAATTAAATTGTTGATGCAAGAATATTGCAAGCCTAGGCTAATCAAGGCCTTTAAAAAGTTTTATTGCTGTCGTCACAATATTGTTGATAAGTATGTAGTCACTGTATCCAAACTTATACTGGATATATTTTACTTACCATAGTTCTTCATTCCTTTCATTCTCAAAATTGACTTGCACGTGACTGGTGTAGCTAGCTAGACAGGAGGTGCTTACCCTTCCGGAGCACCCGGCCTCACTTCCTTGATGGGGGTTCATTGTATAACTAATTTTGCCAGCTTTCAAAGTTTTTACTTTGTTTTTTTGGATTGTGGTTTGGACAAGGACTGGTATGTTTGTTTAATTATTATTATTGCTTTGCAATCACAAGTTGTTTCTCATTTACAATAGTGGCCTTGCTGGATAAGTGTTCTAAATAATTTGCTTACAGATGACATTGCCTTTCATCATCCAGGTTCAATCCCATTTTACCAAAGTTTATCAGTTGGCTTTCCAAAAGTCAATGGTTTTCTTGGGGGTGGGGATTCTGGCATCTTCCGCTGTTCAAAGAATGACCTCTGCAATATAAGTGAAAAAAAATCTTGACATTACTCCACTTCTCTCAATTTTAAATAGATTTTTTCTAAAGAATTGGTGGAGTTACTGATTCCCTTTAACTAAATAAGTCTAAATGACATATTATTTAACGTGGCTTCAATTGGTTAAGAATTAAAATAGCTCATTTGGTAGAATGCTTGATACCTTTTTTTGAGGTTGAAATTCTATCCCTTTGCTGAATCTGGGTATGACTCAAAAGAGATTGTGACAATACTTTCCAAAGAATTCATCATATAGAAACTAAACTGAAAGACATTTTGAAAAGATCTTGAAAATGGATGACACATGTCATGGAAGGCATGTCATACTAAAGAATCTTTCCTGTACATTGCCCTGAGCACATTGCAAAGGTCCAAATATCTAAACCTATAGCTGGTGACATTCCTATTCTTGACTGGGCATCAAGCCTTATACAATCAATTAACTGAAATTCCCAAGTCATGCTAGAAACAACAACGTACAGAATAATAAACTGCCCCCCTTTCATGCCCCCCCCCCCCCCAATCATCCCTTTGTTCAAGCTGGAGTATTACTGATGAAGATTAGAGGAAATTGTTAGTTTGTATTTTGAATGTTAACTTTGCACTTTATAAGCATTTTGTTTTTTCTATTATTGATAGCTTTTTTCATTAATTTTCTTGAAAGTTTAAAATTTTATTGATTTCTATTTAAAAAAGTCAAAGTTCATTGCTGAAGTTTCATGGAAAAAATCTTAAAAGAATGAAGATATTTAAAACCTCAGAGAATTAGAAGGCGTTTTATCTTTAAGATCCGAAAACGATGACAATTACATTCTTGTTAAAATAGAGTTAAGAGGGATGCAAGCCTGTTTTCATTAGGTTTAAAAATATCTTCAAATAATTACTAAAAGAAGAGACTACACCAAATCAGAGACTGTTATGACAACAACAAAACCTCACCTTTTGTAATTTGCAATCTAAAAGGAATTCTTCTTTTATTTCTTTGACAGATATCCCTCTCATTATGGGAAAAACAGTAGAAGGTTTATTTGAGGTGATACTAAGAGGAAATGTAATTGTGTTATTAGGGAATTTTTCTATTATTTCTCTTCAGGATGTTTGTCTCTCATTATGGACAGATAGCAATGAGTTTTTATGTAGATAAATAAAGATAAAATCTTATAGTAGAGATGGACTTATGCTATTAGAAAATATCACAGTCTTCGTTATAATTCCTTATGCCTTTCAATGCTAGTATTGATCAGATTTACAACGTGATTATTCTAAATATTCTCACAGAAATTAATCAGAAATTAGCCTTAGCTTGAACATACTATAAAATCACTACATTTAATTTGTTAAGCCAGATAAAATGGTCGTTTCTGAAGAAGATGACACCATGTTTTGCCTACTTTAAACGGATTTCTAGAAGAATTTTTTTGTCCAATAATTGCTGTAAAATCAATTTTTACCATTGCATACAGTAGAGGATATATTGCGTGGTATAAATATTAGAAGCAGTTACTTCCACTATTTCTACTCTGTGCCAGTAACCTATGATTGGCCAATTTTCTGTTATTCTCTGAGTATATGTTTGTTCTTTTATAAACTAGTGGGAGGACTCCATTATAAATAACCGCCAAATGAAATCATTTCAGAAAACGTTCATGAACTCATAATATTTGTAAGACCACACTTTCAAAGTGGTAATTATTGTGGGAGAATAAAATAGACCGCTGTTTAAGTCCCTGGTCAAGAGGCATTTTTCGGAAATTGGACTCTGTATTAAAGAGTTTTGAGGATAATGGAAATTTGGAATTTGGTTATTTTGATGTTGTTAATTTTTGTTTGCAATGTTGAACCTAGGACATCACGACAGATTTATAATCAAGGTATGCAAATAATTATTTATTTTTACAATTATTTTACAAGTAGGAAGTTTTTTTGTGAAATAATTTGTAATAAATTATTGGTCAAGATAAATTCGTGTTTTATGAACTTATCATGTTTGTTTTAGTCTTTATTTTGCTTTGCTTGGTTTGAATACTTTATTCTAAGTTATTGTTTCATTAAAGAGCAAAAACAGAACCTGTATAATTTCTTATAAGATTTTATAAGTTCATTTCAAAAAGAATAGGATAAGATTTTATAAGTTCATTTCAAAAAGAATAGGATAAATTTATTTTCAAAAAAGCATAAAATCTTATTTAAAACATAAGTTTTCAGTTAAAATTTTATGAAAAGAATTGTAAAAATTGATTTAAATGGTGCTGGAATTAAATTCAAACTGAACTTAAGACAGAACTTTGGAACTTTGATAAAAACATTTTGTTCTAAAGTCCAAAAGAGTTAACTTTCCATTGTGTACAGTAGAACAATACCTAATGTCATTTCTCTTTGAACCTCTGCAGTACATAAGCATTGCATAACAAGAAAGTTTTTTCCTATCAAACACTTGTGCATAAACTATTAGTACCACTTAAAACTTAATTTATCATATAATTTTGCATATTTTTCCATCATCGGTTTAAGTATCGTCCCTACTCTCACATCAAATCCTATAAACCCTGCCTCTGGACACTGAAAAAAAGAAAATATTTAATTCAATAAATTCTGAATTTAATATTTTATCAATTTAAATTTTGGTTCCTTAGTTAACTTTTGAAATTAATCATTATCGTCACAAAGACTTAGTTCTTGTAGTGATCATCGTCGAAGATAAGTTACAGATATTTACACCCCATTAATTTGTAAAAAAACAATCTTTTTCTCCTACTTTAGGTGGTCTTATAAAAATGTTTTTACTGTTGGTTTGTTTTAGACAGAGTAGAGCCACTATTGATTCTAATCTAGTTATAAACTTTGTTCAAATCCACTTATGTTTAATTTATGATGAAGAAAAAACTTGTTTAAATTCTGGGAAAAAGGCGATAAATATGTTTTAGAACAAGAATAAATTTGTATTTAGATACCCTGGATATTCTCATAAGTAATAGTATATATGTACAGCAGAACCTGTATATAAAAACCATACTTAGGACCTAAAATATATGGTCTTTATAGACAGGGGGTCTTCATTGTTCTTGTAGGTTGAAATATGCTGCTTAGGCAACTTAAAACAATGGTCTTAATGAACAGGTAATCTTTATAAACATGTGATTGCTATATTACTATAGCAGGTTTTGAGATATATATATATATATATTAGCACATTATCATGAAATTTAACTGTATTTACTTGTGTAAATATGGATTAAACTAGCAATTAAACAGACAAAATCTCGTGCTATAGGTGTTTGAAACTTTACTAAAGCTTCCTTGCTTCTAAGTTATCATTTTTTACCATCATCATCATCATCATCATCATCATCATAACACTTCAATTACAAACATTATCATCATTACAAATAGAACTATTTTAGTGATCAATATCACTAGTCACTACTGACACCATCACTATCTCACTGTAAAAATCATGGTGTAAAAGTTTACAAACATTATTTTTATCACTCACACATCACAATCACTCATCACTACCACAGTCATCATCATCATCATCACAAATAACTTTTATTAGTTGCCATCACAACCATTATTATTATGCTCACATCAATTTTCATCAAAACTTGTCATCAAAGCATCGTTATCATCATCATCAAGTATAATTTTTAACACCATAACTAGTTGCAACCATTAGAATTACTGCCAGCATCATTTCTAGTCACTTCCAACACCATAATAGCCTCTATCATCATTGCCACCATTTTTCACCATTTCTAGTCACTAACACCATCATCTTTATATATCACAATCATCCTTACTGCATTATCATCACTTCTAGTCACCACCACCATCATCACCCTTATTAACACCACTTTACAATGCCACCATCATAATCCTCATCATCATCTAAAACAAGACATTTTTAATTATTTTTTTACAGACATTGTGATAAATGACATTAGTTACTTTGTACTGGAAGTCGTGAAGTAAGAGTTTAAGAAGTTGATTTATCACAACCAGAAATGGTATAAACTGCAGATTCCTGATCTTGATAAATTGCATTTAAATATCAGAAAATAAAACGTAAAAAAGCCTGGCTCCAAATGAAGAATGTTATAGACAATTTAAACAGTTGTGATAAATCTATAATGCTACAATCAACGCTTGGAAAAACAAGCATTTGAATTTAATCAATTGATTATGTAACTCCGACAACATAAATTTGACTGTAGACACAAAGAAACTTTTTATATTTTAGGTATAACTTGAAGGCAATTATATTAATTGAAGTAAAGAAAACAGACCATAAATATTTAAATTTGCACTTTGTTTACATGGCTTTTGGTCATTTTGTGCTTTTGATAAAGAGAGATCTTTCCTTGATTATAGACCAATCCTCATACAATCTTAACTTCAATTTGTTAGCAAAAAAAAAACAAAAAAAAAAAACAAAATAACAACAAAATAAAAAAATAAATAAATAAGCAAAAGTAAAATAAATAAGTATAAGAAATCAATACTGCATTATATTTTTCAAGGCAAAATCATGTAGATTTATTTTTCATATGTAATAACTGTGATTAGTTATTAAATTTCAGTTTTTTATTGAATTTTGAAATTTGGAAAGGGGAGGATGAAGTCTTTCACTTATATAGAGGTGGTCACTTTTGGTTGGTGGAGAAAACCGGAGTACCTAGAGAAAACCACCAACCTTTGTTAAGCAAACTGACAAACTTTCTCAAATTAGAATTTGCCTGGGTATGATGAATATTTTATCTTGTAAGGTATACGAGACAGTAAAATGATATATAAGTCTGGACCACTGACAGAAATGTGCTGTTTAATGAAATCACAGCATCACTGTCATCTAAATATAAAATTACCATTAGGAAGCATATGTGTCTTTATTAATATTTCCATATTTATGTATAAAAAACTGGAAAAGTAATGATGATTCTAGAGAACAATATACTAAGAGATTTATTACTCACTGTGTTCAGTGTCAATGATTATTTGTCATAATTATGATTAAGGTAACTGTACCTTCTAGTAATAGCTAGGTCATAGACAAAAGTGAAAAAGATTTAAATTTATTATGACCTTGGTTTAGTTTGGACTAGTGATACTTTCAACAACTTTCTTAAGATTTTCTTTTTTCAAACACAAGCCTGACATTGAGATGAAATGTATTTAGAAATGGCCTTGACCCTGATAATGTGTTTATGTATTTATTTAATTTTCAATAATTTCAGGAATTTGACAGTTCATAAATCTGACCTTGAAATAGTCTTCTCATCATTCTGTCTTTATTTGAATAATGGGAGTTTCAATACATTTTTCCCTTGAATGCATTGTATTTAAAAAGAAAAAAAAAGAAAGAAAGGAAAAGAAAAAATGAAACCTTTGGATTCCAGCTTTTCATTATGTTTGACATTTGTGTTCTTTCTCCATACAACTTGTTTTAAAAATTCAAATATTTTAGATCATTTTTTTTTTCTTCAGAGCAAGTGACATTGGTATTCAACTAACTTGTATAACAATCAAATCCTAATTAAGAGTTTAACTGAAGGTTTTTAATTTGTATTAAACACCTTTGACGCTCACATTCTGCTGCCTTTCATTAATAATGAGCTTGCAGTAGCTACTTGTTGGTAATCCCTTTAAAATTAACCTTAAGAAATGCCTAAACAATAAAATGTCTGCTAGCAGAATTTGGAACATAAAATTTAAAGTTAAACTTTGCACAAAAAGAAGGACAATATCCTTGCTGGTAAATCACAAGAACCAATACAACCAAGAAAAAGCTTTACTAATGTTGATATTACTTTCATCTCTAATTTACTACATAGAGCAGACTCTTAATTTAATTCATATTGTCTGTCAATTTTAAAATACTGACATTTTCAATAACTTAGTTTATGTAATCCAATCATGATGTATTCAGTTTCCAAATAAAGACAGCCAAGGTTATGATAACTGCAAAATTGAGTTATATTTTTTCAAAAAAAAAAAAAAATTATAAACGTAAGTTATATTTTTCTGACAAAAAAATCTGATTGTTGAAAGCCAGTATTCTATTCAAATACTTAATCTTATTTTTTTTTAGAAATGTTGTTTAAATTTCCCATAGAGAGAGTTTGAATAATCATAATGTAATTTTGTCATTTTAAACTGTAAACTTTCTAAATTCTATGAAATAAAAAGTTTAAATAAGCTGATTTTAGAGGCACTGTATATCGTCAAAATTTTAAGATTCAGACAATTTTAAAATTTTTGAACTCAAAGTAAAACCAGAATTTATTTTCTCTCACATTTCTTGTAGATTTTCTTTACTAATGAAGATAAAATGGTATTGATTTATAAAGTTTTAAGATTCAAATGTATCTTTAAAGCTTGAAATTCTAAAAGTGCTTTAAACTTAATTGGATCTTGCCGGCTTTTTCTTGATTGGTTTCTAGGTCACCAAAATCTTATAAGATTTCAGTCAAGTGACACAAAAGCTTTTTTAATAAATTCAAATTGAATGGTATTTTAAAAGTTGTCTGGTAATCTATAAGGGATATGTATATCACAAAACAATGCTGGTATATTTTAATCATCCTACCTTGCAGACATGACAACAATATTGTACTCACTTTTCTGCAAACTAAATGTCTAAACGATATTAAAGGCTGTCTATATAAGGAGGGATTGGATTGGATTGGATTGGATTGTATTTTATAGTGCTTTAAGCTTCAGTCAAAAATTGGTCACTTTTATCAAGACGATCAGTTCAGAGATTGTAGAGAAAACCAGAGCATCCAGAGAAAACCAACGACCTTTTGGAAGCAAACTGACTAACTTTCTCACACTAGGATTTGTCTAAAGTGGGATTCAAACCCAGGCGGTGAAGGGGCTGTGATCCATAAGCATGTGTTTGAGACTGCTTTACCACTGAGGCCCCTATATTAGGAGGTAGGGAACATCAAATTGTTGTTTACAAACATAGAAATAACAATAAAAAATCATTAGAAAAATAAAGGACTTTTTTTAGACATTGGTCCTGAATGGAAGAACTAAATGATAATTTCACTCATGAAGTGCTAGCTAGGTTAACAAGTGATTTAGCTAAATCAATAATGGATTTTTTTGTAATGGATTCCTGATATAAAACCTTGATTAAGTGGTTTCACCCTAAATCTTACTGTCATAGTTGATTGATTAATCAAATAGAGTAATACATCAAAACTGTTTTTTTAATCTTTCACAACAAGCATGATTTTGATTTAGTGTTAATTATTTGCAATAGTCCCTAGAAAAAATGGTCCTAATTACTCCAACATTCTAAACCAGCATTTTCTTCTCTCAAATGTTATAAGAAAGAACCAATCATGTCATTTGTACAGATCAATAAAACAGACAAGTCCTGTTACGTGACAAACGCGAGTTTGTGATTTCCGGTTACAGGAACAGCCTGTTCATCATTTTATGCAGCTGACAGCAGTGTATGTTTTCTGATTTCAATTGCAATCAATATTTTCTTTTTCTTATACAGGTCCAGAGTCAAAAGATTTTAGACAAAATTACTTGGTAGTGTGATCTTAAAAAAGGGGGGGGGGGGGGTCAAAAGCTTGTGAAAGACTTGTAGCATATTATTTGTGAATTCCAAGTTGGCATCTTTGACGTTATTATTATGTGACAAGAAAATCGTTTCTGTTTTTCTGCAATTTGAGCCAACATCATTTTTGCTTTTAGATCTGAAAGAAGCAAAACTTTAATGGATTCTGAGTTTGCTTCATTGATCATTTCATTGTGTGAAGAGGAAGTCATTTATAATTTTCTGCATTTTTAACCAGCTGGATTTGCACACCATTTACCACAAATTGATATGGATTGATAATACTCCATAATCAATAATAAAAAATTGCTAAAATTATTTGAAAAATAATCAACCAAGACTGCTATAGTTATAAAGCCATGCAGTCTCAGATGAATTATCTTATTTTTCAGTGGGATTTTTTATTATTTTTATGACTCTGTTATATTGGATTCTGTAACAAATATCAAAATACCAATTGATATCAACAGAGCTTCTAGAAATGTTGTAATTTCTGATCAAACCACATCTCTTTTTTTTTTTTTTTTTTTTTTTGGTCTTCTTTCATCATTTTTCCAGTTAATATCCCATTGCAATTGATTTTTTCATGCTTAGGAATCATAACTTGCTCACATTCCACATTCATTCTTTATTTCATTCAGAGAATAACTAACACATCTGCCTTAGATTGCCTGTATGAACTACGAAACAGCTTATGTTGTATGGCTAGGCATAAACAATGGTATCCAATGACAGCTATGATGACTGAGTGGTTGTAGTATTATCCTTCATCTCACTGATATGGGTTTAAACCCCTGTAGGCCACAAATGAGAAAAAATATTGTTCCTTAGTGGTCTAAATAACTTGTCAAATTCGAACAAGTTTACTAATACTCTACTTGTCTACTTAAGTTATGCATTAGTACACAGCTGATCGGAAAGTCTTTTATAGAATACTACTCAAGTTTGTGTTTAAATTCATCCTCAAAATGAATTAAAGAAATTGTCTTATCACAAATAGCTGAAAGAATTGCTAATGGTACATTAAATAACATGCAAGAAACCAATCAATGAAAATCATTTTTTATACACTTAAAGCAATATTTCATGTAGGAAAATTTTTTTTACAAAATAAAAAGTCACGAATATGGTTTTTTTTTTTTGGAAAATTTAAATGGCAACTTTATGCAAAAAGAGATGTAAAGAAATTTATTATTCTTCATAAAAATCTCAAAGTTTATTTTAAAAACTTTAAAAAGTAATTGAATTTACAATCCCATGATGCTTTGCTAAGATTAAAAGCAGTTTTATCATCTGTTTGAAGCATTTATTTATTAACTGATGTTACTGTTAGGACTTAAAATTCAAAAACAACCATTTTAAACTGATGTAATGTTAAAACATTTTTGTTTGAGGACTTTATTGTTTAAAACTCAATTAGGAATTTAATTAAATCTTTGCTGTAAATTCCATTTTCTTGTATTCATTTCATTTTCTTCAAGAATTTGCAAGAAGCTTTTATGGTAAATTACTCTTTGTGGTGGTATTCAATTCATAATTCATGGTTTGTCAATTCACTTCTAAATTTAGTCCTACTCACAGAAACAGCATTTTTGTATTCTAAGTCTAATTAACTTTCATGTTTTAATTTCACTCTAGACACTCGACTTAACAATGTGAATCTGACATGCATGTTACAACAGATCCTGAGTGATATGTCATAGAGTCCAAATGAGTGGGCTGTTGAGTTTTTTAGGTGGTCTAATGGGTAGTGCTATCATCTTTCACAAATTCTGTCTTAGTTTGATTCTGAAGTCATATGAAAGTAGGTTTAAGGGTGATTTTCTTGTGATACTGTAACCACATTTAATCTATAGATTTGAAACATATATGTTAGATTTTTAAAGTTTAATTATTATTTCTGATTCTTAGTCAATACTAATTTAAAATTGTAAGCTGTTTATTGTGACTTTGCAAAAGACATTTTTGTTTGTTTCAACTTAGTCTACTGAATGAGCTCAAAGGGTTTAAGGAATACCAGAAGATTTTTAAAAAGCATTCAGATTTACTTGACTTTTTTCCAAACGTTGTTAAATTTGCATATTTAATATTTACCCATGAGTGATAAATGATGCTGCATATAAAATGTTTTTTTAAAAAAAAACCTTAATGCTTGAATACATTACTATGTGTCTCTAACTAATAAAAAAAAAAAATTGGTTGTTTTGCATAATAACAAATTCTGATTAAAAACCAGTAATTGGGGTTATTCCCAGATGGGTTGGCTTTTTCATCTCTTAAAAAAATCCACTTTATTACCAAATCAATATAGTAATGTAGTGTAGTATATCAATTGATTACCAGGACAATCATATCAATCAGATTATTTTAATCATGAGCAATAGAGAAAGGGGAACAGGTGGTTTTTTGTGGTAAACATTGCTTGTATGTAAACTCTTCATTGTTAACTGGTATAAGTGCATTGCTATATTCTCAAATAATTAAAGAGCCGAGTGGTCTTTATTATAACCTTGGTAAATAAATTCCCTGTAACTTCAGCTATATCTAATAGTGCCTCAGTATATGTGAGTATCTTTTACAGATGAACAATGATAGATGTACTTGTTTTTTTTTATTTCTTTTAATTTGGTGACAAAATCAATATAGAGTAATAGAGAGTATAATTTATCACTGATAACAGAACAATAGTATCAGTATAAGACTATACTTAAAATCCATGAAAGAATCATGATGGTATAGAGGATTGTTATGTATCAGTTAGATGGCTACAAAAATTGTCATTTGATACAATTGAGATTTTAGCATCTGGAAAAGGCAATTGTCAAAGCAACTAAAAACATGACAAAACGAATATCAAAGTATTGAAATTAAGATACAGGATAAATAAATACATATTGAGAATATTGGCTACAAATAAGATCAGTATTAAGTATTGTCATGTTACCAGCATGAATTTTCATTTTCTGAGTACACAATAGTTGTGTTTAGAAATAAAGTCATATGACCATTTTCAAATGAATATTGCTGTTATAAAGGATGATTGTAAAGAGAGTTGACTGTACATGACGAAAAAATAACTGACATTGCATTGATAACTCGAAACTTTGCATTCTGGGAAATACAGACCATAGATGACATTAAAATAAAAACAACAGCAGCTATCTCAGAAAAATGAGATAAAAGCAGACATAGATGACATTAAAATAAAAACAACAGCAGCTATCTCAGAAAGATGAGATAAAAGCAGTCATAGATGACATTAAAATAAAAACAACAGCAACTATCTCAGAAAGATGAGATAAAAGCAGACATTCTCATATAACATGAACAAGATAAATAACAAGATGTCTGATATAAGAAGGAGAATTAAAAAAAATAAAATGGAGATTAAAAAAAACCATTCCCATATAAGATAAATCAGATAAAAAATACAAACCATTTTCATTTAAGATAATTAAGTAAAAAAAAAAAAAAAAAAAAGCATTCTCATACAAGTTGGATGAGATTTAAAAAAACTGCAACCATTCTTCTTATATAAGATGGATGAGAAAAAACAAAAAAGCTATTCTCATATATATATATATATACACACCGGTATATATATAGTTTTTCATACATACATGTAGGATAATTTGTCTGGGTGTCTTATTGAATTTTCCACCGTACATAACACAATTAAGATCCTATCTGTTGAGTCAGTCTCTGCCGAAAACAAATTATGTGTACAGCATTTCATCATTAAACAACAATGTAATTCTTACTTCTGGTAAAAAATGAATGGTATTTGTCACATGTAATTATTAGTAAACACACTTACATAACAATAAAATCTCATTTTATTTATGCCATTGGTTCAATAAATTTTGCGTTATAAACGAGTTTCGTAGTTTTGTTTTGGTTTGGTTTTTTTTTTTTTTTTTTTTTTTTTTTCTTTTTTTTTTTTTTTTTGTGCTAATCAACTTGGTCACCTTAACACAAGATTTGTTTTACTTTTAAAAGTTGGTTTAACTGTTGTAGGCATGTAAAAATATTCAAATTACGTTAAAGAAAGTTGAAAATCAAAGTCAGGTGTAGGAAAAAAATCTGGCCTAACCAGGACCCAAACCCATCAGGCCCAGTCGACCATACAAGCCTTATATTGACTACCTGTAATTGAGTTAGTCAAGGCATGTAATTCTATTGATTTCATGTTTTGTCTCAGAGAGAAAAACAATAAAAAATTATCAACTTTAAAAAGCTGTTTTAAAAATTGATGTTGAAAGCAATAAAATCAAGGCCATTTTAACAATGTTTGACATGCAAACACAACATTGATATCTCCAGATGCTATGAGTTGTATTGCTGACATTTCTTTTTGAACAAAGATGACTGATATTTTTTCTTTTGGTGTCTTTTAACTGTGTTCTCTTCTTTCTGATGACATTTTACTCCAAAAGGTCATGATTGCTTTCTTAAAAGATTTTAATATTCATGATATACTTAAAGGTATTTGTATACAATTCCAGTGGTAATTTTCTACATTACCATGCACTAAAAAGACACAAGTATGTAATTCTTTTCAATTTCATTGGCTGTTCTATAGACTTACTTCAAATATCATGTTTGGGTGTATCAGGTAGTTTTACATTTTTCTGTAGTTGCCATAGTAACCAAGAAAATGACAGAATAAACATTTTTGTTGACAGACAGGTAAAAAAATAAAAATTCCAAAGTAGAATGCTGAAATTTAGTGTATATACTTGTAACAGAGGTGGGGCACTTAGATAAATGTCAGCTGATTATCTTTGAAGACTATAAAAATAAGATTATTTATTGGAAATTCTATTTCTAAGTCACTTCAAATATTTCATTTAAAATTCTACTTCTGGCATTCATAGCTTAAATGTATCTCTGAAACAAATTGATTTATTTACCATGTGTAATGGGATAGGTTTTTTTAAACTAAAATTTCTGAATTTATTGAAAACTTAGTCTGGGGAATGCACTAATGTGCATTTGAGATGAAATTCAATTTTGTTACTGTGTATTTATGTGGAAACCTTTTGGGGTAAATATTTTAAATTATAACGAAATTGCAGTTTTCAATTTTAGTTGGTTTTGAAAAGCATTTTACAACATGGATCTTGCAATTTATACAAAATATATTTAACCAAACTTTATTACAAATCTAGCTTTGTTTAAATTGGCTTATTACTTTAGTCATGTCTAACAAATACTAGCTCTGAAAGGCTTGGAAGAAAACAGAGCTTTCTGTAATTATTTACAGACAATGAAAAAATGCTTATCTCAACTTTACCAATGCTATATAACTCCAACTGCTACAAATGCTATATAACTCCCAAGATTGAAAAGAATGTTTAAATGGTGTTTTATGCCCCAATCAAGATTCTTTAACTTCTATTGAGGTTGTCAGTTCTGGAATGTTGAAGAAAACGGAGAAAATGCCCAGTGAAAACCATCACAATTTAAAGGGTGATAACTTATACTTTAAAGGCTATATAATAGATCAATATACTGCATTGTAAGTTGGCATCCCTGAATTAATTTTGTTTAAAAAAATTAAAATCAAAAAGACGATGATAGATTAATTTAAAACTCATTACATAACAGGTCAGAGAGTTTAGTGTAGATCAAGTTTTCTCTGTAAATGGAGGGTTTGTGTTGGACCAAAACTAAATTTTAAAATGTACTTATCCTTCAGAAGGAAAATTACTTGGTCCTTTTGAAATCTTAAAGTTAATACACCATTGCGACTATATTACCCTCATTGCTAATTTCTATATTCACAAATATTCATTTATATAGCTGGTGACACGTTGATATAAACAAAAGAAATTACCTTGACATTATAAGTTGGTTTACATATAAAACCAAGAATAGTAAGTTAGAGAGGGCATATCCCCCCAAATATTCAATCAGCAGGCCAATGCTCACACCTGCCAGATTTGATTGTAGAAAAAAGTCATTTTTCTAAAAGCCAAATAAATCTTGATTTGCATACAATAGTAATCAACATTCGCAATATGTGCATTTTCCTGTTATAACTAGTAAATAAAGGTCAAGGTTAAATTTAAAGGAAGTACAGAAAGATCATGTCAAAATCAAGGTCAAGGTTAAATTTAAAGGAAATACAGAAAGACCATATCAAAATCAAGGTCAAGGTTAAATTTAAAGGAAGTACAGAAAGATCATGTCAAAATCAAGGTCAAGGTTAATTTTAAAATTTTCGAAAAAAGTCAATACGTGTAAAACCAAGAATAAAATTAGTGTTCTTGTTTCGTGTCACAAATATTGATGTTTTTAACCCGTGAAAAAAGTGGACCTAAACAGTAATTATTTTCTTACTTTCTCTGATGTCCGTCTCAGAAATTATTGTGTATGTTGTATAGATCAGGGTTATATAGATTTAATTACACTTTAAAGAATTTTACATAGAAACACGCTCTTTATAAATACTGTGCATGCAAATTACGACATTCTGTGTGTCTTTAAATGTCAACTAATTGCTCATCATATCTCACTCGGGGTTCCATTTAACTATCAAATAAAGTGGCGGTTTTTATGTCAACATATTGAAATAAATTGCTATCTTTACTACTGGAACTCCTTACAGTTGCAGGGTATAATGTTAGGCTATATATTGAAGCTCTTCACTGATGGAGGGAATAATGGTAGGTTATGTGTTCATCTACAAATCAATTAAATCTGTAATTAACGTGCAATGATATCAAAATAGTTCTGGATGGTTCCAAATATGTAGTTGTCAACAAAACTCTCTCCTATACAATATGTAAAAAGTAAACTATAATTTGGATTTAATTGATTTGAGGAAGAAAATGAACTCTTAAACATTAGACAAAGAAAAGTTTAATGTGAGACTAAAATCTGAAATAATTGTTGTAGTCTAAGATAGGAGTGTTATTTTGTTGCATGCAACTGAAAAGAGATACGATGTGCTTGGAAACATTAAAGATATGCTGGTATATAAACTGACATTTCTATTATTATGACTATCAGTTACAATAAAACATGTTACTTCATAATCAAATATTTTGTTGACATGTTCAGTAAACAGACTTTTTTCAGATAAGTTTTCTTTTGCCTTTTTTGATTTTTGGAAGAATTTTTTGTTTGAAACATCATGCAAAACAGAGAAAATTATTCTCATAAATTTTATGAATTAGATTTGTTTTTATTGAATTCAAACACAGAAATAAAAGATATTCTCATATCAACATTTTGTATTTGTAGTAGTAATGATATCTTTTCATTTTTAAATTAGCTTTTGTTATGATACTGCAGAAGCACACTATGCCAGATACATTTCATTGGTTTATTATTTCTGTAAAGCTTACATTTACACATAGTTAATGAAATAAGAATAGCAAGTCTTGCTTCAAAAGAACTGTTGTTTGATAAGTCACATGACCTTGACACAAACATAACTCAGGGTCAAGGTCAGCTATTATATCCCCTGTATCAATTGTATAGTATTTTCCATTCATGTATCTAATTCACTTTAGTATCAGTTAAATATTTTTTTTAAAAAAATATGTTTGTAAAATCTTAACCAAAACTTTTGCAACAATGTGGACAATAATGATCTTACAATAGTTTGATGGCTGAGAACTTTTTTAACTATAATTTTGTAATCTTTCTCTTACTGAAAAACACCAAAATGAAGTACAAATCACAAGATACACAATGCTGAAAACATCAACATAAAGTACCAATCACAAGTTACACAATACTGAAAACATCAAAATGAAGTACCAATCACAAGATACACACTACTGAAAACATCACAATGAAGTACCAATCACAAGATACACAATACTGAAAACATCACAATGAAGTACCAATCACAAGATACATAATACTGAAAACATCAAAATGAAGTACCAATCACAAGATACTCAATACTGAAAACATCAAAATGAAGTACCAATCACAAGCTACACAATACTGAAAACATCAAAATAAAGTCCTAATCTGTGATTCTGCAATAAGTGTTTCTTATCAGTTTCTTTACCTTGAACCAAATCTTAAAATCAATATGAAAAGAGGTAATAAAAAATATCTTAATTGACATTGTCAAATATAGTCATGACTTTTCTACTTATCAAGCAAGTATAGAATTTATCCATGAATGCAATAATTAGTTTAGGAAAACGGAGTAATTAAGAGAACCCCGCAGCATCGACTATTCTATAATTATGAGTAAAATCCAATTACACACTCAAAAATGCGGAATTGAAGTCAGCCATCCTTTTATATGTCAGGATATTTTTTTTCCGACACAATAGCACTTTTACTCATTCCAGTAAGAATGATTGATTTATGTACTTGTGTTTAGCCCAAAAAGATTTCTTTGGGAAAATCTTTTTATTATTATCATTAAATATAAAGAATATATCCTCTAGATACGATTTGTTCTTGTTGAGTGGAAGAAAATTTGCTAAGTACCAGAATATTTTCTGCTAGTTTATAAATGCATGTTTTTCTTTAAGCTTAGTAAAGAGACAGCCTGTGGTAGAACTAACTGTAGAAACTATATCTACATATTAGGTCCATTGGTTTTTATGTTGTTTAACATCACATCAGCAAATTTTAGCTATTTGTGAGCAAGTTAAGTGTGTTGTCTTGTACTAGCATGGACAGTGCTAGCTCACTGAGTTAATATGCCACAGACTAGGATCCCACTCTCCCAGCCACAGACTAGGATACCACACTCCCAACCACAGATAAGAATACCACACTCCCAGCCACAGATTAGGATACTTCTCTCCCAGCCACAGATTAGGATACCACACTCCCAGTCACAGTTTAGAATAGCACTCTCTCAGCCACAGCTTAGGATACCACTTTCCCAGGCACAGACTAGGATACCACTCTCTCAGCCACAGATAAGAATACCACACTCCCAGCCACAGACTAGGATACCACTCTCTCAGCCACAGATAAGAATACCACACTCCCAGCCACAGATTAGGATACCACACTCCCAGCCACAGATTAGGATACCACTCTCCCAGCCCATTATTCTGGCTTCTGGTAAACAAGTTTACACTCCCATCATCTTAATGCTGGGAGCTGTATCTCAAATTTTAAGGTCTCATGTATGACCTGGCAAGGGTTTGAACCCCTGACCTCCTAAGGCAGACACTGAACCACCAGGGCAGGATATCTACATTTTTGGGAATACCTGTTTTAATAATTCTGTAAGACAAGCTTTATTATGTACATTACATCAAGGTGTCATTCTAAGTAATGTACATAATAAGTAATTTTATTTTGGTACTACTTAGCTCATCAGTATGCTACCATTTTTTTTTCTTATACTTAAGTCTGAAAAAAATTATTTCTATGTTTTGGTACCAAAAAAAAAAGTAAGGATTGATTTGACTTTGGGCATACTTTTTATGTTTTATGTTAATATTTAAAAATATTTTAGCCAATCATATTACATACTGTGGGGGCTAATAATTGCATAAATGAAGCATTTTAAAAAATATTTTAGCCAATCATATTACATATTATGGGGTTAATTATTGCATAAATGAAACATTTAAAAATATTTAGCCAATCATATTACAATGTACATACTTTGGGGGCTAATAATTGTATTAATGAAACATTTAAAAATATTTTAGCCAATCATATTACATACTGTGGGGACTATTTTGGCCAATCATATTACATACTGTGGGGGGCTAATAATTGCATAAATGAAACAAACACCACAGAGAAGTAGTCTGGGATACTTGATATTTAAATGTTTACATCTAATATAGCAGGTAGGCGTTTTATTGTCTGAATCTAATAAATGTAATACATTATTGGTTTTTAGGAACTTTATCTTGGAAATAAATGAAAAAAAAATCTTTTGTTCATTTTACTTTATGTACATGATTATTTTTATTTTACTATGTGATTAAAAAAAAAAAACACTTAGATTTTAAAGAATATATCATTCTTTATTACATTTAATAAAAAATAATTAGGTCACATATATTAAACTTTGTCAGGTCACATATATTAAACTTTGTCTAGTTCCCTCAATTTTTTTTTTTTTTTTTTTGAAACCTACAGGAGAATCTTTTAAGGACTATTATCAGCATACCACATGACATCCATTTATAAAGGTGCAGAACATTGGATTCCAATGAATACAGAACTACATCATTTGACCTTTATTTTTCCTAGAAATTGGAATGTAAATGTTTTCCACACACAAAAAAAAAATAAGTTGAAATGACCTTTTCAGAACTTTTCTTGGAAATAGATATAAGGAAAAATATTATCACATTCTGTTTAGTATTTGGCAAACTTACTGGGATTTACTGCTGGTTTAATGGCAAAAGTAATGTTATAACCTAAATTTTATTTTGAAAAAAACTTAGCTGTATGATAATTGCAGTTATACTGTTGTTATTTATTCATTATTTATTTATTTATTTATTTGTTTACTAGTATTTATTTTTATTTATTTGATTAGATTAGATTGTATTGGACTATCATTACATTAATTTTTGGGGTTTTTAAACTTATTTTCATTTTAACTTTTTAAAATTTTATTTATCTATTTATTTTTTATTTATTTCTCATTTTATTATTTTTTTTTTTATTTTGCAAAGTATATCATTGTGTTTAATTTTATACATGTACTGACTACATGTATTATGCTCAGTATATACAGTAAAACTGGTCTAAGCCAAACATGGACTGTACATTTTGTTTACATAAGTCTGTGCTTCTGTACCATACATATTTATTATCTAACACTGTTTTAGTGAATACTATGGATAACTCTGTTTTTTTTTTTTTTTTTTTTTGTATTTTTTTTTTTTTTTTTTTTTTTTTTTTTTTTTGTCCAAACAGGTTTAAGTTGACCTAGGTAGACTAGTTGTCTAAGTATGCACTTGCAGATCACAACGATAATCCACACTTTGGTTTAATCCCACTTTGACAGATCCTTGTGTGAGGTATTTGTAAGTTCACTTGCCAAAGGTCAGTTGTTTTCCATGGGCACTCCAGTTTCCCCATGCTGTGAACTGACATAATCTTGATGTGGCATAAAAAAAAAATTAAACCAATCCAATTCCAAAAGTGTTGAATTTTTCAGGGATTCAAAAACTGAAACTCCCTGACAAGTCAAAATCATAGTTTCTCTTCATGTTGATTACATTGTGTTTTTGTGATTCATTTTAAAGGTTTCCCAGAACAAAGATAGGTATTTTTTAAAGATGATGAAAAAGTACTGGTAGTCTGTTTCCTATTTAATCTGTGTTGGGTTTAAAAGGGTTTTTCATGATATCAGAAATAGATATCGGTTTACCCAACAAACTCGGTTAGAGAAATGTTAATAAAAGATATAAATCAACAAGAATTTATTTTTTTATTTACAGTGGAGAATTGTAACCAGCATATAGTAAGTACAATTAGGAAAGAAGGTATTATAGAAAGTCAGCACTATCCACATGGACCATACCAATCCTCTATCAGATGTATATACGAATTTCAAGGCTCAGGATATGAGAGAATACAGATTGTTTTTCTTGGTATGAATTTGGTATACTCAGGCGGAGACCCATATGAGCCTTATGAGTAAGTGCTTCATTGAATTATGTAATTAACTATTTCAACTACACCATTTGTTCAGTCAGAGTTTAATTTATGATTAAAGAGTTTACTTAATAGAATAAGAAATAATTGGATTTTGAAACATTTACAAAGCGATGGCTTTAAAGCATGGTTTTATGTATCGCATACCTTTCAATGCATAGATTTGACTCTCATTTTGTGCAGATTCTGGTGTGAAAACGTTTGTCACTTTGCTTTCTGGTTTTCACCATTTTCCTTCAACATCTTGGGATTGTGTTAAGTAATAGTGTTTTGCACCCCAGTCAAGATTCTTTCACTTTTTTATATCAGGGAGGTTGGTTCTGGGATGGTGGAGGAAACTGGAGTGCCTTGAGAAAACCCCCAAGCTTGGGCAGTAAACTGACAAACTTTCTCAAACTAGGATCTACTCGGGTAGGATTCTAACCTAGGCAGTAAGATGATCTGTGATAACCTAGCACGAGCTTTCGACCACTTGGCCATCAAGGCCCCTATTCAACATCTTTAAACTTACTACCTTGATATGAGTAAGAGATATTGACTGGTGTGTAATACTTTTTACACCATTATAGCTGCTGACATTGTAATGGAGAAAATACTGGCTTATTGAAATGTTGACACCACAGTCAAGATTAATTTATTCATATCCAGGTAAAAAGATCATGATTGATGTAGAAAACTGGAGTTCCTGTAGAAAAAAAATACAAAACTTCGAAAGCAAAATGGCAAACTTTCTGTTACACAAGGATCTGTCAGTATTGGATTAAAACTTGGACAGCTTTGGGCAATGTCAACTTTTCTGATCTTGTTTGGTTTGAGATATAGCAAATTTGTTCTTTATGACAAACCATAAGTAACAGATGTGTTTGAAAAAAAAAGAAGAATTTATGCCTCAGTTATTCCCCAAAAAGGGAAATGAAATGGATGAATATCTTAAAAAGGAATTAATAAATTAAATAACACATTTAATCATTTAGTATTATAGATATTAAAATGAAAAATGTTTATTCATCATTCAACATTTAGACACACACACACACACACACACACACACACATATATATATATATATATGCTTCTTGATACTGATTATTTATTGTCAAGTCTTGTGTCAATACAAACTTATGATTGGCCCTTTAATTTTTATTGACATGAAACTGTGCTCTACCCACTTAACCACTGATACTAATTGGGTTACAATTAAATTTTACTACATTATTGTGTTTCAGCAATTTTGAAAAAATTGTTGAATCATTATTTTTTGATACAATCAATCAAAATTTTAATCAAATGGTTGTTGTGATTAGCTGATCATAGTTAAAAAGAAGCTTTTCAGATGAAAAAGCAATCTTATTGAGATAGAACAAACATGTTCCTAGAGTCTTTAATTTGAATTCAGCCGATTTGTCAGCTAAACTCAATAATTTGATCATGAAAATTAGAATTCTGTTCTGCACTTATAGTATCAAAGAAAGAAAATCTAATTTTCAGAATATCACAATTTGCTCTTATTCAACATTTTTTATTTACTATTTCAAACAGTAATACCCAGATTTTGAGATTTTATGGTGTTACTAAGGATGGTATCATTATGTTAAGATTGGTTATAATAAAACATGAATAAGGAAGATGTAATAACAGCATAAGATTGTATGGTGAAACTCAAAGTTTTTGAGAATTTGTTGTTCACCTAAAGCACATATTTACAGATCACAGTGCCTCTCACCACAAAGGTTCCAATCCCATACAGGCCAAATCCTTGTGAAAAAAAGTTGATCACTTTGCTTGTGCAAGATTAGTAGATTTCTTAAGGCACTCTGGTTTCTTCCACCATTTCTTAACTAACCACTTTAATATAAGTGAAAGAATCTTGACTGAGGGCATAAAACATCTTTCTTCACCCCATTTCACCCTACTCTGTTGATCATGATCATCAGGTCATGGCAGAAAAAAAAATAGAAAAACAAGTACTAGTATATTGGATGCAGAAAAATAGTGTCTGAATAAATAGATTAAGTGACCACTGGATAAAAATCTGGTACAGTCTTGTAGCTAGCAGAGTCAATAAATGAAAATATAACTCAATTTATCTGCATTATAAAAATTGTAAATTATAAATATTGTTATCAATCACTAGGAGAACATTTTAACTTTACTGTTGTTATGGAAACACAAACAGTGAAGTATATCCAAATATAGCACAAACTTAATAAAATGATATTGACACCATAAAAATGATTTGTACATATTGTGGAAGACCATTGACAAATAACAATATAACAGGCGATGTTTATTATTGTTAATATCACTGTCTATCACAAACCGAATATCTGAAAGTTATTTCAGGATCCAGAGAAAATGTAGTAGGGTTTTCTTTTTATGCAGGAAGGAAATGTTAGAACAAGATAAATTAAAAATAGAAAAGATGACAGCTTGTATACATATTGTTTACTTCATAAAACCAAGCACAGAGTTGTATACATCTGTTGTTAATATAGTAAAAAAAAATTTAAAAAATAACTTGATATATCTAAACAATGTTTAGATATGGTAAACATTACCATCCATCACAAATAGAAAATCTAAATCATGGAGAATTCTTTAGCAAAACGCAATTGAATATCTTTTTGCTTTCTGTGGTATGGCAAAAGAAGAAATTCTATAGAAAAAGTCCTGACAGAATAAATGGATTGACATTTACTCCCTTATAAATTAGGCTCGGACTTGAATGTAAAATTGTAGACCAATGAAAACAGTTTGATGTATCAGGTGTAAACATCGCCATCCATCACAGACAAATATATGTCTAAATGTGTTTATATATCACATTTAAGAAGAATGCTGGCTGCAGATTCCGTCTTTTGATTAGAAGGTGTTGCATCAGAAACACCTGAAAAATAAAAAAAAAATAAATTGAATGCCATAAAGATGGTGTAATGAATGGATTTATAATCTCTTGGTTAAATTACAGCTCTGTAGATTGTACAATTATACCGTAGACCTGATATATCAGGAGCAGGTCAAATATTGAAAACCTTTTCATCCATCATGAACAGAACATTTCTAGTCACATGTCTATACTATAACAGAGATTTCTGCGTATAAATGCTGACATTATTTTGTCTTTAGGTCCATTCGATAACATGATTGATAGTTATGTCAGACGGCAGTAAAAGAAAAATGTAAACAGAGATCGTTATTAATGATCAATCAATCACATAACCAATGATCATGAAAATATCATTTTTCTTCTTTTGGAAGATAATTTAGATCATGTCAAAAAATATTATGTAATAAATACAAAACTTCATGGATATATTAAAACATTCATACATCTTGAGTCAGAATTTGATAGATTTTGACATTTTGTAAAAATTGACTTAAAATTTATCTGTCTTCATTTTCTTAATAGGACACAGCAACTTTATATATATAAACAAATGCTGTGGAGCAATAATTTAATGCACATAAAATATCATTTTATATGATTTTTTTTTTGTTGAGCCTGGCATTGCCATAAGGTGAGACTTAGGTGTTACTTGTCCGGTGTCATCGTAGATGGCGGTGTGTCAAAATATGAAAGTTTATGTTAAAGTAATTTTGTACTCAATCAAAAACTAACCAGGCAAGACATTTAAACTCTTGTTTATTTATATTATTCCTCATAAATTTGTTTTTCTAATAAAGCATTTTACTCTGGGTGATATTTTACAAGATGGGAGGGTCTGTATTTTATTTGCTTACATCACATGATAATACTTAATGATGTAATATTACACTACCTAAAAGTACATCTTAACCTGAATAGTTTAATCAGTGAACACAAATACAAAGTTACAGTCAGGAACAGTAACTTTCATACCATACAATCACAGTATGAAAGGAACAATAAAGTCAGGAACAGTAACTCTTAGATAAAACGATCAGTCTGAAAGGAACTAAGTAACTCTAGGGTAAAACTAGTATCTGTTTTAAGATGGTATCGATTTGGTATATCTGACAGATATAAAAGATCATTAATTCACAAAGTAGGCTACTTATTGACAAATAGATCACTACTTTTATCGACACAACAATCACTTATCCACAAAGTAGGCTGCTTATAAATAAAACAATCACTTATCCACAAAGTAGGCTACTTATAAATAAAACAATCACTTATCCACAAAGTAGGCTACTTATAAATAAAACAATTACTAATCCACAAAGTAGGCTACTTATAGATATAAAACAATCTCTTATCCACAAAGTTGGTTACTTATAGATATAAAACAATCACTTATCCACAAAGTAGGCTACTTATAGATATAAAACAATCACTTATCCACAAAGTAGGCTGCTTATAATAAAACAATCACTTATCCACAAAGTAGGCTACTTATAAATAAAACAATCACTTATCCACAAAGTAGGCTACTTATAAATAAAACAATTACTAATCCACAAAGTAGGCTACTTATAGATATAAAACAATCTCTTATCCACAAAGTTGGTTACTTATAGATATAAAACAATCTCTTATCCACAAAGTAGGCTGCTTATAAATAAAACAATCACTTATCCACAAAGTAGGCTACTTATAAATAAAACAATTACTAATCCACAAAGTAGGCTACTTATAGATATAAAACAATCACTTATCCACAAAGTAGGCAACTTATAAATAAAACAAACACTTATCCACAAAGTAGGCAACTTATAGATAAAACAATCACTTATCCACAATAGGCAACTTATAGATAAAACAATCACTTATCCACAAAATAGGCCACTTATAAATAAAATAATCACTATCCACAAAAAAGGCTACTTATAAATAAAACAATCACTTATACACAAAGTAGGCTACTTATAGATATAAAACAATCACTTATCACAAAGTAGGCAACTTATAGATAAAACAATCACTTATCCACAAAATAGGCTACTTATAAATAAAACAAACACTTATCCACAAGTAGGCAACTTATAAATAAAACAATCACTTATCCACAAAATAGGCTACTTATAAATTAAACAATCACTTATCCACAAATTAGGCTACTTATAAATAAACAATCACTTATCCACAAAGTAGGCTACCTTTAAATAAACAATTACTTATCCACAAAATAGGTTACTTATAAATAAAACAATTACTAATCCACAAAGTAGGCAACTTATTGATAAAACAATTACTTATCCACAAAGTAGGCAACTTATTGATAAAACAATCACTTATCCACAAAGTAGGCTACCTAGTGATAAAACAATCACTTTTCCACAAAGTAGGCTACCTTTAAATAAAACAATTACTTATCCACAAAGTAGGCTACTTATAAATAAAACAATCACTTATCCACAAAGTAGGCTACCTTTAAATAAAACAATCACTTATCCACAAAGTAGGCTTTTTATAAGTAAAACAATCACTTATCAACAAAATAGGCTACTTATCAATAAAACAATTACTTATCCACAAAGTAGGCTACTTATTGATAAAACAATCACTTATCCACAAAGTAGGCTATTTATAAATAAAACAATCACTTATCCACAAAGTAGGCTACTTATCAATAAAACAATCACTTATCCACAAAGTAGGCAACTTATTGATAAAGCAATCACTTATCCACAAAGTAGGCTACTTATAGATAAAACAATCACTTATCCACAAAGTAGGCTACCTTTAAATAAAACAATCACTTATCCACAAAGTAGGCTACTTATCAATAAAACAATCACTTATCCACAAAATAGGCTACTCATAAATAAAACAATTACTTATCCACAAAGTAGGCTACTCATAAATAAAACAATCACTTATCCACAAAGTAGGCCACTTATAAATAAAACAATCACTTATCCACAAAGTAGGCTATTTATAAGTAAAACAATCACTTATCCACAAAGTAGGCTACTTATAGATATAAAACAATCACTTATCAACAAAGTAGGCAACTTATAAATAAAACAATCACTTAATCCACAAAGTAGGCAACCTATTAAAAAAACAATCACTTATCCACATAGTTGGCTACTTATATATATAAAATAATCACTATCCACAAAATAGGCTACTTATAAATAAAACAATTACTTATCCACAAAGTAGGCTACTTATAAATAAAACAATCACTTATCCACAAAGTAGGCTACTTATAGATATAAAACAATCACTTATCCACAAAGTAGGCAACTTATAAATAAAACAATCACTTATCCACAAAGTAGGCAACCTATTAAAAAAACAATCACTTATCCACATAGTTGGCTACTTATATATATAAAATAATCACTATCCACAAAATAGGCTACTTATAAATAAAACAATCACTTATCCACAAAGTAGGCTACTTATAAATAAAACAATCACTTATACACAAAGTAGGCTACTTATAGATATAAAACAATCACTTATCCACAAAGTAGGCAACTTATAAATAAAACAATCACTTATCCACAAAGTAGGCTACTTATAAATTAAACAATCACTTATCCACAAAGTAGGCAACTTATAAATAAAACAATCACTTATCCACAAAGTAGGCTACTTATAAATAAAACAATCACTTATCCACAAAGTAGGATACTTATATATTAAAAAAATCACTTATACACAAAGTAGGCCACAGGTTGACAAAAAATTGCTAGTTCACAAATAGGCTCTTTACTGACAAAGGTCACCATTCAACAAAGTAGGTTACTGGCAAAAAATTACCAGTCCACAAAATCAGTTACTGATAAATAAGATCACCTATCCACGAAGTAGGCTACTGACAAAAACCATCAATGATCTACAGAGTAGGCTACTAAATAAATGACCAATGGTCATTTATCTTGTAGAATTAGGTAGGCTATTTACTGACTGACTAAAAAAAGTCAGCAATACACAAAGTAAGCTTCTAACTGATTAAATGCTTATAATCCAAATAGAATGTTTCTAAGGGCACAAATGAACAAAATAAGCTACTGTTGACCGACAAAGAAGTTTTCTAATCTACAAAGTAGGCTACTATTGACTGACAAAAAGGTTACTTGTCCTCAAAAGTAGGCTACTATGAAGTAGAAGGTCACTTATCCAAAAAAGTCAACTTTTTAATAGGCTTCTAGCAAAGAAAGAAGCCTGAAAATTGATAAAACAAGCTACTAGGCAACAAATGTGTGTCAGTCAACATAGATAGTAAAGTATGAATATATATTGTCTAAAGCTAAAATGTTTGTAGTTTTGGAAATGAAAGATGGAATGTTGGCATCCTATTGTTTAACATTACATTGGCCATTTTTAGCAATTTCCAACAAAATTATTTTTATTCATCTCTGGGAATAATCTGTAACTCATGCAGTGATGGGTGTTATTTGATGGTCAAATCTGTCTTGGTGTTGTAAAGTATGAATATATATTGTCTAAAGCTAAAATGTTTGTAGTTTTGGAAATGAAAGATGGAATGTTGGCATCCTATTGTTTAACATTACATTGGCCATTTTTAGCAATTTCCAACAAAATTATTTTTATTCATCTCTGGGAATAATCTGTAACTCATGCAGTGATGGGTGTTATTTGATGGTCAAATCTGTCTTGGTGTTGTAAACCAGCAATATCATGTTGATCAAGAATTCCTTACCATTGCATTATAATTTATTAAATTTTGTCTTTTTCAGTTGTGCTGGACAGGATTCGTTGACAATTATATTAAGATTGAAAAATGATGAAGGAAAACCAAAAGACAAAAAAACATGGACATATTGTGGAAGTAAAATGCCAAAAAGTTTAATGTCCAATGGACCATGGATGAAAATTGAATTTAATACAGAAAGTTCACAGCGAAAACCAGGTGCTGGATTTCAGTTTAAATATAGTATACGAAAAGGTAATAACAAATTTTAACATACATATCAGCCATTACAAGTTCTGGACACCCTGGTTTCCTCTACTGTCTCAAACTGACCTTGATATACGTGAATGAAGGTGAAAGGTCACATCCTATGTTTGCCGAGGATTAAACTTTATTACACTACTTAACTCCGTTTAACATGGCTTAACTTATACTTTTATAGATAAATATTTTGTCACTGTCAACCACTGAAATAAGTTAGAAATAAAAATCTATCTTTCTTAACAATGTGTACTAATCAGTTAATAGAATCAGTTGTGGTCAAATCATTACTAGATATAGATATGTACATAGACAATTTTTACAACTTGACACCAAAAGTAGATCACAGACTTCATAGATGTTTCAGAAAGTATACAATGCCTGTAAATTGTCTGGGTGTGTGGGGGGGTCCTCACAGTCAGAAAATAGGACCACAGATTTTTGTTTTTCCAAAGAGTAAAATGGTTACATTACATTTCTAAGGCATGATCTCAATATTTAAAAATCTTGATTTTTCAGAAAAATTAATTTCTTAACACTATTTTTTAAAGATAAGAATAATTTAATTTGAAGAGAAGTAACCTTTTTCCGGGAACTGAATAAATTTTCCAGTACTCTTAACTAGAAATACCGATAGGTTATTTCTTTCTGTTTTAA
Organism: Tegillarca granosa; assembly: GCA_029721355.1. Classification (NCBI taxonomy): domain Eukaryota; kingdom Metazoa; phylum Mollusca; class Bivalvia; order Arcoida; family Arcidae; genus Tegillarca; species Tegillarca granosa. The sequence goes on from CM056596.1 coordinate 15,158,785, forward strand.
GTAAGGAGACAAGAAAAGGTAAGATGTGTCCTGTGTTAAACTGTGGCCTTGATTACAAACAGTTTTTGTAATTGAATTGGAGTATAGAATAAAAATTAATGATCGATAGATTAGTCATTTTATGTGACAATCCAATTTGCAGAGTACATAAAACCCCAAAGTTCAAACAGGAAATCAACACTCATTTAAATAATTTCAATGTGTAAAATAAGCTCAGATCTTTGGATGTGGTCACATTATTCTGTTTTAATGCTGAGTGAAAAGGTAGGCCACATCAAATGTTTGACCTTGTTTTGAAGCTGCAATAAGTTTTCCTGGGTAAAATATTAAAATGGTGCTAATCTAATTAATGATGTTCCTAATGAACAATGTTACATTTGGTTTAACGATAAAAACTCAAATAAATACAGAAATAACAATAATTTGCCAGTGAGATGTAGCCTGTGGGATTTAATTTTAGAACATGGTTACATCATAAGAAACTGGGTCATTTAAACACAACTTACAAAACAGAGAAATACGATAAATTAAACAAAGAATTTCATTAAATTTGTCATTTGTGACTTTGTAAGGGATATGTAATACCATTGTGAATACATATGGATATTAATGTCGGACAATTAATACAACTTGTCAGGCTTCACCATTGATTCTTTGGAATTTCCATGCATCCGTGTGCATGCTCCAAGCAAATAATAATCATCATAAAACATTGACCAACCGGTTAGAGGATTCCATTTATTTACAACAAATAGGATTCAAATTTTAAAAAATGAATCTCACGGATTGTGATAAGAAGTTATCTATTTAAAAAATATATATTTTTAGAAAATCAAAAAAAAATTCAGAAAATTGAAAAACTTAATGCAGCTTTAAAATCTTTTTTTTTAATCTTATTTTAAAAAAAAAACAACAAAATAATATATGGAGATCCATTTAAGCATAGGGCTTCAAACTCCTTAAAGTACAAATTTGCTCATTTTAACACATTATCTTTAATCAGCTCAAATCCTTTGGGGATGATTTTAAAAGTATAATCTTAAGAGATTTTTATTTAATAAGTCAGTATAAGTCTTCAGCAACAAGTGCTGATAACATGCTTGGTAAAGATATATTACGTTAGATTACTTCCATTTTACAGCGTTTTGTCAATCATTAAAATAAAATCAATTTCTTGGAATGAAATTTTATTGATTCTGATGAGCTTGACTTTAAACCCTTGTTCATTACTCATAAATAATGGTTAGCATTCGAGATTTTGACATTTCAATTTCTTTTTAAATATACTGTAAATGTAAATCTGCGACAGGTCCATTATTTATGGTGAGGTAGGATAGGTAATGGTAGGCCATTGACTGTGAGTACTTAGAGGTGAACAAAATTAAAAATATATAACATGCATATAAAAAGCAATAGGACATTGCCTGCCTTTATAATCATAAAAAATCACATGACAGCACAAAATACAACATATTTAAGATCCATCTTGATGTAATATACTCCATGCTTCATGCATGCCATACATGTTTATAAGTTAACAAAATCATAAACCAAAAAAAAAGTTTATATTATTTCTGGAATTATAAATAAAAATGACAAAAAACAACATAAATTTCTAGCATTATAAATAAAAACAAAAAGTTTATTTTATTTTCTAGAACTGAACCAAACACATCTTTCTCTGTAATTCCCAGCAAATTTATTGTATTTATGATTATATAAAAATATCAAATTATTGAATATGACTATTGTTTTTTGTTGTTGGATGATTATGGTTTACTCTAAATTATCAGTATGCATGTGCGCTTTATTTTTTGTAACACCAGTTATTATAATTACTATCTGTAAGGATCATTTAGGAATGATTTAGTGAAACATGAGTCTGACTCTTTAGGAACTGTAACAGCATTCACAGGTCGAAAGAATAAGTGTTGGTTAATGCTCGAGTAATAATATGAAAGTGATGATGGAACTTTACTCACTTGCATAAAATTGTGATAGAAGATGAAAAAAACATCATCTTATTATTGTTGGTATATTTTTACATATAAGAATAACACAAGACTTGAAAATAGGTTGGAATAATCACTGGTATTTGAATTACAAAGTTCTAATAGGAGTTATTTTAATTATTGAAAATATGGTTGGTTCCAGCCAATTACTTGGTAACAGAAGCTCCATTGTAATACAGCTTTTTGATGGAGGTGACAGTGTGTATGGTCAGACTTTTGCCATATTGCTCTCTTTATTTATTCAGGCTTTCATATTTGGTGTATGTACAGTAAAACCTGTGGTAGCGGTCACTTGTGTAGAGCGGTCACCTGTCAGTAACGGTCAGTCTGAAACGGTCCCTAACGTTTTTACTATATAATGAACCTCTGTAAAGCGGTCACCTGTCTGACGCGGTCAGCGGTCACCCTAACGGCCGCCAAATCGGAAAAATTACCTATGTACAACGGTCACTAATCCCATTCTCGGGAACATTCTTTGGGGGGAAACAGCCATAAAATCCATTGAAAAAATGGTAAAACTCAAGACATAATGATAAAAACTAATAAAAATAATTTTATCAATCTATGTGTTCTATGGAAAACTTGTAAATCGGGAAATAAAGATGTCTTACATAGAAGTCAGGACAGTAGTCATTTTTGCCGATTTCTTCTCAAATTTATAAAATTAACACTTGACAATAATTAATCCATTAATTAGAAGCTTATAATAATATCCTCTGAAAGAGTGTTCATCAATTATCCACAATAAAGCCCTATATTAACGGTAACCTGTTACAGGTAAAGATTTAAACACTGTCAAAAAGTCGGCTATTCAAGGTGAAGTATTGATTTTTTTTATCACCTCTCAGTGGGGCTCACAAAGGGGTTAGGTTACCTGGACATGTATTACCGGTAAAAACAATTTTTTATATTTTATTAGTCCTCTTGTTTCTTAAATACAAGTTTTTTTCTTGTCAGTCAAAATTATTTTTGAAGTGAAAGTTGTCCAGATTTTTTTTTTTTTTATAAACAAAAAATTCCCCTTATTGGCAACCCTGTTGTCGGGACAACTTCTAGAAATGGGAGATGCAGATTATTAGCCTAGGGGTTTAGGTAGTGTAAGAATGGTACAAATGCCAATGCAGGGCTTTTTGAAGCTCACCTGATAAACTGGTTTTTTCAGAAATATTTTGAAAAAGATATATGGATGCATAGAAAATTATAAATTCAATAAATGACACAAAGCCAATAATTTTTCTTGCATTTTAAGAGTCCCTAAAATATTAAAATAAAAATAATTTTTCATTTTAATAATATACATTTATACTGGTGTTTTGTGCATTCATTTTATAATTTTAAATTCGAGAAGTTATATGTCGAATGCAAATCAAGGGACATAACTGGTCTTTAGAATATCAACCCTGTCTGCAAAGGTCACCTGTCAACAAAGGCCACTTTTAGCCAGTCCCTCAAGTGGCCTTTGTAGACAGGTTTTACTGTATTACTTTTAGCAAGGTCTTATCTTTGCTTTGACTATGTTTGACCTATTGACCTTGACCTGAATTTACAAGGAATAGTGACAAGTACTCACTGTGTTTTCTTATTTCTGTATTTTCAGATTTTGGCATCACAAATGGAGTACAAGATCCAAGTGGAGGTAACACTTTAGTTTTCCACTTCTGTTCTTTTTATTGGTGTTGATACTCTTTAAATAAAAAAAAAATTAAATGCAATGACTAGTAATGATAAAACTGTTAATATGAACATATAGGGTACTTGAATATAATAGTGTTTAGAATGTTATTACAGTAGAACTTCGATAACTCGAAGTGCTCGGGACTGCGCTGGGGACTTCAAGTTATCTGGGTGTTCGAGTTATCGAAGTTGAAGGATGATGTCCAAGAATGGTGTCACCTTATTATATGTTTTCCACTACAGAAATCTTGATGTTTTAAACAGTTACCTAAGCTCGAATTAAAAAAAAAAAATAAAAGATAATTTTTAAAGAAAAAATAATAAATAATTTATTAAAGAATTGATATTGACAATAAAAGCATGCGAAACATGTTATTTTATTTTAAAATCATGATATATACGGACAACGAAATCGGAAATCAGATACATGTATATGTACATATTTATCAAAATGCTTATTTTTTTACATTCGTTAGAAAATACGAACAGAAAGTTGATGAAATCATAAAGCAGTGCAATAAGTCATTTAAGATTTTAATGCAGTCGGGAGTACAACTGTGTTAGTCATTTTAATTAAGCTTGGAGAAGTAATCGACCGTGACATATTAGTCGGCTTCTTTTATTAGAGTAGAGGATTAGCGTACCTGTTAGGCTTAATTGTCCGTGACGGTTCTGAATAGTAATCCGTTAATTGATACTAATTAATATGGTAGATAACAAGAACTACTCGGTTCATTTCTCTACTTTAACGGTAGCTTAATAATCGATATGTGATTTCTCCATCGATCATACATTGTTAGAAAAAATTCGAGTTTTTGAAGTTAATTTTAATAGATTTTTAAACTACAGACCAAATTTTTACTTCGAGTTATCGGGGGTATTCGAATTATAGAAGTTTGAGTTATCGAAGTTTTTCTAATATAGTTTAAATAGAAAACCGGTCGGGACAAAATAAAGACTTCGAGTTATCCGTGGTATTCGAGATATCGAAGTTTGAGTTATCGAAGTTCTACTGTATTTGTAATATGATAATTTGTGTAGTATGCCTCTTCAAGTGTTGATCAGTTTCATTCAGATCATTAGTCTGCCCCTCAAAAATGTATGAAACATGAAGATTTATTTTGCTTAATGCTGCAAATCATAAGAAGTACTAATTTTGATAGTTTTATATATCATTGATTAACCCCAGATGGTAGGTCATTGGTGACATATGTAAAGTGATAAATATCATTTGTTTATTTGCAAGATTTATCCCAAAAACATTCTGAAAATTCTTTCACAGGTTCTAGAACCTAAGTTGGATAAAACTAGCTTGATAGTAGTCCCATATGTCTGCTGTTCACTAGTGCACATTGGCAGAGTAACTCCACTGCTAGGTACTAAAATACTAAAGCAGCTGCTGGCTTATCAGTGCCTTACATGTATACTGTATTAAAGAACTATAGTACAGCATCAAATCGAATAGAAAGAATTTTATTCTAGGGCATATACATCATGATGTTTGTAATGAAGTTCAGATTCAGAACCTTTGGATCATGAGATAAAAAAACTATTACCACTTGTTAAATTCAGCAGTGTGGTTCTGTTCATCGATGCCGTCATAATTTAAGATCCTAGTATTTAATTCTGATTTTGATATTTTGTTTTTATTTGTCGCAGCTTGTAGATTTACATACACTTCAAACTCCAGTATATTACCATATGGAAATTTTACATCTCCAAATTATCCAGGATTTTATCCGAGGTCTATGACCTGTGAATATATATTTCAGGGGCTAAATAATGAGGTAGTGGAAATCAGCTTTCTTAAGTTTGATCTCCCAGCTCATTTTTCTGACAGGTATACCAAAGAAAATTTCCATTTTATTGCATCAAACTTTATTCATAATAAGAAATAAAAAATCTGCGTATCTTAAAAAATATTTTTATATACGGTGAGTTATAAATTTCCTATTTTGAGTGTTTGCAGCACTGTATTCAAGCTATTAGATTCAAAGGGATGAAAAAAAGCAAATTGTTCCTAACCCGGAATAAATGACTTTTCACCTTTAAAAGTGTATGTAAGATTGGCTTTTCAAAACAAAAGTTTTGACAAAATGTCATCTCGTACAAAGCTTGTTGAATCTAAGATCATTTTATTAACACAAGAATTAGAAAAATCAATGCTACACAAATAGTAGTGTAAAATTGTTTATGCAAACAATGTTAATTTCAGTGCAGAATGAGATTATGAAAGATCAATTTCACTTATGTAACTAAGCATTCATTTCCTGTTACATCATAGAAACGTGATGGTGTCAAGTAAAGAAATTTATGATATTATGCCAGCTCTTTGCAAGCATATTTAGTTTCTTAATTCATGGTTGTCTTGAATAAATACCACTACTTTCTGTATTAAAATACGAAGATTTTTTTTTTTCAAATTGTCTTCAGGAAGAGCACAAGAACATGATGCGAGATCAAAATTTCTACTATCAAAGGAAACTATGAAAATGGGCAGAAATTCTTGCCAGATAGTTAAAAATAATGATGTCAATATATTATTATTTGTATTCAAGACCTTATTACTGTCTTGTTAGAGATATTCTATCATACGGTATGATTCTTTTAAGACCCTTAAAAGTGCTCTTGATAGAGGATGTAAATAGCTGCAGCGATACTGATGCAGATAGATTTGAACTTAAGCTTATTACAGTTTGAAACAAAAAGTTGTATTAAAATGGGTTAGATTTCACCTCTCTGTAATTTTATGCCCCACCCTTTCTCATCCTGACAATGTTGAATAATTGCATTTCTAAATGTTTTTACAAAACAAAAGATTCCAGTAACCAGATACAAGATTTTAATAACTGTAATAATGTTCAGTGCAATTCTAGAACCAAATCTCTTTAAAGGTGTAACATTTCAAATATCTAAATCTCTAGCTAGCTGTGTTATATCAGGCATGTGCAAGTTCTGATGACTGTTTTCTGAAGACACACAAATACATGTACATAATTCTGGATTTGAACAGTTAAAAGTTTAAAACTCCTAAATGATGTTTGCTTGAATACATCTGCAACTGTTTGTGTTTAGCTATTTTTCTTTTTTATCCTTTGAATCTAGTAACTTTATAATCCTAAATAAGTTGAAATTGTTTTCCAAGGTACTTCGAAAGTTCAGTTTCACTATGAATACATTTTCAAAATCTTCAAAGAAAGCAGATTTTTTATTCCTTTTTTTTCACTAAATTTTCATTGGATATTTATTTCTAGGCAGAAGCACATGAAATTATTCAGTTGATGATATTGTTTATTTAATTACTTTTTTCTGTATTTTTCCACTGTGTTATCACTATTTCTTTCAGCATGATTGAGCAATTAATGACATCACCTTGGACTTTTTATTAAGACACATTCATTTTGTATAGTGAAATTTTACACAAAGATGGGGAAATTTTTTTATTTTTGAAACTTTAAATAATAAAACCTGTTTTAAAGTTCACCAACCCAAACCAATCTGACAGATATTATCAAGGCATTATAGATACAACTAGCATGAATTCAGGATTTCCAAGTACAGCTTAACAATCTGAAAAATCAAAATCATCAGTTACATCATGTTTTTAGAATGTTTCTGAAGCCATGCTTATTCTAATTGATTGCTTTGAAACCAAACACAGAAGTTGCAAATTCAAGTTGAGTTTTAAGATGCAACTACTTTTTTAGTAGAAAAAACAAATAGATTACAAAATTATGTTGCAAAAAAAAAAAAAAAGAAAGAAAGAAGGAAGGAAAAGAACATTAATGTAACTTCAACATCATGGACTACCTTTTAATCAGAACATTTTCACTTCTACAGTAGACACAAAATCTCGCATATCTGAGCAGACATGTACCGTAGTCAGGTTTTTTGGTCTAATTTGGGAGGTGTACTGGGGTAATCATAATTTCACCCCTACAAACTTGTTGTTTGTCCAGAAATAAAAAAGAATTAATCAATGCTATTGTCATTCAAGAATTAACGAGTGCAATTTGTTCTATCATTTTCATTATTTACAGTCATGAATAGTTTTAAAATACTCCAGGACTTTTAAAAAAAACTCTTGTATTCATGCTTTTCTTAGTTTGTGATGTTTATAAAACATTATCAGTTCAAGATAGGAATATTTGAATCTTTAAAAATCTGTGTAGAATTTTGATAGTAATATTTTAATCTTTTAAAATCTTTGTGTAAAATTTCATTGATGGTTTACAATTTGAAAATACTCATATTCATCTTATTTTCTCTTTTAAATATTAAATTTGTTGTTTTATCTTATATTTCTTTTCAGTTTGCACTTTCAACTTTTACAGTTACAATTTAAAATCAGGAAATTTTACATCTCCAAATTACGGGGGTTTTTATCCACGCAACACAGTTTGTCACTATATATTTCATGGCCTTACAGAAGAATATGTTATCATCAGCTTTAGTAAATTCAATGTTGATGGTATCCCACCTAGGTAAAGACATTTTGTTTCGTTTAAACAAAGCATTTCATATTTGTCGAGCCTGGCATTGCCATAAGGCGAGACTTAAGGTGTTACTTTTCTGGTGTCATTGTCGGCGGTGTGTTAAAATGTGAAAGTTTATGTTAAAGTAATGTATTTTCTACTCGATCAAAAACTAACCAGGCGAGACATTTATATCTGTGGAATTCTTGTTACACAATTTTACCCATATTGAAACAAATGATTATTAAACTGAATGTTATTCATAGAGAAAGCAGTAACAAATTCTTGATGGCACAAAATTGATTGACATCTGAGACTATTTTAGCTTTACAAAATTGACATACTGACAGAATTAATGTCACTACGAATTCGAAGTCCCAGTATATTTTATCATGTTAACATTTTTCAACATATCAAAAATTTTATAATTTTATCTTTGAATGCATTTTTTAAATTATTTTTTTAACAAATTAAAATTTTATACTGCAGACTTTAGCTAGATTTATTGCATGATTTCACTATATTCTCACTAGAATATAAACTTTATTGTTTCTTTTTTAAGTAAACTTGATACTAATTTGGTTTTTTTTTTTTTTTTTTTTTTTTTTTTTTTTTTTTTTTTTTTTTTTTTTTTTTACAAACTTTTATATTCATGTTTGTCATTTTTAAGTCACATTTCTTATTCTCATCTTTAAATCATATTTTTTTTTTTTTTCATTTATATATTTTCTGATATTTTAAATAATTATGAATTTACGATCTGCTTGTTTTGCATTTTTATAAAGGTGTAACATTTGTAACAAGAATTAAAATGTGCTAATAAAACTTCTTTTATTTTTCTTCTTGATTTTAATCTGATGACAAAATGGTTTCCTAATTACCTAAGTATATGTTATTGTACAATGCCTTTTTGAAAACCCATGGCAACATTTTGACAGAATTTCTAAAATAATTTTGATTTTGTTTTTAAAGATAATTAATAGATAATTGTTATCATTAGCTCACCTGAGCTGAAAGCTATCCATCTTCGTCTGTCGTGCATTGTCCATCATGCATAAACTTTTTTACATTTTTCATCTTCTCATCCAAAACCACCAGGCCAAATTTAATAAAACTTGGTAACCATCATGCCTGGGTGAAGCCCTTTCAGATTTGCACAAATGAAGGAGTTATATCCCCTTGGGGCCCAATAAGGGGGGAAAAAGTGAAAAACTTTAAAAATCTTCACCTCTGAATCTACAAGAGATATACCTAAGTTATTTCATTTATAACATCCATAGGTCATCTATTTTCAGATTTGCACAAATGATAGCCATGGGCTCAAAATGGGGAAATTGTAACGCACTGAGTGAGGAAATTGCTAAAAATTATATATTTGTCACTATATCTTGAAAACTATTAACTTTTTGAATAGGCATGTATATTAGAATATTGTAGGTATTGCGACAACAATCATTTTGTTATATGGTTCAAGGTTATATGTTGAAAGGTCAAGGTCACAGCTGCAAAAGAAGGCTTAAATTGTTAATTATCTTGAAAACTATTTACTTTTTGTATAGGCATGTATATTAGAATATTGTTGGTATTGGGACAACAATCATTTTGATATATGGTACAAGGTCATATGTTGAAAGGTCAAGGTCACAGCTGCAAAAAAAACTTAACTTGCTAATTATCTTTTAAAATTATTGACTTTTTATATAGGCATGTATATTAGAATATTGTAGGTATTGCAACAACAATCATTTTGATATATGTTCAAGGTCTTGTGTTGAAAGGTCAAGGTCACAGCTGCAAAAGAAGACTTAAATTGCTTATTATCTTGAAAACTATTTACTTTTTGTATAGGCATGTATTTAGAATATTGTAGGTATTACGACAACAATCATTTTGATATATGGTTCAAGGTTATATGTTCAAAGGTCAAGGTCATATCAACATAGGAATACTAAAATTATTAATTATCTTGCAAGCTGTTAATTTCATGCATAGGCATGTATATTAGAATATTGTATGTATTTACATGACAATCATATATGGTTCAAGGTCATATATGTTCAAAGGTCAAGGACACAGCTGCATAAGTATACTGAAATTGATTAATGATTTGGAAATTATTCATTGCACTTCAGTTACTTCATGCATATTATATAAGCTATGTATAAATGAAATGTGGGTGGATATATTTCTGATTAAGTTTTGTGGGAGTTCTTAACTTGAGAAAACTTTTCAAGTTTCTGTACTCAATATATTGTCTATTGCACTTTGCAAACAATATTGGACATATCTTCAGATGAGCATTAAGGCCCATGGGCCTCTTGTTTTAACTATAAATCAAAAATAGAATTAACTTTATTTGGCCAAGTTGCAGAGTGCAAATCTTGATTTAAATATTTTAATTGTCAAGTCGCTATAAAAAGTAGGGTTTCTAATATTTCTATCCAAGATCCTAGAAACTTCAGAGTATGTTTTGATATATGTATATTGAAGATTTGTACTGCACTTTATGGACTTATTTTAACCAAATGATTTTTTTTACCCCTTTATATATATATATATATATATATACACACACACACACACACACATATTATAATTTTCAATTCTGTAATCTTTGATCACTTGTGCAAAGTGCAGAATATATATTATAATTTTAATTTCTGTAACGTGTAAAGTGGAGAAAATATATTATAATTTTAATATCTGTAAAGTGCAGAATATCTAACTCATGTTATATCCTTAATGTTAGCATTGCCATGAGCCTCCAATGTTTTGGCAAGTTATTACATATATAATTATAATGTGAGCTAAGCTGGTTAAATTAACTGGTTATATGACATTAAAACATTTGAAAATTGTATCATTTCACACATATTATTTCAAATTTAAGTTCACATTAACATTGTCTACTTTCATCGTAGCTTTTTTAAAAATGATTTTTACCATACCAATGTTTACCATGAGAAAGAATATGTATGGTTAATTTAATGTCAGTGATCTCCACAAATATTTATTTAACGGGTTATAATTAATGATATGTGCTTTCATGATTATATGTGGACCTTAGTTACCAAGTAGCCACTTTGGGATGACAATACCTTTCGCCCTCTCCCTCTCAGGACAGATCCTGGTTTGAAAACTTTATTTTTTTTCATTTAACCTGTCTTGAGCCTTTTTACCTGTGCATCCATCATCCTCAAACTGATCACTTGAATAAAAAAAAAAAAAATAATAATAATAATTGACTGGGACACAAGACATCATTACTCATCCCTGTTATTTAGTAGCCCTACTTTTTTGGAATCAGGAAGGCAGGGTAAAGAAATGCAGAAAAACAAACACACTTTAGGCTATGTATTTAATAATATAATGTTTTTATAGTAAAGTAGTTGAAAAGTAATATTATAGGGCTTTCCAAGTAAAAGTCACATATAAAATTTCTTATGGTACCTTTATATTTTTTACACTATACAATTTTTTTAGCATTTTATTTACAATTATACATATTTTACATTTTAGCTGTGGAGAACATCAACATAGTGACTATGTAGCTTTTTCCAATTTCCAAGGAGCTGAAGACAGGAAAATGAAGAATAGATGTGGTCGTGAAATACCACCAGAAACAAAATCAGATGGAGCATATTTCCAAGTCACTTTTAAATCTGATGATTCCTATGATGGAACAGGATTCTTAGGACACTATAGATTTATTAAAGGTATTGAAATATGTTAATGCATAGTAAAATTATAAGAAAGTTCCAAAAATATGACTTGTGGTGGTCAGTCTTTTCGAATTTTTGACATAAATGTCTTATGAATCTTTGTGCTCATAAAATTGCCTTATTGATCCCAAGTATCTTTTGAAATCTGAAAATATCTAGAGTCAGAATCTGTCACTCGAGTTCTTTTTCCTCTATAAGGTTATGTCTTCTCCAATGCCCAGAATTAGCCTAAAATTTTTGGCCAGGCTGAAGCTTAATATTTAAAGAACTGTATAAATAAACATAAAGAAATTTATAAGCCAAACTAAAAACTTACAGGTGTTAGACCTGCACATAAGGCCTGAATTTTGAACCCTGATCTCCTCCAGGTTTTGAACTGAAGTTTTGATTATTGAGACCCATTCAGGGAAACTAGCAACTTATATATAACTTATGCAGAAAATTCATCCATATAAGTTATTAAGCTTAAAAGCCAAATGGTCTGAAGCACAAGCTTACAGAAATTGTTTCTCTTAGTGCCAAGGTTTGATGCACAAGAGTTCAGAAAAATCAATGCTACACAAATAGTAGTTTAAATTTGTTTATGCAAACAATGTTAATTTCAATATGGAATGAGATTATAAAGATCAATTTCACTTATGTAACTAAGCATGCATTTCCTGTTACATCATAGAAACGTGATGGAATTTATGATATTATGCCAGCTCTTTGCAAGCATATTTGGTTCATAGTTATCTTGAGTAAATACCACTACTTTCTGTATGACAATAAGAGATTTTTCTACCATCTAACTTCAGTGAAAGCACAAGAACATGATGTGAGATCAATATTTCTACTGTTAAAGGAAACCATGAAATGGACAGAAATCCTGACCAGAGAGTTTAAAAACATAGATTTCAATATGTCTGTTTATAATGATTTGTATTTAAGACCTTATTACTGTCTTGTTAAAGAGATGTTGAATAATATTTGTTTTGTAATCAATTTGGTTTTTTTTTTAAATAATTTCAGAGGTAATTCCAACCACAGCAACAGCCTCACAAGCATCAAACCATTCATCTGCAGTCAAGACCTTGAGTAGATTCTCTCTAGTTATAACTATTGGACTATGTTTAATTAATATAATTATGCATTGTAAATTATGATTGTTACAATGAAGGGGAAAATTCTGCTGTTTTCTGTGATATTCAATGATACCATTATTGTTGTTGATTTTTCTTCTCTTTTTTCTACATTAGGTTATTTTGGGGTAAATTGTTTATATATCTGCTCAATGTCGGTGGTACATTTTTAGGAAACTAGTTGTTATGGTAACCAATTTATGATAATTCCATCCAAAGAAATTTGTAAAAATTCCTAAACTGTTATCGTGAATTTTTTGCTCTTGTGAATACTAGAGTTAACAAATATTTTAAAAAAGATTAAACATTCTGACTTGGCCTGTTTTGCTGAGCATAAAACAGAATAGCTTTAAACAGCTTAGTTTTATGTCTCTCATACATTCAAAACATTCATTTTATAATTAATTAATTACACAACCTCAGATAAGATGCTCAGTGTTATCTCCCCTTGGCAATAATGGAATCATCTTCTATTTAAAGATCAACCTCCAAAAAATCACTCCCTAACTTGGCGAGCAGCAGACAATTGATAAATAAATAATAAATTAATGAACTCTACCATAATTTTATTTTAAATATTTTCTTTATGGATTATTTTTTCTCTATATTGAGTAGGTGAAATAATGTGAAACATTATTGTTATTCAGGTGAGACAATTTTTAAAATTAATCTCCGTTAGTCTTTAACATTATCATGAGAAATTACAAAATGTACTTCTTGTCATATTTCATATGGGACAAGAAATGTGAATGAGATGTTATTCAAATGTAACAAATGTTTTAGTTTATTGAAAGGTATATCATTGTATTAGCAATAGGGTTTTATTGTTCACTTTTTACCATACAACATATTCAAAATGTAAAAAATTATTTGTTTAATTTTTATCATTAACAGCAGCATGTAGTAGAAAAATCTGAATTCAAAATTTGACTACTGCCAAAATTTACAAGAAAACAATTCTATGCAAACATCTACTTCTAATCCTAAGTTACATCAGATCTACTTATACAGTATCCACCATAAAATTGTAAATTTGCCATTGGTGGAATTTTTATAACATCTCTTAACCAATCAAGCTTGTTGTAGATGGGATTTTGTGATAATTTATTTACCAATCAAATCTGTTGTAGATGGGATTTTGTGAGATTTCTTAACCAATCAAAGTTGTTGTGATAGTTACATGTGATATGACAACATAACAATGAACATATATTATGATATTAATGATATGCCAGTGAGAAACAACATCAGGAACATTTCTTTCATTTTTCTATAAAACTGTATGTAGATTGTCATGACAACTGTATTTCCAATAAAATATCACTTAACTTCAGTGTCAATAATGGGCATTCAGTTTGATGGACTGCATAAATTTAACCTAAACATGAAGAACTTTATCAGCCTACATAAGATTTAGCCAATTTTTATTTTGACACTCATCTCAAAATAAAATAAAAAACAAAAAACATCTCTTGATTTGTACAGATATAGATGAAAATTGTTTTAACTATAAAATGTGTTGTCATGGTTATTAACTGTTAAAAGATTTATTCCTCTTGTTGAATTCACTGAACAATTTTGTCATGAAAAACATTGCCATTTGTTTGTATTATGATTTATTATGATTCTCTGAGAGAATTAGGGAGGTAAAGGGGGGATACAGTATTGTAAATTATTGTAAATTACTGTAAATAAGAATCGAATCACTATATGTATACCATGCAAATCATTAGTTTGGTATAACTGTATGATGCATGTTTTTATGTTTGTTTTTATTAGGGATATGTGCAATATATAGAATTTAAATAACTGCGTTCATTGGCTATTGGCATGGGATGCACCTGTAAAACATGTGATGGTAGTCATATTGTTTTTGTTGAATAATTGTTCTGATATATGAGAACATTTTGTATATTCTCAGAATATCACCTGAAAGTCAATATTTGAATAAAAATATCTGGTATATGACATAAGTCTTGACACTTAAGATTATCATATCATTTGGACAGAATTTGGTGTAGATATCTTTTCATTGCAGTTTGTTTGCTTAAGTTGTTATTTTTTATGGGCATTCTAATTTCCCCCCAAAAAATCAAGAACTAAATTCCTTAAAAATAACAAAAATAATCTTCACTGGGGAATAAAACGCCATCACTCCATTCCACTAATATATGTTCTGGAACATCTTATCCCTTGAATAAGAATTTTCGTGGGGGAAAAAAGTTATAGCACAAGTAAATCATTGTGAATGTGTATACTGAAAGTTTTTACAAGTCATCATTATAAAATCATGGATAAATAATTAAGGGTGATGTCATTATATCAACTGCCGTCATGAAAAATATAATTGTGATTAAAAAAAATAATAGTCCCTCCTGCTCTATTCGAGTGGTTTATTACTGTCTGTCCAACATTATTCATAATATTTTTCATTAATTGAATTCAAGCATTTCATCACTTGCAAGGATTAACTGCAACATGTCCTGAATTCATGAATTAGGACCTTTAAGTTTGGTTTGAATTCATTATTTTTCACCCAGATATGAAAATGTAAAAAGTTTCAACAAATAGTCTGTAACATTGGAAAATGATCATTGTGTTAGGCCAAAATAAAAATACAGTTTGTTTCCCCTTGCGTGAACGACCGTAAAAAATCCCACTGACTTAAAAAATTTTATTGAAAATTGCTGTGTGTTTTTTTTCCGCGATTCTGTGCTAATAGATTCCAGTTAGATTCTGTTTCCTTTTCACAATTAAGTAGCCAACCTTCTTAGTTGTCAAGACGCTTATACAGTTATAATTCAATGCAATACAAACGCCGTAGTGATGAAGATGTACTAGTAAACACACAAGGTGACATGTGAAGAATGTTTCCTAACCAGAAAAGAAAACTATGAGGGGAAAAAAAAAGCCTACCTTTCTACCCATTATCAGAAGGGTAGGGCAAGGGGAAACAAAAAATATTTTTAATTGTGGCCTTAGTTACATAAAATAGACAATTGTTAAATATTGTTTCTAAACACACCTTTTTTTCCTGTACTGGAGGTCACAAATCAGACCAGTCACATAATCAATCTTTAGTTCATATTGGCATCATTTGCATTCTTTTGACATCATGATACCAATCCTGTGACCTTGACCTATTCATGTTGTAGATCTAAATAAATCTATTCTGACCCTAAATAAATTTCAACAAATATTTCTGACATTTGTTGCAAGATGGCATTTGTTAGTCTCAAAAACAATTAACAAATTACTGGTACCTCAGAAATCTTTGCGGTGACAATTGGACATGTTTTTTCCCATCTGTATTATATTCAGTTTACTGCTAACATAGTTCACTGCTAACAACATTTTGTGCTCATGCATACATTGTGCACAATGTTGCATGTTAACATCACAGAATACATGATCACATGTTGCTAAGACAACCTACCGGTAATAAAAGCTTATAACAGAGAAACAGTATTTATCATTGAGGACTGTTATTTTTGATGAACAAGAAACATGAAGAGCTTACACTGAAGACCAAGTATTTTTTTTAATTTCTTGTTCTATGGATTGGAGATAAAAATAAATTCCATCAAACAACTACCGGTACATTAGAAAAGACAAATGTACATGTTCATTTTGACATAATGTTGTTAAAAGACAACTAGAAAATACAGAAGTAAAAATTATATATGTACTCATTCCACTTGTTTTAAATTTTGATAATGTCTGCATTAGTTTCATGAAAATCTACAGCAAGCACTGCATACATGTATACTTGACATAATGAGATACAGTAATTATGTTTAAATGTTTTATTAATGAAATAAATCTGCTCTCAAAAGGAACTTCCAAATTTTATGTAAATTCAAATTTGGCATTACCACTGTTCAACAAGTTAAACAATGAACATACATGTATTTTCAAAATATTTAATAATAATAATAAATGAAAAACTTGATCATCATCATCATCATATTGACATAAAAAATATTGTGTGGATGGCAAGAGAAATAATTTTTGATTCAAATCTTTACATTGCTATTATACTCATGAGGACATGTGTTTCTGGTTTTATTTTTATTCAACACTATATAAAATCAGTTTTTTATCCTTTTTTGGTGGCCCAAGTGAAATGTATATTCATGTACATGCAAGCTTTCAATAAAATGTAATACCATTCAAGATTTTAAAAAAATGCATTTCTTTTTAACTTTATTTGGAAATTAATTATAATTAAAGGCTGTGATTTTTTTTTTTTTTTTCAAATTTAAATACAGTAGAACTTCGATAACTCAAACTTCGATATCTCGAATACCACGGATAACTCGAAGTCTTTATTTTGTCCCAACCTGTTTTCTTCATAAACTATATTCGAAAAACTTCGATAACTCAAACTTCTATAATTCGAATACCCCCGATAACTCGAAGTAAAAATTTGGTCCGTAATTTAAAAATCTATAAAAATTAACTTCAAAAACTCGAATTTTTTTCTAACAATGTATGATCAATGGCCCGTTTAATAACAAGATCAGAGGAAATCACAGGAATTATAAGTAATTAGGCCATCGTTATATTAGAGAAGTGAATAGAGTAGTTCTGGTTATCTAACCGTAATAATTAGTATCAATTAACGGATTAATATTAAGTACCGTCAAGGACAATTAAGTTTAACAGGTACGCTTATCCCCATACCCGAGTAGTCTGCCGCTTTCGATTACAGTTCAACTTGACTTAATTCTTGTGCTTTGTAAAAATATCAGTAACTATCTGTTTGTATTTTTAAACGAGTGTAATAATTAAGTATTGCTTATATACATGTACATATATCTGTTTTCCGATTCTTTTTTTTTTCGTATACATCTTGAGTTTAAAATAAAAAAAACATGTTTTAAAATTTTTGCTGTCAATATCAATTCTTTAATAGATTATTTTTTTTTATTTCGAAAGTATCTATATAGTATTTAGTTTTTTCCCTATTGCATTACATTCGAGTAACTGTAACTATTTACAACATCAAAGATTTCTGAAGTGAAAAACATATAACAAGATGACGTCATCCTTCAACTTCTATAACTCGAACACCCCGATAACTCGAAGTCATCACCGAAGTCCCGTGCACTTCGAGTTATCGAAGTTCTACTGTATATAGATGTTACTGCATTATGTTTTCCTTAAGATTGATCAACTAAGTGCAGTTTTGTTACATTTTACATTAATCTATGAACACAAAATACCTTTTCTCAACTGATTTAAATATTTAGTTTTGATAGTGCTTAATTCAAACACTATACTTCTGTTCTTTTCGCTTATTATTATTATTTTCATTATTATTATCATTATTACTTTTTTTCCTTGTAGACCTGCTTAATACAATATACACACTTCATTTACTTTATCATAAACATTAAAAAGGAGAACGCATGTCTAAAATGAGTTTTAAAATTTACACATACAAAAAGGAGAAAGAGTCTGGATTCCTAGTTGTTTTTAAGAGTGAAGATTCTGTAGATGTATACATGTATAATACCTCTAAGAAGTATGTGATAAATGATTTACAGACATTATAAGAGAAAATGTTGTGTGTGAGTTTAAGAAATCATTATTTGTTAGTCATCAATAAAACTTCTTTAAACAATACTGTATGACTTGTTGTGTTTCAACTGGTATAAATATATTTTTTCTAAGCACAAGATCTTTTTTGAAGGAGAGTTCTTAGGTTAGTGGTCTTTCAATGGGGAGTTCCTAGGTAATAGAGTTTTCTATTGTTGTTTTAAGGAAACAGTCTTTCATTGGTATTTTTGTAGGTTACAGGGCCTTTTAAGTTTGGATTTTTCTGTTTTATTTTATCTCTGAACTGATCCACCTTAATATGAGAAAATAACCGTGACTGGATGTAAAAAAAAAATTAAACCAACCAAACAACTTTTGGACAAGACTTAATTTTGTGTCACAGTAGACTAGTCATCTGTAAGAGAACTCTGGCTTTGCTGTCTGCAAGTAAACTGCAAACATATTAATTATTTTGCAGTTATCCTTTAGTTACAAACATGTTGAAATAAGTAAAAATAATCTTGAATTAGATACAAATACACCAGTATATATGCCAGTTTATATATACCAGTATTATGCTATATTTTTATGTAAGCTTCACAACCTTTGGACAGTAAGAAGGATTTCATGAAACTTGAATATTTATTGCATTTAGATGATGCACAGAGGTCATGACAAGGTCCAAGTAGGCAGAAAACTTAAACTTTAGGTTTATTGCTCCATGATTCTGACAAGGTATGGATAATTTTAATAAAACCACTCATGATTGTTGTCATATTCAGATATGCCAAGCAGGGAAAAAAGATTCAAAACTCCACAGAAAAACTGGTGCTTGTATGCACCATAAGAAATATTACCTTGATACAAACATTGAAATCTACAATTAAGCAAACTGTCACTGGGGTATAATGCACCGCTAAGCAGAGTTCCAGTAATACGAAGTGCTAGATTAATCATACATTTATATACCGCTATGTTAAAGTATAGAGAGAAAATTTCTGAAGTGAAAGGTTAACAATCAATTCCCCATTTTGTAACCTCCGGTAGTTTGATAAATAAATCGGAGCATTTGATCAACTTACAGTTCTAGCCCAAGTTTCACAACTATTCACTTAATTAAGTGTACTTTCAACTTAAATATTCACATTTTTCTCTCTTCAATATTTCTAAATATTTTAAGTTTTATGAGACAATGTTATGTTTTGTTAAACTTGCATTAAACAATTTAAATATAACATTAGATATTTAATTTTAACATTGTAATGTCTTAGAAATTGACATTGAAATATTCCATAATTTGAGGTCAGTGCACACTCAATTCAGTGAATGATTGTGAAACTTAGGCCAGGTCATAATAAGTACATGTATCGAGATGTCACCAGCTATTGGTAAAACATTTACTCCTATGGTAAAGTGTAGGGAGGATTCCTTAGTATTAAGTTGGATGTATTATTACACAGTGTGTCTGTGACTTAATATGGTTTAAACAGGGCTGTGTAATTAATAATGTCATCATATTCAGGTAAAATGAGAGAGTTGAGTTAAGTAATGGTGTTTAACGTCCCAGTCAAGAATATTTCACTTATATTGAGACGTCGCCAGCTATAGACGAAAGTGCAGAAATTGTGCCTGTGCATTGCGCTGATGGCATTATACAGAAGGGTTCTTTATCGTGTCATGCCTGCCATGACACAGGACCTCGTTTATTCAAGTTCCCATCCGAAAGAACCGTGACTTTCATTTCATATTGCCGAGTGCATGGCGAAAGAACAGTCACTACCCACTTTTAAGTCTTGGGTCAGACACGGCCGGGGTTCGAAACCACGACCTTCCACTTACGGAGTGAGCACTCTACCAACCGAGCTACCGCAGTGATAGGTAAAATGAGAGCTGTCTGAAGTAAAATGAGGATTATCTTACACATTTTGTCTGTGAAAACAATATAACATTATATTTGTTAGTTGGTACACACAAAATGTATTAATGTTGTTAACATTACATCAGTAATTTTTCAGCTATTCATCTCTAAGGGATTATCTTCAAACAAGTTTGTCTATGTATTACATATGTGATTGTGTATATTTGTCTATTGGTCTGTCTTGTACTACACGCACTCAAGGGGACTGTTTGTTATGGTACTAGCTCGTTGAGTCAACATGCTGCAGACAAGCATATTAATTCCACAGTGACATCCTTGCAATGGGTGTCCTCCATACTCTGTCCTCCTAATGAAAGGTGAGAAATCAGTATCTCAAATTTAAAAATCTTATCTAAGACCCAGCCAGGGTTCTCCATATAACATTGGATGCTGTATGAAACGCTTCCTCTTCGACTGTACAGAAAAAAACATAAATGCACAAAGGCTCTATATAAAACACAATAAATGTCTGAAAATGCTATACATTAAAAAAAATATATTAACAGATTGGCTAAGTTGTTACATCTAAGTTGTCTCCTTTAGCAACATCGGTATTTTGGGGCGATGTTTTCCTCAAATTTAATAATTCTAGCACAGATTGTTTATACTGATCTAAATTGTCCAAAGTTTCTCCATTGTTCATTAAGTTTTCAATACTGTCTTTATATTTTTCAACTTGTTTTACTTTGAGTAATTTTTCTTCACTGGTATCTTCTGGTAAATATTTCAAACGATTAGAAACATCAGATTCCTAAAATTAAAGAACAAAAAAGTATGATAGCCCCTTAAAATCAACATAAAGTATATCACTATTTGCATTAGCATATGTTGGCAATATTCAAATATACTGATGAATTGTGAAATAAATTACAATAAACTTACGAACCATAAAGTTGAAATGCAAGGCAATTAAAATTTCATAAAAATGGTAATGGCAGTTCATTGCAGCGTGGATTTAATAACACAAAGTCATTTCATAGCATCTATCGAAATGGGTATACAACCAGGGTTTATAACTGGTTTTAAATTTTTTTTTCCCAAAACTTTCGCAAGGTTCTTAAATTTTCAACAAATAAAATTGTTTTTGGCCAAATGATTTCCTAAAAAAAAAAATATTGATTACTGGCCAGAAGTTTGAGGAAAAGAAAGCAAGAATACCTTGTCCTTTTCATCCCTATCCTGATAACTGGTTGATTACCTACTTATCTGTAATGCTTTCAGCTGGAGTATTCTTTAGAAAGATCAGTTATATATTGTTTCATCACATTTATCATGTAGACCTGTCTGTATGACTTCCCAAATATAAACCATAATAGTAATGGTTAACAGGATTTGTAAATAATCATTCGGAACTCTCTATATTATTCAGATCTTTAAACTGAATGTAGAAAGCAACATTCTATAACATTTGGAAAACCATCGTTGTCACTCAGAATTTTTGAAACTGTTTAATTGCCAAAAATTTTCAACAAGAAACTCTTTTTTTGGCAAAAATTATTAATTTTCTCATTTTACAACAAAAGCAAATGACAGCATGAACCATGACAACCAGCAAAACAATATATGTCTGTCTAGTAAGGTAATACATGTACTTTTCCTTACAATTACAACAATTAACTTTACAGGAATTGGTCATAGATTACTTCAGATTGTTCACAACTTGCTTGTATACTGATTTTAAATTTTATGTTGAAAATTTTGTGTTCAACCTGCTGCAAACCCAATTCTACTTTTTAAAGCTATAACTATATTTATGTCCTATATATGTTAGAATATAAAATTACCAGTACACAAACTTATAATACATGTAGATAAAAGTCATTTATAACATTCTAATCTAAGGGCTATAACTCTTAGTATTAGGTAGTGCCTCTCACCACCCAGATTCAAATCCAGCTATGGCAGATCCTAGTGTGTGAAAGTTTGTTAGTTTTTTTGCTGAAAGTTAGTGGTATTCTCCAGGCACTCCAGTTTCATCCACCATCCCAGAACTCACTGCCTCAATATAAGTAAATCTGTATCTAATTAGGGTTCATACCAGTACACATGATATAAAATTTTACAAACCTTGTATTTCTGTAAAAGATTAATTACATTCTGTTTTGACTTGTTAATATTCCAGAAATATTGAAACATATCATTAACAGTCTTATCTTCTTCCCAAGGCTCAGTTATCTGTAAAAAAGAAGGATTAAGTTAGAAATCTAATCTTAAATAGCATAAATATGTGTTTTTCTATCCCCTCACTTCTACAGTGTGGTATTGTACATTACTGGGATGTCAACAATAATAAATAAAGTCATAGATAACATTAAATGGTAAATTTATTAATTGGTATTACATATGAATATTGGCTACAAAGAGCTGCATATTTTCTAAATGACATTCACAAAAAAAAAAAAAAAAAAAAAAAAAAAAAAAAAATTTCTTTTGTTCTGGTAATATGTAGCATAGGAAAAACAAACAAGAAACTCAATAAGCCTTAAAAATCACCCGGTTAAAAAGAATTTATTTCAAATACATATGCATTTACATATAATTAGACCAATTCATGAACTTTGTTATCTAGCACTGGGTTGTTTTAATACATCACGTTTAAGAAATAATCAACTTCTTTAACATTATTGACTAATCAAAGACCTTAATTTTTATATCAAAATATAATTATCCCTTCAATATTATAAGATAAATCATTAAACAAAATAAATTAAATAATTAAGGCTTTTCATAAACAAGACCTTAGAAGTGCAGAGATAGCCCATTGTCATAGTAGACAACAAAATCCCCATAGCTAAACTGATACATGTATTCCCTGCAGTGAATATGACATAAAAAAACACTCACTACACAACCTAAGGTATGGTAAAAGAAAAACCCGTAACTGCTAAACTGATATCCCCTGGTTAAAAAGTTATGGTGTAACAGAAACACCAGACCCCTGGACTGATATCCAAAGGTCATAGAAAGTATTGAATAACAGAAACACCAGACCCCTGGACTGACATCCAAAGGTCATAGAAAGTATAGAAGAACAGAAACAGTAGACCCCTGGACTGACATCCAAAGGTCATAGAAAGTATAGAATAATAGAAACACCAGACCCCTGGACTGACATCCAAAGGTCATAGAAAGTATAGAATAACAGAAACACCAGACCCCTGGACTGACATCCAAAGGTCATAGAATGTATGGAATAACAGAAACACCAGACCCCTGGACTGACATCCAAAGGTCATAGAAAGTATAGAATAACAGAAACCCATCATTGCTCAGCTGATGTCCCATGGTCACAGCATAATAACACTTCACACCAGTACTTTTGTTTCATGCTCATAGTAGGTACTATTTTACAGAAACTATCATTCCTAAAAAAGATGTCCTATAGTCACAATAGGTATGGATTAACATAAACCTTTCATTGGTGAATTGATGTCTTATGGTAAAATAATTACAGCAATACAGATCAACTAGCATCCCTGTGTAAAATTGATATGACAATAAGAGAAATCTCTCACTAATGTTCTATGGTCACAGTATGTATGGAATAACAGGAATACAAAACAGCTAAACTGTCATAGTAGGTATGGCATAAAAGAAAATCTTAACAGCTCAATTAGCATCCCCTTGTCAAAGTAGATATGACATAACATTTGTTCCATGGTCAAAATAGATATGGAATAGCAGAAAAACCTCACTGTCTGAATGGCATGGCAAAATTATAATTTTTGGCAACTTTATCTACAACAGGTGATATTTTAGTAACAGAGAACTAATTTTTTAATGTTCTTTTAAAATCCCATTTCACCCATTTATTCACTAACTTACCTGAGACTCATGATATAATACTGTTAGAAGATACATGGCATAGTCATAATTCTGTTTCTTTGTAGGACAGCTAAAAATAAGATTTTTTTTCTAAAATTTCACTAAATAACATATATATAACATTTATAACTGACATACAAAGAAAACATATCTGTGACTCAACTATCTGTGATAGCTCTAGCCTCTATTGCTAATGTCAACATGGTTGAAACAAGATCTTAGCCATAGCAGTGTGGGCTTATAAGATGGTGCAAAGTGCAGCATATGCAGCACACTCTTTTGCTAAAATAAACTAAATATCCATACTCAAATTCTGTATAACAGGGTATCATTTCTATGTTCATTTGTTTATTCAACAAAAAAACTAACCCATTTTAATATAGCTTGTTAAATGGGCTGCAAAGCAGGATTTTATCTCATACCATTTATTGTTAACAGTATCATTAAAATACTGTATCATTTCATTGATACCAGTATGGTATTGTATTGTTTCTTCCTTAACGGTATCCAAACCTAGACATAAATGTGAATGTCTAATACTAGGGCTTATTCATAAAAATCACAGACTCCTTGTGAATATATGTTTTTAGACCTACAGATTTCAAAGTAAATAGTCAAGACTTATGAGCAAAAAAATAAATCCTGTCCCCTTATACCTACCTGTCTGTGGTTATTGTGAATTCATCAAATTTTTTGTCATATCTGTGACCTAGTAGACGGATCATTTTATCTTTAGCATGATCATCCAGTTTCAAACTTGACATATTTACCTTTATGTAAAAGAAAAAGTTTCATCTGCAGATATTTTCATAATGAAAATTATAAATATTTCTAAACAAGAGGCCCATTGGCCTTAATGCTCACCTGAGGATATCTCCAAAATTGTTTGCAAAGTGCAATAGATAATATATCAAGTACAGAAACTTTACAAGTTTTCTCAAGTTAAGAACTCCCAGAAACTTTAATCAGAAATATCCAGTCACATTTCATTTATAAGCAGCTTATATGCATGACGTAACTGTAGTGCAATGAATATTTCCAAATCATTAACCAATTTCAGTTAACTTATGCAGCTATGTCCTTGACCTTTAAACATATGCCTTGAACCATATATAAAAATGATCATCATGTCAAAACCTACAATATTCTAATATACATGCCTTTACGAAAAAGTTAATTGTTTTCAAGATAATAAGCAATATAAGTCTTCTTTTGCAGCTGTGACCTTGACCTTTGAACATTTGACCTTGAATCATATATCAAAACGATTGTCATGTCAATACCTACAATATCCTAATATACATGCCAATACAAAATGTAAATAGTTTCCAAGATAATTAGAAAGTTAAGTCTTCTTTTGCAGCTGTGACCTTGACCTTGAATCATATATCAAAATGATTGTCATGTCAATACCTACAATATTCAAATATTCATGCCTATTCAAAAAGTTAATAGTTTTCAAGATAATTAGCAATTTAAGTTTTCTTTTGCAGCTGTGACCTTGACCTTTCTTTATATACTTTGAACCATAAATTCCAATTATTGCCATGCCAATACCTAAAATATTTTTATATACCTGCCTATACAAAAAGTTAATAGTTTTCAAGATAATTAGCAATTTAAATATTCTTTTGCAGCTGTGACCTAAACCTTTCAACATATGACCTTGAACTATATATCAAAATTATCATCATGCCAATACCTACAATATTCTAATATACATGCCTTTACAAAACCTTAATAGTTTTCAAAATAATAAGCAATTTAAGTCTTCTTTAGCAGTTGTGACCTTGACCTTACCTCAAGTTTGGAAATCCTGCAAAAGTTAATCAGAAATGTCTAGTCACATTTCATTTATAAATAGCTCATATACATGATTTAACTATAGTACAATGAATTATACAAATTATTAACATATGGTAATGCAGCCATAATTTGACCTTTGAACATATGAACTTGAATCTTATATCAAAATGGTCATTAATGGTTTTCAAGATAATTAACAATTTCAGTACACTTTTGCAGCTATGACCTTGACCTTGCAACATATGACCTTGAACCATATATCAAAATGATTGTCATATCAATACCTACAATATTCTAATATACATGCTTATACAAAAAAGTTAATTGTTTTCAAGATAATTAACAATTTCAGTATACTTTTGCAGCTATGACCTTGACCTTGCAACATATGACCTTGAACCATATATTAAAATGATTGTCATATCAATACCTACAATATTCTAATATACATGCTTGTTCAAAAAGTTCGTAGTTTTCAAGATAATTAACAATTCAGTACACTTATGCAGCTTTGACCTTGACCTTTGAACATATGACCTTGAATCATATATCAAAATGATTGTCTAACAATACCTACAATATTCTAATATACATGCTTGTACAAAAAGGTAATAGTTTTCAAGAAAATTAACGATTCAGTACACTTATGCAGCTTTGACCCTGACCTTTGAACATGTGACCTTGAAACATATAACAAAATGATCGTCATATCAATACCTACAATATTCCAAAAAACATGCTTGTACAAAAAGTTGATGGCTTTTAAGATAATCCACAATTTCAGTCTTCCTTTGCACTTATGACCTTGACCTTTGAACATATGACCTTGAAACATACATCAAAACAATTATCACATCAATACTTACAATATTCTCATATACATGCCTATATGTTTATAGTTTTCAAGCTTATGCACATTTTTAGTATTTATAAGCCAAAAATAACATTTCAGGGGCAACAACTCCTACATGGATTAACATATTGTTACAAAACTTGGTATGTTTTGAATTCCTTAATCTCTTAAAATTTGCAAGAAAATTGCCTAAAACTGCATAAATCACAAATAAGGTCATGACCTTGATTTGTGACCTTGACCCTATTTTAAAGGTAATTTCAAGAAAAAGTCAAAACTGAAACCCCATGTCAATATCTGTTCAGATAGTCAAGTTATAACAATATGAAGCCATTTTATGAAATTTTAAAAATTAAACGCAAAAAGCGTGTAACCCATTTTTCGACCAAATTTCACGAAATGAATAAACTGCACATACACACGCTGCACCTTTCGGTCAGGTGAGCTAAAAAAATTATGATAAGAGTTGTCTCTCTTGTCACTGCACAGAAGAAGATAGTGAACATTTAATTTTTAATTGTCAAAATGTCAAAAATCTTTGGAATATTGTAGGAAATATTATAAATTGCAATATACGATTGAAACATATAGTAGTATGATTTTATCTCGAAAGAAATAGAAAAACTGAAATTTTAAAATTTTTAATGTAATATCCTATATAGCCTTTCGAATTTATAAATATAAAATGTTCTGCAGAATTGAAAATATTAATGAAAATGAAAAAAACATTAAAACACTTCATAAATACTCTTTACGAGACTATCATTGTGTGTTAATGAAATCTCATTGTGATAATAATTATGCTATTTTAAAACGCATAAGTAATGTTTTATGAGTCATATAATATCTAAATAATATCTAAATACACATCAAAATATATAAATGTGTAATGTGATATTAACATGTATAAGAAATATGCTAACGTGTTTTATGACAATCCATGAAATCCAAGTAAAAAAATTCCTATTCTTAAATCATAATATAAAAACATGTAGCAAACTTTAATGCAAAAGGTTAACATTGTGTTCTAGATGAGCTTTCTGGTCAATAAATTATGTAAAAACATATACACATGTTTAAAAATAAATTAGAATAATAATTTCTTTAAATTAGAATGAAAAATTCTCAAGAATTATAACTGTTTGAAAAACTTTAACGGAAAAACTTAGCATTGTACTTATGACGAACGAACAGACAAATGTACGAGCAGACGAATGGACAGAACCCATTTCTATATCCCCAGCCAACTTCATTGGAGTGGGGGATAAAAAAAAGTGGCCTCATTGGGATTTGAACCTGCGACCTTTTGGTTGCTAGAATTGAAAATGAAAAGGGTCAAAAAAAGTGATTTGTATTTTAAAGAATTTCATGAAAATTGTCAAACATATGTTTCTTCACATAAGGAAATATGTTTGGAAAAAGAATTCACCTAAATTTATTCATTATTGTAATTTTGGTAAAAAAGCACTAATTACAATGTATAAAAAATAAACGCATAAATGCCGTAACCTAATTTTTCACAAAAATTATTGAAATGCACAAACTTGGTGATTGCCAAATATCACATCAGATTTTATCTCAGTAAAGTGGTTTTGGAGAAGAAGATTTTTTTAGGTTTTCAACTATGTAGGTCAATGTGACCTACATTTGGTAGCTATGGCAACCAAAAACACTTTGTGCTCAGATGACCTAAAAGTTTACGCACAACGGAAGACGAATGGAATGGACGACACACAAAGATGGATAGCAATAGCTCATCTGAGATTTCAGCTCAGGTGAGCTAAAAAGAACAATATGAAGCAGTGCATGAGTAATGAGGGATTTGAGCAGATCTAGATAATTTAAAGATTATAAGTACTGTATATGTCATAATTTTAAAGATTATAACTACTGTATACATCATCATAATCTGATGAGTGAATGCAATTTAGCCATAAGTAAAAGAACCCCCAGGTGGTTTTTAAAACGAGATAGTCATTATAGAAAGTTTTCCTGCCTTTACAAACCTTGACTGTTATTTTTCTTGCCCTACCATCCCTTAATGATGGACCAGCAAAGCAGTAATCACTCTCAATAACTTCTAAAGGGAACAGGGTTTTCAGGTGAGACTCCTTAGCGTACATCAATTTTTCTGGAAATTCCGTACAAAATTCTGAAATTGAAAAAATTCCAAGCATGATTAGTCACATCATTGATGTAACCTATTAGCCACAACATTGACTATGTCACATAAGTAACTGAACATTCATTGTGTGTAGTATGCATGGACAACATACAAATTCATTTACCGGTAAATAATAACTAGAGTACACTCCGTCTATAACGAGACCACTTAAACCGAGACATCGTTTTTAACAAGGGAATTCATTATCCCTGGCAAAAGGTCATCTTTATCATGCTTATTTTGTACCTCTTACAACAAAATCGGGTATAACGCGATATTGTTTAAAACGAGATAAATTACAGTCACTTTACTGGAATTCATGCTTATACAAGCATTCTGAGACTATTGCAAAACAATACATAGTCCCCTACTGGTCGCATATTTCATTAATCCCAAAGTTTTAGGTAAAATGTACCTTATTATATGGTACAAAGATTTATAGTTATAAATTATATGTGTTGTTCAATATGTAAAGCAAAACTTGATCATAGTAAAATCAAAAACCAGCAATGGAGTTCTCAAAATTTTTAATTTAGTCATGAATAGGTTAATTCTCCCAAAACCTTTTTATTTTTGACAGTGTGTTGAAAGAGAATAATTACTAGGTCAATTGTAATGCAATTTAGTTTTTGTTTTATAATATATCATTTCACATACATTACAGGAGGCATTAGTCTAACAGTCCTTGATATGGAGTGTAATAGTGACCTGCATACAAAAAAACAATTCATTAACTGCAAGCGTGCAGAAAAAAAGAGCGGAAAACTGAAATTTCAGTGAATTTTCAAAGTTCAAAGGGCCATAACTCCCGTAAAAATTAGCAGATGGAAACAAAACATAAACTTGATCTGTAACTCATCATGGTAGAGTCACATACCAAACATTAGTTCCATTTCTGCAAGCCATTAGAAAAAAAGTGCGGAAAACTAAAATTTCTGTGAACTTTCAAAGATTAAAGGGCCATAACTCCGGTAAAAAACTAGCAGATGGAAACGAAACATAAATTTGAATCTGTAACTCATCATGGTAGACTTATATACCAAAAATCAGTTCATTACCTAAAAGCATTTAGAAAAAAAGAGCGGAAAACTGAAATGTCAGTGAATTTTGAATGTTCAAAGGGCCATAACTCATGTAAAAATCTGCGGACCAGAAACACTAACTTGATCTGCAACTCATCATGGTAGACTCACACATTAAAGAATCAGTTCATTATCTTAAAAGATTTTAGAAAATAAGTGTGGAAAACTGAGGCATGACAGACGGACAGACAGAGCGCAAACCTAAAGTCCCCTTCCGCTTTCGCCGGTAGGGGACTAATAAGCCCTCTTATAATGAGGAGTTAATAATGATAATTGTTCATGGGTCCAAGATCACCAATGCATGCCATATATCGTATATATTGCTCAATCAACTGAAACTAACATCCGAGCAGAATTTGAGCTTTGTTTTTGTAAATAAATAAATAACTTGATATTTATTGTTAGTGTTTAATTGTGTTTTTAGAAATGGCATTTAAAAACGAAAGCCCCCTTGTTACTGGAAAATCTCTTAAACCAAGGTACTTCAAGGGTGTAAAAAAATTACCTGTCAGTTATCAGAATAATAAAAAGGCTTGAATGAACTATATATTGAATAGGTTAAAAATATTTATAAATATATGGCAAGGAAAAAAAAAAGAAAATTGTTCTGTTTGTTGATAATTGTCAATCACAACTGGAAATGATTTACCTCAAATCAGTAAACCCCCGAATACAATATCTATCTTACGCTACAGCCAATGGATCAGGGAAGGCGGGGTTTAATATGCATAATGAGATCGATGACCCGGATGATGCGACCTTCAACAGATTTTAAATAAATTTTTGGGAAATCAGCAAGCTGACATAATAAATTCTAATGATGTTATTAAAGTGGACTCTGAGGTCATAGTATCCAAAACTTTAACTGAAGAAGACTTTGTTAGGGACATTTTTAAAAAGCGTTAAAATAGAGTGTTAATGTGTACAAATGTAAATAGATTTTATTTTGTTTGACAATTTTCTTTTATTACGGACACAGTACAGTTTGTGTAATTAAAAAAAAAAAGAAACAAAAAGAAAGACTCAGTTCACTGAAAATGTTTATTATATACTAAAATAGCAAGAAACTTCTACATTTACATAATAAATAGCACATTAAGTCCAAGTACATAGATCTCTATTAAATATTAATTTTTTAATGGCTCGTGACTTCCTGTTTTGGATACAACGAGCATCCTTTATAACGAGGTACTTTCTGCACCCCCCAACCCCTTCAGATTCGTTATAAACGGAGTGTACTGTAGTTGTCTGTCCCTTTATATATGTGAAGCGTGAAAATATTTCAGTTCTTATATCTGAAATAAGACTTGTCAGAAATCATCAGATGTGCTTCCGTTGTCTTTTTGAGTATGTTGGGTGCATCCAAATGCACTCAGTGAGTGTACTTGTGCCTCTGTGTGTGTGTGTGTGTGTGTGTGTGTGTGTGTGTGTGTGTGTGTGTGTGTGTGTGTGTACTTACTTTTTATATTTTTACAATGATTTTTGATGTGCACTGGTGTTAAATGTAGAAAATTTGGAATCTTCATTAGTTCTAAATTATTATATTTTCCAGGTGGATATCCCTGATTTTCATTCAATCCCTAAATGTTATAAAATTATAATCAAAAATTTAAAAAAAAAAAAAAAAACTCTTGAATAAATATTAAATTTTTAAAAAATTCGAGCAACAGTTCAGTTACTGCACCAATCAACAACAATATACCTATCATAAAATGACCTAAGATCTAAATAATTGTTTCAGGAATCTACAGGGCATCAAAACTAGGAATTTTCATTGTAGTACAAGTAGTAATAATGTCAATGAGATTGTGTATATATGTTGAAACTGAAAAAGGTCTTTTCAAAGATAACCGTGATCCTTGATGTTTTCAGACACCCTAATTTTTTAATTTTAATAATTTTTAAATTTCCTCTAATTTCAGACGACAATTTTTACCTCTAAATCTGAACACGTTTTTGCTGAAACTCAGTTGCAGCATGTGATGCAGAGAGCTTGAAATAAAGATTTTATAAAATCAAGAAGAAACTTTGTTGTTTTCAATTATATTAACTACAAATTGTTGTTTTCACACATTATTTATATTGTGTATTGGCACCATTGCATCGTAACAAAACAGGTATGTGCAATGTATTAACGTTTTTATGTAAACTCAATAAAATCATACCTTTAATAAGTGCTTTAATTTTCTACAAAAGTGAAAGTTGATTAAAATTAATGTTCACTGCCGAGAAAGTTGTGTAAGACAGAACCTTTTCGGTACACTAGTTCAACATCAAAGACATTTTTTCTGAAGAAAACAGGAAGTGACGTTTTTCACTTACTCTCATTTAGTGTTTGTTATGGGAATTCCTGAAACAACAATGTGATTGTTCCAGCCAACAGACGCGATAAAAAAACTGTTTTCCAAGATGAGAATTATATTAAAATATGTTTGAAATATGATTTTAAAATAATCTAATTTTTAACCTTTTATTTGCGAGAGTCGGGACTTGTTTTTTTTTTTTTTTTTTTTTTGCATTGCTATTTCTTAAAATGTACACACATACGCTGTTGATATGATTTTAATGTCTTAAAATACCAGATGGAAAGGGGACCCAAAATCGGCTCCTAAATGTCAATAATCTTTCAAGATATTTAATTTTCAGATTTCCTCTAAATTCCCGGACACTTGAAAATGAAATTATTAAAATCTGTCCAAATACATATAAGGATAACGGTATTTAACATGTTTGTGCAGCTTGCTCTTACAAAAGCTTTGAATGGCAGAATTCAAAATCTCTATACATCAGTGTTCTGTAGACAATACATTTACAGCATAACAAGAACCTTTTAAGAAATTTTCAGGTTGAAATTCTTGCCTGAAAAGTGCACAACTTGGTCTCTAAATTCAAATTGACACAACTGTACAGAATCATTAAAATCCTCAAAAAAAAAAAAAAAAAAAAAAAAAAAAAAAAATTGTTAAAGCATTTTATTTAATTCCAACTTTTTCACCTAAAATCAGTAAATAATGCAAAATCATTTATTATATACATATATTAAAGAAATGTGCAAATGGTTGTTATTATATTGCAAATAGAAACAATCTGTGAAGTTTCAAGAACTTTGATGGAAAACTGTTGGAGGAGTTGATTTCACAAAATAAGGACCACCTCTTCTATGCCCATCCACCAGATACTGTAAATCAGGAAATTAATGCGAGCAAGAAATTACAGTAGAACTTCGATAACTCGAAGTGCACGGGACTTCGGTGATGACTTCGAGTTATCGGGGTGTTCGAGTTATAGAAGTTGAAGAATGACGTCATCTTGTTATATGTTTTTCACTTCAGAAATCTTTGATGTTGTAAATAGTTACAGTTACTCGAATGTAATGCAATAGGGAAAAAACTAAATACTATATAGATACTTTCGAAATACAAAAATAATAATCAATCTATTAAAGAATTGATATTGACACCAAAAATTTTAAAACATGTTTTTTTATTTTAAACTCAAGATGTATACGAAAAAACAGAATCGGAAAACAGATATATGTACATGTATATAAGCAGTACTTAATTATTACATTTTTTAAAAAATACAAACAGATAGTTAATATTAAGCGAAAGCGGCAGACTACTCGAGTATGGGGATTAGCGTAACTGTTAAACTTAATTGTCCGTGACGGTACTTAATATTAATCCGTTAATTGATACTAATTATTACGGTTAGATAACCAGAACTACTCTATCCTCTTCTCCAATATAACGATGGCCTAATTATTTATAATTCCTGTGATTTCCTCTGATAGTGTTATTTAACGGACCATTAATCACGCATTGTTAAAAAAAAAATCGAGTTTTTGAAGTTAATTTTTTTTAGATTTTTAAATTACGGACCAAATTTTTACTTTGAGTTATCGGGGGTATTCGAGTTATAGAAGTTTGAGTTATCGAAGTTTTTCGAATATAGTTTATGAAGAAAACAGGTTGGGACAAAATAAAGACTTCGAGTTATCTGTGGTATTCGAGATATCGAAGTTTGAGTTATCGAAGTTCTACTGTAATGCCAAAAATGCGAGGCCCATTTAATCGCATTAATTTCTTGTCGCATTTATTTTCCGATGTCTGTATTGTAAATTGAGTTACCTCCCTTAACCGGAAGTTGTTATCGTAACTGATTAATTAGAGCATATTCTCATTTAGCGGTATTTTTTTGCTGTTTCTTTCCTACTGGGAATTTTGCTACGGGTGAAATCGTGACTGTAAAATCATTTCGAACCTTGACTGGAACATCAAATTGAAAGTACTGTGATTATAAGTAATCTAACATTCTAAACTCGTGAGTTGAAGGCGAACATCGGTTGTACACATGCCAACATGGACGTCCTAATTTTGAATGCTTTATTTTAATAAAAACTCCAAGCGTTATATTTGAGTATGTTTGTTTATTTTAAAAAAAAAACACACGTTTCTTTGTTCTGATAATCCTTTACCACCCTGGTTAATTTAAAACAATGGGTCATTGCGCTTAAGAATTTACCCTCGGCACACCTCACTGTTTATTTTAATAAGGTCTACCGAAAGTTTGTTTATAACGTGTTTTTAAATTAAGGAAGATATAATATAATGATTTCTGAGTCCATAATTTAATGTTTATAATTGTAAGATAAAAATAGGCAAAAATTTTAAAAATTGAAAAAAAATAAAAAATCGCATTAATTTCAATACGCATTTTACTTCAAAATCGGCAATTCACATTAATTTCATGACACATTGATTTCCTGATTTACAGTATTTACCATGCTTTAAACCCAGATTTGCATTCCTTGCAACCTAGCCCAAAATAGTTTTGAACACAGTCACCTGAAACCCCTAAAATATACAATGAAGTAAATCACATTTTTACAGGTTTTCTTACCTTGACATATCCTTGTCTTACAGGTAATGGTACTACACTGTGTTTGAAGCTTTGGGCAGCTGGCCAAACATTTGTCCAATCTGGTGTTGTCATTGATATTTTTTCAAACCTGCCCAAATGTTCCATTTTTGACTGGAAAAAAACAAATTTGGAATTATTAAAGAAAAAAGAACAAGAAAAAAAACATCATGAATCATCTGATAAATAATGGTTCAAATGTTTTATTTTCTTTATAAACAACTATGAATCAGATCTGACACTACCGTATTTACTATGATCAAAGGCAGCTTTATTTTGTTGTTAGCCTTGTATTGATGGAGGTCACCATCTATTTTATTTTTAGCCCTACTATATTCTCTGACTATTTAAACCCATGTGACTGGTGTCAGTTTAAATAAAAAGGTAGTACTCTAAAGTTAACAAAGCAAGTGACTTCTGCAAAATAGACAAAATTAGTGAAAGAATAGTAAACCAATGTTTAGATAAGAAAGGTTTAGCACTTAAGGCTATCTATACTGATATGGAAGCAACAATAGGGAGATATCCTGTATATGCTTTAGTAAATAGGTGGGTGGTGGAATTTAAATATGGCTGGTAAAGCCTCAAGAATGACCCTTGTTCTGGAAGGTCATGTTGCTGTTGCAACCACAGAAATCATCAATAAAATCCATAATATTGTTAGGACTGCCAGGCGAGTTACAGAAAAATATATAGCCAGTTGGCTATAGTTGGCATTTTACAGGAAAGAGTACATTTTATTCTCACAGAGAACCTTACAATGAAAGAAGCTTTCTAAGGAGTAGAATTCAGTAGAATAATAACAGTAACCAAATTAAAACACAGCCTAAGAAGGCCTAGCTCAACTGGCACTTTATTTGCATTGGAATTTCCAACAGTTGTGCTAGAAACAATTTTGAAATATATTAAACTTAAGACCATTCACACCAAATATCCCATTCTTGCCTAGTTGTTCTTCACAAGTTTTGGCAGTAATAACAGTCATATTAGATTCCAGATGACCATGTTTCACAAAATCTTTCATCTTCATTATTAGACTTTTTCTTATCAAATTTAGCTAAAATCAGCCAAGCAGTTTCAGATCAGTTTACAGAAGCATGGATACAAGAAAAGGCTTATGCAAATATTCATGCATGCACACAGACTTTACCATGCAAAAATCTTAGTTGGCTTTAGCTAGTTAAGCTTAAAATATTTAAATATAATGTTACCGATCCTTTCTTCTGATCAGCTACTAAAGGAGCTTCTGTTACTAATCCAACGATCTTATATTCTCTAAATACTGTTGAATATGAAAATTATATACATGTCAACATAATTTGTGGTTATTTAGTTAATAATTAGTTAAAAGTTGTTCCTGACATAATCTCAAATTCTCAAATAAAAATTTTGAGAATATTTTGATACAAAAACAAAAAGTGATAGTTTCATCTTCATGTATCTGAAACATGCGGTTTCAAAACCACTGATTTAATAATGATATATTAACTTTTATTCATGTTTAAAATTTCTGCTAACCATTAGTTAAAATCAAGCTTCAAACAACTGGGTCAAGTTAATGTTATCCATTCCATGTGTATATGCTTCACAATGGTACAATACAGTAATAAAGATCCAATACTGCGGCTTTTGTTCATTAATCAGTAATACGTGTACATGTGGTCAATATTAAAGTCACATATCTATCATTATAACTCTCAAAAATTGTTTTTTAAATAATCACACTAAAAATAAAGCTGCATGAACACCATTGGCATTCTGATTTTAAAACTGCTTTTTTATAAATGAATAAATGAGAAAGTCAAAACGAGATCAAAAATTCTGTAATGGCATTATAATTACTGAAGAATTAGTACAAATGATCTTTACTGGTTATATGAGCTCTAGATAAGATGCATAGGCATATTTTATTTGATTAAAACAAATTTTAATTAAGAATTCAATGTACCAAAATGCATTGCGAAATTAAAACAAAAGCATCAGTGATGCAGGAACACAAGAGGTAAATTGAAGAGGTTTATTTGAAGAAATCACACAGAACTGAACTACTGAACACAGAAATGTCAAAAGTTTACATTTTTCATGGATTTTTAGTTTTCCAAATTATTCTTAAAGATATATATTTGTTTTAATCACATGTAAAATGAATAATGATGTAAACTATGTCGTCCACAAAAAGTGTCAGACCTATTTAAATGATCATCATCTGAAACCATTTGTGCATAGTAATACATGTACTAGTTTTGAGTGTCATCAAAAACTTATACTCCATTAGTAAAATATGTTCATTTTTCACTATATATAATAATATGATGTAAAATAAAGTGAATTCTGCATGTCATACCATAAATGCATATTGTTTTTAATTCTTGGTATTATTTTCTCCATTGAAAAGTTTGCATTGTAAATCTAGACTAGACTATTAAAAATATAATTTTTTGAAATAATCATTTTGTAGGCCCTAAGCAGGAGTAATCTTATGATTCCAGAGACTTCCAACAGACAAAATTGACATCTGCCACAAGACAAAGTTTTCTGTTTTCCAGTATAGTAAAATAAGAATAAACAATGTTTTTGTTTTAAAACGAAGTAAAAGAAATGTAAATAGAGATCAATTTTTTAATTAATTACTTACAACTGAGCATTAAATTTATCAACAAACGGTTAGTACCACGAACTTTGGCAACAGGATAATATCCAAAACTAAATATTAACTTTCTAAAAGAGTGTACTACCATTTACTCCCGTTTACTTTTTGTACCTACCCTAATCAAACAAGTGTTATGAATATCCAAATTTAATGACGAATTTGCCAGTAAGTGTTCAAGTTACTAAAGTTACACTATTACAGTAGATGTATGAAAAAAACTGGGACGAGTTAGTAAAAAAAAAAAAAATACAGTAGCCAAGATGGGCGAGTTGAGTTGACATTGTATCCAAACATAACGTGACACTAATTACTTTTTTTTATACCTTCCTCGCTGTCTTCATCCTTCTCTCTATTGTTACCGTAAAATCTTGCAAGGCATGGAGAAGTTTCATTCGATAAACGAGGGAATATCGCAATTTGAAGTCTTTTACAAAGCGTGCGTGTCGCCATAACCTTCAGTCTGCGAGTTTTTCGATGAAGGGAGGTTACTCTTTTAAAAAAATGAAATTACGAGCCGACTGCGAGTTTTAGCGATATTTTGTGAGAATTGCATTTTCAGGGTTGCAGCTGTCATGGCGGACGACAGACGGGAGACTAGTGCCTTGTTACGAAGGCACGATCAGTTAAAACGTTGGGAGGATTCAGAAACAAATAAGGCTGCTGTTGTTGTATCAGATAAAAAACGAAGAGTTAAATTCCAAGACGGTTGTGTATTTTTAGCTGCTTGCTCTAGCGGTGACCGAGAAGAAGTGTTGAAACTTTTGGAAAGAGGTGCAGATATCAACACTTCAAATATAGACGGACTTACTGCCCTGCATCAGGTATATTATTCATTAAATCCGAATCAATTTCAATGTGATATAGTGTTGTTTAATCAGGATACCTACAAAAGTCTAAATGTAATGACACTTATAAGCCATTACCTATGCATATATTAATCATATTTTCACTAGCTACACTTTCTAGGATACCTGTTGCCTTTAGTTTGGGATTCAAAAGTTTTAAATGATACGGATAAATAATGGTTTGACCAATTAGTAAGTGTGGCTTACAGGAATTTTTCCCATTAGTGTTCTTGATGGGAAGTTCCTAAAATCAACCAGGTTATAGACCCACCAAGGTAGTGAAACAGGAAAGAGGATTAAAATGTAGGGTCAGACTAGGTATCAAGTCTGTGGCTTTTAGGCAAGTGCTGTACTAACTGGTCTACCCAAAAGTTGCATTATTTCCTCCAATTTCTTTTAGTTCAACAACACCAAGTGAAAAAATTTCAGGTTTAACCCCTTTACCAGCAAATATGTTGACCACTTCTTAGGATTTGCATGCTTTCCAATTGACAGGATAAGAAAAGCAATATGATGTAAGCATTACATTTGATTTTGACTTGGTCCCACTTTATTTTGACCAATACAGTAGTGCAGTTTGTAGAGTGCTTACTTCATTTGTGGGAGGTTGGGGTTCAAACCCTTTCCAGATCTGATGAAGTTTTAAAAATAGGTTGTGACTGTTCTGTTGCCAAGCACTCTGCATTTAGAAATGAAAGTTGTCAGATCCTTTGAAGGAGATCTTAAAAACTGATGCCTCACTTGATGGCAGGCATGGCATGCTGAAGAACTGTTATTGCACATTGCCTTAAGCACACTGCAAAGGTAAAAATGTCTGTCGCTTCAACTATAGCTGGGGATGTCTCATTATAAGTGAAATATTCTTGACTTGGATGTAAAACACAGTTCATTCAATCAACCACTATTGGTTTAATAATTTTACTCAATTGATATACTGTTGATATACTGACCTCTTTTCCCCATTTTTAAAACAATACAGGGTTACCTCACAAACTTTCATTTTCATATATATATTTGTAAAACAAATAATTCGCCTACCGTATCTATCAAGGTTTACTGGTTCTACTAATATTCAGTCCAAAACAAAATTGGATGGCACTCTTCCTGACACCAGTTGAAATGGGAAAATTATTGGTGTTTGATATAGAAATTGTTCTGACCTTATACACAGTCACCAGACAAAGTTTGTTAGGGTCAAAGAAAATTTAGACTGTGTATTCACAACATTCATCCAACTAACAAAAAATCGAAAAGAGGTAAAACCTGTAGTGGGATGGGGAAAACATTTAAAGTCAGCTTTACTATATAGAGAAGACATAAACTGGAAATAGACATTTTTTTGTTTGACCGTAATCACATTGCAAATTTTTGTGATCAGCTCCCAAAAAAAACTGCTAAAAATTTTAATTTCATTCTCTTTTACATACATTCTTTACAGAGTTAAAGCAGACAAACCAATTGTATGTCATACAATGTTACACAAAGTTATTTTTAAAAAACAAAAACTGGACACACATTTCTGTATATCTGCAGTCTGGCAGACATTTTATGGGTGTTACTGGTAGTGGAGACTAAAAGGATGGGGTAGATTATCATTTATTTCAACCTGAGGGTGGCAAATGTATCTTTTGCAAGCCATAACAAGCTTGGGATGGAATTTTTCACCATAAGTTTCGGATAAATCTATTTCATTCCACAATAGGGGTGGGATCTTTTTTCTCACAGTAATTCATAAAATAACTCAAATTTTGAGTGAAAAATGTATGAAAAATCAGAAAGTGTTATTGATTTTGGGTTACAAATAAATTGTGGCAGACGAATATATTATATGGACATTAGACATTATCAACATTAAATTTATCGAGGAAACTTTAAAATGAAAAAAGTAGTTCCGTACCTGATATGCATATCAATACTGTCAACCCCTACCCCCATAGATGCTGATTGTTTTGATTTTTTTTTTTTTTTTAATGAACAGTTGCACTAAGTTAAAACCAAAACAATTGCATTTAGTTTTTTTTTTTTTTTTTTTTTTTTTTTTTTTTTGATGATGATGACTTTATATTCCATAAGACCGAATGTTGATGTCTTTAGTAATTAAAAACCTGTAGTCTAAGAAGAATGTAAATATTTTTGATGATAGCACAAATTTTGGGAACTTGCACATGCAGTCTGTCTTATGCAACTTGAAGGGTAAGACAAGGGAATCTTGGACAGGAGTGAGTTTAGTGGAGTAATGGTGTTTTACGCCCCAGTCAAGATTCTTTCACTTATTTGAGGCGGTCAGTTCTAAGGCTTCCATGTTTACACAAAACCGTAAACGTGTACATGACAGGTAGTAAACAAAACAATGCCCTTTACACGGCCATCATGATTCGGAAAATCATGGTTGATTGTATCAAAGGTTGATTGTATCAAAGAAAAGATATCGTGTCAGTCATGCAATCTTGAACATGAAATTTTATTAAATTAAAATACATTTATTTTAATCCTTCTGTAACAATAGTTTGAACATAAAATTACCATTAACATCGATCCATGTAAAGTGTATAGCTTCATTACCTTAGACGATATTGATATGCATGCGCATGCCCGTGGACTTTCTCAAAAACTTCAAAATCGTAACTTGATCCTAGTTAACAAAATCTTGTGTGCAAAGAACATCAAAATTTCAATAATTTTAATAAATGATAATATTCAATTTTAACTCACAATTTGTTACAAAAAATGACAGTTGCTGTAACAACATAAAGTTTAAATATGAATCAGATGGTAGACATGGTAAAGCAAGAAAGTAGGAAGCGTAGAATTCAAAGTTGCTGGGATACTTGGAACATTATCCTCTACAGGCTTTCTCTTGACGACATGCTTCTGAGATAGAATAGATCTATTTATTTGTTAGCTGATTTAAGTTTTGAATTCAAACAACGGTTAATAAAGATCAGCTTGTCAACTGTGTCAGAATTAAGAGAAGATCTGTACCGCCTGCTATTGAGAAAACTCTCTGAGGGCACAGAAGTCGCTGGTACCCCTAAATATTTTCGTGCAAGCTGTGGGTCTTGGAAACATATCCTGATTTAATTTTTAACAATTAAGTATGTCACATGTCGTGTACACAGTTATAAAATTTGTAAAAGTTTACAGCCTGTATCTGACACGTTACTGTTTACACATGTAAACATGGAAGCCTTAGGACTCAGTTCTGGGATGGTGGAGGAAACCAGAGCGCCAAGAGAAAAGGGTACTTAAAATCCTGAAATCATTTCATAATTGTCTGGATTAGCATTGTATTAAAACCTTTCAACACCAGGTGTATATTACTTTGTCTTGAGAGGAAAGATTTCAGCAACATTTTATCTTGCTTATGATATATAAAAAAGCTTGCTCTGTATCCTTGGCCTAGGAACAGCTGACATTTGGTAGATTGGTTAGAATTTCAGCCTAATTTGGAATACAACTATGGTGATAATAATTTTAAGTTGTTAGTTATTCATATTACATGTATAACTAAATTTCATAAAAATGAGTGTTAACCTTTGTATTGTAATTTTTTTTGAAAATTTGATTGGGTTTCCCATTGAAACTGTTGTGATTTTAAACTCGCCTGTATAATTTACTTAGCATTAAAAGACAGAAGGAGCAGAGCTGATATATCATAGCATTAATATTAGCATCAACATAATCACTGGCATCTAAGTTTTTATGATGTGCAGGCTGTCTGAAATGTTAAATCATTTTACAACTTTTCCTGCATTCTCCATTGAAAACTACCTTGTTGGCTCAGAGGTAGAGTGTCCACCTTGAAAATGTTAGGTCAGGGATTCTAACCCCAGCTGGGTGGCACATAAGAAGACATTCAAACTTTAAGATACTGCATCCTTACACTTGGCAATAAAGAACATATTATTCACCAGGTGTGAGTAGAATGCAATACCTTGGCATACTGACACTGTGAGCTAGTATGATAAAGTTGCCTGAGTACACACCTAAAACGGAAGACTATACAACTCCTGCTCCTCTCATGCATATACACATCTAGAAGATCCAAAATTAATTCTTAGAGATTAATCAACTTGCACTTGCCAAAAAATGCTGATGGGATGTTAAACATTACAACCAGTATCCTACAAAAATCCATGGACAGTGTCTGTCTATAAATATGGTATTAAGAATCTTTTGATGTACGAGTTGTTGGTTCTGCTTGTTACACAATTATTTACATTGTAACTTGTGCATGTATGATAGTTTATTAGTCATATTAAACCAGATGTATCAGTTTTCATACCAGGAGTTTATATACCTTAATCTAAACAGGTGAATTAAAATTATAAATAAAAAAAGAGGGAAGAGGGTGTCCACACATGTAGATATATCTTTTGGAAAAAAGTAGTTATTTGTAATTTGATATATAAACTCCCTTGTTACAGTAACAAAATCAATGCATGTAATTTTTAA
Source organism: Tegillarca granosa (assembly GCA_029721355.1). Classification (NCBI taxonomy): domain Eukaryota; kingdom Metazoa; phylum Mollusca; class Bivalvia; order Arcoida; family Arcidae; genus Tegillarca; species Tegillarca granosa. Next base: position 15,201,851 of record CM056596.1, read on the forward strand.
TTTTTTTTAATGTATTGAAATTTAGAGAAAGAGAGAGAGTTTGGAGGCAGATATTTAAAATTTGAAATATGACTTGGGCTTTAGTTTACATGTTGGCCACTTGGTACATCTGTGCTATTACATAAAACTTTGTTGTTGTCAGGGAGTTATGTTATACATATGTACATTGGAAGCTTGTCTTCAGATTTCCTAGAAAATATCAATAATACAATCATTAAACATGTAATATACATTGGATACATATAGTAACATGACCTGACTCTTATATTCAAGTGTGTGTGTGTGTGTGTGTGTGTGTGTGTGTGTGTGTGTGTGTGTGTGTGTGTGTGTGTGTGTGCACTTGACAGCATTATAAATGTTGAGAGTTGTAAACATTAAACTTTGATTTTAAAGTTTGTTTACCTTTATTGTTTACTAGGGAGATAAGATAATGGTTTAAAGCACATAGAACACAGGAAGGAAACATTAACTTTCACTGATTCACATATACTAGTCAGATCAGACCAGCCTTAATTCAAACATTATAAATTTATATTTTAATTTAAGTGTTTTTTTTTTTTTTTTTTTTTTTTTTTTTTTTTTTTTTTTTTTTTTTTTTTGGTGACAAAAATCAGTAGCTGTAGGCTGTAGGTTTAGTAAATTTGATGTTGGTACAGTTTTACAGTTTAAAAAAAAAAAGTCCATCATCATCATCATCATCACAATATATCATCATGAACACCAACCTATTGTCATCATCACTTTCATCATCATCATCATACATAATCAGTAACATCATCATCACTGTTAAACAATTATATTTAGTGTGTGTTCCCTCTATAACTAGATGTTCAATATTTAATAAAAGCTATGTGATAACGAGAGCATGTGGTTTATAATGTTTTACGAGTTGCAGACTGTAGAGAGGTTTTCCTTTATGAGTTGATTATAAGCTGCAATACACTAACATAAAAAACCAGATGCTAGTTGAGCGGTACCTGATTCATTTCACTTTATATTTAGATATTTGGAATTTCTTTTGCCATATCATAATTAATACCTGTTTGGTACAGCATGTATGGTACACCTATATGATAGGTGTGTAAAACCCTTTATGTACTGTGGGTACTGTAGCTTATCTGTTTATCATAATTCCAAAAACTATAAATTAATAAAACATGACCTTTTTTCTAAATCTCTTTAAAAGCACGTTTTTTCAATATTCACTCTCACTTCAGATGATTGTTTATGTTTTAATTGACAATGTACACACATTGTTTTCTATGATAAAAGTTAAATACAGTAGTTCAGGCAATGATTGGGTTTTTTTTTTTTTTTGGTACTTATTTTCAACATCATTTCCTTATTTTGTTTGTAACCCAGATCATTGTTCTATTATCAGATTGATTAAATAATTTCTATATAAATGTATATACATTTATAATGAAATTTTCACAGTGTATCTGTGTATTATAAAAACCTGGAGAAATGCTAGGCTTATGATCCAGAGTGGAGTCAAGTAATGGTATTTTATGCCCCAGGCAAGATTCTTTCACTTATTTCGAGTCGGTCAGTTCTGGGATAGTGGAGGAAACCGTAGTGCCACGGGAAAAATGCCAATCTTTGGCAAGTGAACTGACAAACTTTCTCACACTAGGATCTGTCCCGAGTAGGATTCGAACCAAGGCTGTGAAAGGCACTGTAAACCCTAAGCCCACGCTTTAGACCACTTAGTCACCAAGGCCCCCACTTATGATCCAGGTGGTACTGTACATTATACATACAATGTGTAATCAAAGGATTTTCTTTTATCGGATGACTTCATCTTAGATATTAATATGCAGTCTAAGTATCCTAGCCATATACCTTAGGTTTAACATACACTATAACGTTAACTAAGACACTAGAAGTGAACCATTCAATGTGTAGGTGTGAAATGTTACAGGGTTGTCTCGTTACTACATCATAGAGATATAAAAGCACCAGCCTACAGTTCACAGCATCTATCACTGCTAAGGCATTAATATCACCTAGGCAAATCCTAGTGGAGAAAGTTTGTTGATTTGCTTTCTGAAGATTGGTGGTTTTCTTCTGGTTACTCTCATTTTCTCCATTATCCAGGGATTTTTCTGGCCACTCACAGGGTCCGGTAAAGGGACCCATTCCCAATGCCAAAAAGCATACATTTTTCCCAGTTTTGTAGGTAAAAATTCCCAAATGATCCTGCTTTGAGAAACTTAAGAAAAAGTGAAAAAACTCTATATTTTTGGTGTAGCTTGTATATCTTTATAATAACCTGTATTTATGCACATTTTGATTTATACTCAATTAGGATCTGGTAGAATGGGAGCAACTCATGAAACAAATTTCTCAGATGTTTGTATTGAAGCCAGTCTATGAAGATATTGTGTTAATGTCTAAGTGATTTGGTACAAATGAGTGACTACCAGCATGTATCAAAATAGTAAATATTCCAGGCAAAATATTTGATGTGCTGACAATGTGAAAAGTTTAATGAAAAATTTTCCCAAAATGTCGATTTTGTCAATGATTTTCCCGATTTCATCCCAAGGTCCCTTTCCCAAAATGGCCAGAAAAATCCCTGTTATCACAAAACTACATGTAACTTTTTCAGTATATTTAAACTACTATTGACTTGAGTATAAAACACGACTATTTTATTTAGACAGGCACCATTGTTACCATTAATCTTTGTTAACCACATACCTTTCGGTAATTAAAAAAAAAAAGATCATCCTAAAATTAGTAAGGTCTATATTGATTGTACTGAAGTATATATGGTCTATTACAACAATCTTCAAACTTTATAGATTAAGTAAAGGTCATATGTTCAATTCTGGGCTTTTTATGGATCCCAAAATTAAAAAAAAATATCATAATAACAAATGAAGGAGAAATTAAAGGATTCTTTTTTACAAAACAGTGCTTCATTAAGAATGGAAAGTAAGGATGTTATGCCAGGTTAGAAATTGAATTGGCTGGTCTCATATACAGTAATTGTATTCAGGTTACAAAAAGTCTGTCCATTGATATTCCAAATTTTAGAACAAAATCTGAGGAATTGCTAATGATGTCTGTGAATATCAGAACTTAATTAAATCTCATTTTTGTGAAACATAGCATAGCAAATAAGAGTAGAGTGTAGTTAAATGGTACTTTATGTACCAGTCAAGATTCTTTCACTTATATCAAGATGGTAAGTTCTGGGGTAGTGTAAGAATCCAGAGTGCCCAGAGAAAACCATTAAGCATTGTCATTATCTTACACTAGGATCTACCAGGGTTTGAGAGAGGCACTGTGATCCCTAAACACATTTTTAGACAACTCAGCATAGCAATTTAGAGAACCAATTCATTGTTTATGTCTTTTCAATTGATTAGCTTTTTTATCAATGTTGATTTTTATTTTTACAGGCATGTATAGACGACAATTTAGAAATGGTAGAATTTTTGGTGGATCATGGAGCTGATGTAGATGTATGTGATAATGAAGGATGGACACCTTTACATGCTACTGCCTCATGTGGATTTACAGAAATAGCTAGGTATGTGATAAATATATATAGAATGTAATAATAGTGTCTATACACAAACAAACACATTCATGTATACCCAATTTGTATTTTAATTATTCCAAGCAATTTGGTAACTTCAAGACATCATTGACAACTTTTTTTTAAAACTTCTTATGTATATTGATACAAAAAGTTGACAAAACAAGAATTGTAATGATTCTAGATTATTTTAAACATATAACCACAGTTTTAGAAGTAACACACACATTCTTACACTTTATATATATATATATATATATATATATATATATATATATATATATATATATATATATATATATATATATATATCAGGGGTCCGGAAACGGTCATATTTGCCGGACATGTCCGACAAAAAATATTTTTGTCCGATGTGAAAAATCACTTGTCGGACATTTTTAGTTAATAACAGAATTCAGTTAATCGGACACGTAAATACGTTTGTCGGTCATTATTTTACTATCACCTGTCAACCGTTTTCAATAAATACTACAGATCTAATAATCAGGCTTTTGTTTATCAATCAGTTAGAATCCATGTTCTCAATCTGTTCCTTTTGTTTCATTGTCCGAACCCTCGTTAATTTTGTTATTAAGTTGTTTATTAAGTAATCACATCGCTTGACAGACGGAAGCCATAAACAGCTGATTACGAGGGTTGATCCTTGAAGGTCATGGTCGTCGGACTATATCAAAGAGGTTCCATGCGGGATGTCAAATAAGACTACATCGCGCATCGTATGGTCTTGGCAAACTGTTTAGTTATAAATAAATAATTTTAAAAAGTCTAAATACAATCAAAGAGGTCTCGAAATGAGGTTCAGTAAAGTTCGTGTAACTTCGGAAAAATGAAAATGCACGATTGTCAATAAACATAGATGGCCATCAAACCTTGTGTAGTCAACGCCGGCAATACAAATATATATATATATATATATATTTATCATGGTACCTTTTGTTTATATTTGAATATTGTCTCTATGAATCTTTTTTTTTTTGATATAAATATTTTAAACTTTTAGAAGAGTGATTCTTTTGGCAACTAGATGATAATTTGGTTAAAGTTGTAAATTAGTATTTACAAACAGAAAATAATTTGCAGTTTTATTTGGACATGGTTAATTACTCACTTTAATATGATACTGAGTTATAGAACATGTGGCCAGTAGCATTAACTAGTTCACACTTTAATGAATCAAACAAGTGCCTAATGGGAAAACCTGTATACAACATGTCTAAAATTTGTAAAAGGCTATTAAATTAGACAATAAAAACTCAGGTGCATATTAGTTGTTTACAAGATTCTATTTCCAGAAACAGTTCTAGTATAATTATAAACATTTACTGTAAGCAAAATTTATCTTTTGAAAAAATCAGGAAAATTTCTGTTTTTGACTCCTGGTTTCAGTAAATATTGCAAACTACTGGTTCTTCTTCTTCTTCCTCCTCCTCTTCTTCTTCTTCTTCTTCTTCTTCTACTTCCTTTTATTTATTTATTTATTTATTTATTTTTTTTTTTTTGGGGGGGGGGGGGGAGGGGTTATTGGGTTCGTTGTGCGTCGTCCGTCATGTCCCATGCTTCCACTTTTGATTGTTAACACTCCTGAGAACACAATTTGAGTGCAATCTTAATCAAACTTGATCTTCTTGACAAAAGCTAGTTCAAGCACATATATGGGCCATGTTGGTTCAATAAATAGGTCACTAGGTCAAATTATAGAAAAACCTTGTTAACACTCCTGGTCTAATTTTAGTCTAATCTTCATCAATCTTGGTCAAAATGATCCTCTTGACAAAAGCTAGCTCAGGTTTGTATATTAGCTATGTTGGTTGAAAAAGTAAGTCACTAGATCAAATAATAGAAAAACCTTGTTAACACTCCTGAAGCCCAAATTTTAGACCAATCTTCAACAAACTTGCTCAGAATGATCCTCCTGACAAAAGCTAGCTCAAGTTTGTATATGGGTCATATTGGGTCAATAATTAGGTCACTAGGTCAAAATATAGGAAAAATCTCTTTTAAAAATAGAATCTCCAGTTTGTCAAAATCAAGCTAAGTGTACATCATTTTCAGGTGAGATTCCAGGGCCTTCATGGCCCTTTTGTTTTTAGTTGAATGTTGTAAGACAAAGGTAAAAATTTGGGGTTGTCATTTCTGAGACTAGTGACAGGTGGCAGGTAAAATTTTCTGATCCGAGTAAAAATTTTGTGCTTTTTGACTGGAGACCTGTAGAATTACTTAGCATTAATCCTAGCGCCTTTTTCTCTTAAGTTTGATGTTTTACTGAATTTGCAAGGTTACTACTTTGTACCAATTTACAGGACAATAATAACAGTAAAGAGAGTTGAGTAACAATGTATAACGTCCCAGTCAAGAATATTTCACTTGTATAAAAACATTGCCAGCGAAAGTGTGGAAATTTTGCCTGTGCATTGTGCTGATGGCATTATTATACAGCAGGGTCCCTTATCGTGCCGTGCTTACCATTACACGGAACCTCGTTATTTTCAGTTCCCATCTGACAGAACAGCGACTTTAATTTTGTAAAGCTGATTGCTTGGCAAAAGCACAGTCACTACCCACTTTCAAGTCTTGGGACAGACCCAGTCAGGGTTTGAACCTATGACCTCCCACATACGGAGCAAGCACTCTACCAACTGAGCTACTGCAGTGGCTAACAGTATAGAGATTGCCAAACAAAAAAAAAAGCATGATCATGGTCATCATGTACTGTAGATGGATTAAACTTAAAAAGTTTATAGAAGTTGGTTTCCAGTATGTTATCTTTTTCAATTGTTTTATCAGAAATCAAAATCTAATGATATAAATCAGAATGGCGTCTTAATTTTTTTATCTAAAAAAAAAAATAAGTAAATAAAATTCCAATGTTATCTTTTTGAAACGTTTTTTAACTAATTTGATTTCATTATATGATTTGTTATGGTACCCCTTTAACTTTGACAAAGGGCTTACTTGTTGCATCATAAGAAGAGGTATAGCTAACATAGTGACATAAGAGGAGTATTAAATTTACAGATATAGATACAATACCACAATCAGTTTGTTTAATACTTTAAATAATAGATGGCCTGTTTCTTATCACCTCAATTAATTCTTTGCCAGGTAACACAGATTAAATTTTAATATACCTATAGTAAAGTGGATAATTAACTTCTTGTGACACACAATTTTGCATGTCTATCAATTTTCAATCACTTTCGGATATGTATAGAGTTTCCCATATATTTATTTCACATTTGTTATTTAAAGTCAATTCTTATTATGTTTTTTTTTCTTTACAAGATTAATAGAGAAATTTATCTGTGGTATTACTTAACAGGTTGTGTAAAATTTAAAACCACTTGATTTTAAGAACCACCTGTTTAGGAAGGTCACTAGGCATGTGATTGAAAACAGTTTGTTCAAGTTTGATATTTCATATGATTGTACATTTTTTGTTGTGTTTCTTTAAGTTTTTGAAAACAAAATTATAAATATGATCATTCAAACTGCTGATATCTTCCCCAACACCAAATGTAAACACATCACAGAATGTTAAATGGAGTCTGGTAGTTTTTCTGTCAGAGTCTTGATTTATATATAATCATTACACTAGGGATTATTTTATGAGAAAACTGGCTCCAGTATTGTAAATTGTGAAAATTTTTCAGTAAAAATCTTGATATTGAAAATTGAAAATGTCAGAAATTTGTCAAATTTGTCATATTTCTTGGTAAAACAAATGTATTTCTTGACAGTATTAATTGACATAAAATATTAGTATATATAGCTTTTTTTTTAAAATAAATATGTTTCCTTGTTTTCATGAGACAGTAAAATGAATTTATTCTTACGTATAAACTATATATGAGATAACTAAGTTAAATTGTAAAACAAAGTTTCTTAGTTGATATGCAGTTTTAGGGTTTTTCCACATTTGCACTAGCAAGTACATGTGTTTTATTTGAATATCAAAATCTAGAACATTACATAGATTGAAAGCTGTTATAAATAAACATGCCACCTCAAAATGTCTGTTACAACTTCAGGTAGATTTGCTATTTCTCTAGATTTTGTATTGGATAAGATTATGATACATGTAAAACATGGTACAAAAATGATATTTGATTTTTCAAACCTTAAAATGACATTTTGTTGATCAGTTTTTAAATTAAATTTAAATTTTACTGAATGACCTACAACTAAATGCATGCCTTGAATAGTGTGGTTGCTACATATTTCAGATAGAGATCTTTCCCAATGTGCTTTTTTTTCATGGTAGATATGGAAACATGTAGTGGAGATTCAGTCATCAAATAATCAGGAACTCTTGGAGACTGAAGCTTCAAAGCTAAAATTTTGTTATTATTCTTTGCAGTTCCTTGATTTTTATAGCTATTTAGTGTATTGGATAAGGATGCTTGGTCAAAGTTTTCTAATGAGGCAAAATAGTGTGCCCTTTTGACCTTTGATATTTTTTTTTTTCCCCCATTTCAAAGTGTTAATCTATATGGTGATTTAAGGCCATGCTTGAATCTAAAAAAAAAAAAAAAATCAAATTATAACACAATGCTATTTACAATAATTATGCGCATGTACTAATAAAGTCAAAGATAAAATATTAGACATAATAAAATTCTCACAGTTATCATTTGGAGAATGATTTCACAAAAGTTCATATCAATGGAACATAACTTGCCTAACTTTGCCATAGATGTCACTCTATAAAAAGTGTACAAGTGTTTGTAATCTCTGGGGTACTATATGACCTAGTAATTTACTGTAATTATTGGACTGAATCCTATATAAGTACATTGATTATCTCTGATTGTTTACAATTTTAGCGGAGGAGATCTTATTAAAGGGCTGATTTATATATATGTGTGTGTGTGTAATGGGTTAAAACAAGGGTGCAATATATATTTATAGATGAATATGAATTATACCATTTACTTTTAATTAGCCAGGGTCACTGGGTTTTCTATCATATATATATATATATATATATATATATATATATATATATATATATATATATCTATATATATATATATATATATACTCCTGTAAACCTGATTTCATCATGTGACTTAAGAAATGGATAAAGCATTTTACAAGTATTATCATCAATAGATTTGGTATTGAAAATAGAGAACAGTCATTGCTGTAGAACCAGACCTAAACTGCTAACTCTTCCAGACCACATTGCCTCATTTCAACTATTGATGCCATATAAAAACCATTTACATGTGACAGCAGTTTGCAAAAAATTCCATTAAGTTTATTGTTGTATTAATGTTTGGTTTAAAAATAAAGTATCTACAATATTTAGTAGCCTTATCAAGGATCAAGTTGTCAGCTTAATCTGGTTGATCTGTATATAGAAAAGATGTTTATATTTCTTATCTTAAAATTTTTGATTACTCATCAAAAATTTTGGAAAAACATGCAAAAAATGTATGTTGTGGTTTATGATAATTAGCTCTGTTAAGATTTCAACAGATTTTTCATCTTTAGTTACTGCTTGTATATCCCACAGAGAACTTTTAAAGACTGGGTTATTATGAAGATGATTAAACACTGCTTCTGAGTACTAATTCCACCTTTACTGTGATAAAAGTTCCTGTTTAAGTGCATTGACCTATAACTAACAAACTATCTATACTATGTACATCTATAAAAACCACTTCAGCTGCATACTAAAATATATACTATAGACAAAAAAAAAAAATCCTCTATATGTACTTGTTTCATGCTTTTGAAGTTTTTGCAAAGATTATAATACGGTAAATTCCAAGACTAGAGTGATATTGTTTCAGTTTTTTGGTTTCGCATTTTTTCCTCTTCAATTTCTGTTGTGTGTACTCCTTTCATGACTTTCTTTTCAAGGGCATTTTTTAATTTAGAGCTGATTTAAATAATCTACATAACTGAAATACTTTCTTTTCAAAACTTGACATATATAAGTATTCTTATGTATCAATAACAGATTTTGTTTTACACTACACATTTTGTATTGATGTTGGCATTTGCTAATTACAATAACTCTGACATTGTTATAAGATGTTTAGTAAGAACAGACCACTTCAATGTTTTCAATGTTCAGTGCTGGAAAGCAGTGTTGAAACCCTGGCTGGGTCTGACCAAGACTTAGATAGGATAGAGATTGTTCTTTTACTCTTTCTTTTAATGCTCACAACCTTTCCATAAAAAATATCAATGACTCCTATAGCTGAGACCTTAAAACTAATAGCTAGTAATGCCCTATTACTTGTTAAGAGATATGACTATTTTATTTTCAACCTACAACTTAATGAAGGTAAAAGAATGGTAACCAAAACTCATTGATTAGGTAAATAGCCTGCTATTTAGTTAGGTACACCTCTTTGGATGGCACTTGCAGTAAAGGCTTACTGCTTTAAAAAAATAAATAAATAAAACAAACAACAAAAAAAACCAGCAATATTGTTTGGATACTTTCAAAGAGAGTTTATGTTGTATAGCAAGTAAAATACAAGTAATAATAAGGACGAACACCAACATCTTCAGACTGCGACATCGCAGTTAAGATGATATATTGAAATTTAAAGAGAAATAAAGAACAATATCTTGCATTAAGCTTATTGATAAAGAATACCGGTAATATCTTGCATAAAGCTTATCATTAATAGCAAGTAAAACATACATAGAGAACTGAAATCTTTCATTTAGTCTTAAAGTGATGTTAGCATTACAGTATTGGTCTTGCTTCATTCTTTTCAGCCACTCCAGTTAAAGGCGTACACGATGGTATATAATGCCCCAGGTTTGATATTATGTTTTGGGTTTGTCAGAAGCAATATTTTGTTCTTTTCTCTATTTCAGAAATGCTTTTGTTTTATTTATTTGGCAAACAGTGTGTATTTTGTTACAAAATAGCTATGTATGAATTACTAGTCTCACAAAACATACTGGAAATGGATATTTTTGTCTGATTTCATTAACTGTTGTGTGGAAAAAAAAAGATATACCATTATACATGAATGACAATGAGGTCAATATTTCCTTAGTCAGTAAACACAAACAAAACTTAACCTATTTTATCAGATTGAAGTTTTTAACTTATTATTTTTAAGTTTTATATGAATCAGTGTAAGTTTAACATTAGTTTGTTTAAGACTAAAAATAAATCTATATACAGTAAATTAGTGATAGGATTGTTATACATATTTTATGAATGATGAATGGAGTTTTTTCGTAGATCTGACCTTGATAACATACATTTTTAAAGCTAATGTTGTTTTTTCTTTATATCTATATATTTATTTTTTGTGCAAGTTGGACACTGAAGTTTTTCATGATATAAATATGACACTTTAAACTATCTGCTCAAATAATCAAAGGTCATGATTATCAAGTGTGTTCCAGTAGAGATACCCAGTATGCTTTAAGTCCTAAGTTGCTGGCTTTTAAAACCTTAATGATTGTTGGCTTTTTCAAGATGCCTGCAATAAAAGCTGGCAATGTTTCTATATAAATTAATTTTCTAGATCAACTTAAATCCTTTAATTTATTGATCAGTCTGTCAGTTTCACATCCCAACTTAAGAAAGACATTGTTACAAACATATCTTTGTTATTTGTTAATAGATAATGGTTATTTACAATACATCTGGTTTTATTTGAAAAAAATTGTTGCCTATATTGCAAAAAAAAAAGTCGCCAGTGTTGCCAAGTAGAATACATATCAAAAGTTCCACAGAATTGTTAGTAACATCAAAGAAAAAACCTTTATTATGCCATCATTCATTGATCAATAAAATTAGAGTTTTAGCTGTTAAGACCAGATTGGAACTCAGAAAATTGAGTAGTATAAGCAGGTGGATTTAATACATAATTAAAATTTAGTTCTACAGGTAGTCAGTAAACAGGTAGATGGCCTCTATAGGAAATAACAATATTTTGTTAGTTGTTTATTTTGTATTACAGGTTTTTATTACAAGTAAATGCGAATGTTGCTGCAGTTAACAATGATGGGGACCTACCAGTGGATATTTGTGAAGATGATGAAATGGAGAAGTTATTACAAGATGTCATGGATCAACAAGGCACGGAAGTTAATTTATTATGTTTATCTTTAAACTTCTCCTAGACCCATCAATTTTACAAAAAAATTGTCATAACATTCACTGTTTTTTGAGACATAATTTTGATGTTTTGTGAATTATGTAACTATACTATGACAGCATTCGGCAATTTTTGGCTCCTTTTCAAATTTTACATGTGTTCTTGTTAACTTGAATTTTTAATCCTCCAATTTAAGCTGAAATCTGCATTGTAATAATAAATATATATCTTGCAGTGTTATGTGGTAACTTGTACAACAGATTATGTATATGTCGTCATTGTTCTGCTTCAGTCAGCTATATATATATAACATGTATATGTACATATAGCCTCTTAAAGGATGTAATTTAACGGTATAAGGCATAGTGACATCTCTTGGTATCCCTCTCAAGAACACTGTCCTAGAGGAAAAAGACAGTAGTAAACCTTTCTGGGGGAAAAAGTGCATTTAAACCCATTTTGAACACAGATGTATTGTAAAAACTTGTCAAATGTACATTATTACAGTCTAATCAAATCAATCTCAAGATCATTATATATTTCTCTCTAGTCTGGTTTTTACTGATTTTAATAAATTACAGCAAATATTACATCTTAAATGAAAAAGACTGGTACAGGTAAACCTTTAGGAAAATTAGGATTTTAATTTTGATTCCTTATTTTATATATATATATATAATATATCAGATATAACATGGCAGTGCCAGATAGAATCTTGAAATTAATTATTACAGTATGTCTTAAATACCATTTAAAAATTTCGCACAGTGAATTATGTCAAGGGACTTATTAAAATTGAAATTGTATACTTGCATAATTGTTTTGGAGGAAAATCAGGCAGCATTGGTACAAAATGTTGATCATCTATACAGGAAAGACATCTACATCTATCGATCCTAAGTTCATCACATACATTGTTTTTGCAAGAACTATAATTGAATCTGTCAAGCATAGGTCATATATGAAAGTTTCTAGATAATTAAGATCTGGTCTCAACTATCATTATTTAAACTTTAATATAAAAACTCCTATTTACTGTGTATCCTTGTGTGTACCTAATAAACAGGATCGACTATTTTCAATATCAGAAGGCTGACTAAATGGGAGCTGAAATCACAACTTTCTTTTTAAAGTAGTAAATGTTTGCCAGCTAAGCTGAGAAAGTGAATGTATATGTTTATGCATGCACGTAATATTTCGTTAGTTTTTGAGTTGTAAATGCTACCTGTCATTTTATGGAGTCAGGTAGTTACATATAATCCTCTTGTAAAGGTTATTCAATGTACCGGGACAGACACATGAATTTTGTTTTGTTGTCTTTTTTTCTATAAATCTAGTTTAAAATAATTTCTTACATCTTTTGTAATCTGTGTAATACATGTCACCTTGTTTAATGATTATAATAAAAGAAGACACTTAATGTTGAAATAGATTATACCTTAGATTTGAATTTTTGAAGGTGAAGTTTTCATTTCTTCAGAGATACAAATTTGGGCTTGTTGTCATCAAAAACTAAATTTAGCTCACCTGCTTGAAAATTCCTCCTGCACATGGAGAGTTCACATCATACCAGATGTAAGTTTAAGTGCCAGTAAGTTTCAGTATTGTTGTCCATTGTTTTAATGGACACAGGTGTGCAGGTGAGCTACATTCTTCTAACTGTTATTGTTAAAATACCCAAATCAAATTGACTTATATGTATTAAATGCCATTTGACAAAAAAAAAAAAAAAATATATATATATATATATATATATATATATATATATATATATATATATATATATATATATACATTAACCATGATAAACAGATTAAAGGCTAAATAAAACATTTAACAAATAATGAGAAAAATGTAAAAATGTGATCAACAAAAAAAAGACAAATGTGATAAAAACAAATTGAAAGTACAATTTAAATAGGAATAAATTGACAAAATAGATCAAAAATTAAAAAAAGGCAACAGATGTGATGAGATGTTAAAATATAAAATTTATAAATATGTGTATGAATTTTAAATTGATTTATACTCTGAAGCATGTGTATATAAATTATAGTTGAATACACAGCTACCTACATCTACCACTACTGTAGATCAGGATATTTATATATGTATATATATCAGTTATACATGGAAAATAAAGCACTTGTCATGTGTAGTGTATCCTGATGATCTAGATTTATTCAAATTAAAGAGTCAAACATTTTAACACTCTAAAAGTACATGTTATCTCAACCAACCAATGGTCATGGTGTGTTAGATAAACCAACCAATGGTCATGGTGTTTTAGACAAACCAACCAATGGTCATGGTGTATTAGATAAACTATCTCTCCATCACTACAAAAAGTCGCCTGGTAATCAATAGTTACTATTGATCTGATGATCTGTGTATTAATACATTAATTGATTTGTTGAGTGAACATATGAATAATGTGAATTTCATGGGCCAGTATTTTATTTTGAAATATCTGTTAACATCTGAACCTTTATTGGCTAAGGTTACCAAGTTTTTGTAAGATTCCTACATTGATTTTGAAAAATTGTTATATTTTAAGTACAGGTATTATATAATTTTTAAAAAACATATTCTTTCTAATTTTGACTGTAAGGAGGTAATGAGTTGGAATATAAATATAGCTCAGTTATACAGATAGACCACTTTCATGTTGACTTTGTTGTTGTGGTTGAATGCATAGGAAATTTGTTAAGTCTAAATTGACAGAAATGTTATTTTGTAAGGCTTGAGACTAAATTGTAACTACCAGTATTGATAAGTAATGAATCTTCCTCTCCACATTACTATGTTTTCATTTTTGGTAGCCATTATCACCATCAACCTCTAATTTCCGAGAATTTTTTTTTAAAAAAACTAACCTACTTAAAGTATTTTTTGAAAAAAAAATTTAATTCGCTACTTATAGTTTTAAATTATAGAAACTGAGCAATTACACTGTCAGATGGATTTGAAAAAAAGAGATTATCATACTTACATTCAAAAGTCATGAAATCATTATTTTTTCCCATAATCTTTTTTTTTTTTTTTTTTTTTTTTTTTTTTTTGATATCTTCTTGATAAGTTTAACATCTCTAAATCTAAAAGTTGTGTGTATATTGTTTGACAGAATAAATGATAATGGTGTAAAAATGTTAATTTTTCTTACTTTTGAAGCGTAGGGTATTCAGGGGTTCAAAATTATATTACACAATGATAGTTCTACGACTATTTATCTTTATTTTTAGGAGGTCCCAAATTAAGATTGGGAGGTCCTGTATCAGCACTGGAAGGTTCATTTTGGCCAAAATCAAATAAACTTATGGTGTTCACCTTCGTTTACATTCTTGATTATACAAATATATCTTATACAACTTATATACACTCAAGCGATACTGTTGTCAAAGTGGCTGTGCATTAAATCGTCCAGACAAAAAAAAAAAAAAAAAAGTCCATCAGACTTTTACAGTGAAAATTCCAAGGGTCCAAAAAGAAAATCAAAAGATTCCAGACCTTGGACCTGGTAAAATTTTGAATCCCTGGGTATTTCTTGTAGTTGGTATAGTGTTCACATTGAAACATGGGTTTAGAGTTGGATTTCTCTTAAGATTAGGTGTGTTCGGAGTTGGATTCCTTAGGCCAATGATTATTAGTCATTTTCTAT
Organism: Tegillarca granosa; assembly: GCA_029721355.1. Taxonomy (NCBI): domain Eukaryota; kingdom Metazoa; phylum Mollusca; class Bivalvia; order Arcoida; family Arcidae; genus Tegillarca; species Tegillarca granosa. Next base: position 15,217,167 of record CM056596.1, read on the forward strand.
TGTTTTTTTTCTGTTGCACGTATCATTGTAACTAATGTCAAAGGCCATTTTAATGACACAATAACAGGGCTCAAATTAGATTTTAAAACAGGGAGAAGTGACTTCTCCCTCAGCCAAAGTTAGGGAGAAGTTTTTCAAAACAGGGAGAAGTTTTTGCGCAAAGCTATTCACGACATTGGAATTTCTGTCGTCCTGTCGCGATCAAACATTTTATATCTTGTATTACACAATAGACATTGCAACATGCTGGTCCATCTTCAGAAATATGCATCAGATAATTTAATGTACTGTTTGAAAAGATGTCAAAAACTTTGATAAAATCCTGCTTTTGGTGGAAAAACCCCTTATACAAGGCGCACTTGAAAATGGAAGCAAAAGTGCTATCTTTAATAATTTGCTTAATTTTGTCATCAACTGGCTCCTTAATGTTTAAGTTGGCTAAGTTTTGGCTCATACTTCTCAGGAGCAAGATCTCACCCTGATTTTGTTTCAAAATTTTATGTATTTATTTATTTATTTATTTATTTATCTATCAATTTATTTATTTATTTATTTATTTATTTATTATAAATATTTTAAATATTTATTTAATGTTTTAAGTATTTGAACTCTTTTTAATAAATAGTGATGTTAGAGGTGAGCAGTTTATAATCAGTTTAAATTTTTTTCATATGTAACATTAAACAGATATAAATTTTATGTGAAAGTAAATTATAAAAATATTGTTAAAAGAATTTTTATAGTTTATTTTTATTAAAAATAAACTTATATTTTCACAAAATAATATTCCTCGATGTGAACGTAATTTTTGAGGTGTTTAAACTGGTTGTCTTATCTAAGAAAAGAGAAGAACCACCTTACATTCCAAAAGCATCACTTTGTTCAACTTTGACCTGACCAATGAAATATGTCGAATTCGTATGTTGGTCAAATGGCGGCATTGTAAACAAATCCATCGGTGATGTCTCATTATAGTATGTTGATATTTGTGTTAAAGTTTATACAATGGTTTTATTTCGAAAATAAGTTATCTGTCTTTGATATCACAGTGGTTTTAATCACTTTCAATTTCAATGAAAAATTACAGGTGCAATCCCATACAAATATCGCCCAAAATCCTAACACAAGGAATTGACGAATTCGAAAACATGAAATCTCGCTTTGTCTGAAATCTCGTTTAAGTCTCGTGGGGGGGCAAAGCGAAGTTAATATTAATACGATTGTTTATCTAGTGTACTGCGATATCGTTAGTTTTTCATCAGTTTTAATGAAATTTATAGTAATATCTTTTTTTTTTTAAAAAATTGTTAAAAATGACTGAAATTAATAATTAAAAAAATCATTTAAATGAAAAATTAATTTATATTTAGGCTAAAAAAGACATGTCGGTCTGCAAGCGTTCAAAATTAGTTAAAACTTTTTCAGTTGTAAAAATGGCACTAGAGATGTGAAGGAAATTAAATTTATTAAATAATTTAAATGATTTTATAGAAATATTGCCAGATAAGGAAATGTAGATCTAAATCAATTTGAATTTACCAAAAGTAATTTTATTCCGCCAACCAGTCGGTTTTTCGATTTATTATTTCAAATTAATCTCAAGTTAATTTATTTAAATTACATAATATAATTTACATTCGTTCTTCCCACACATTTTGTCAACATCTCAAAATAGTATTTACAAACAGCATTTACTAGTTTATCGCTGTATGGATACCTGTCAATCAATTTAGCAAATTGCAAGGTAAGATCTTGATGATTACAGGTGATGGAATGTGCCTAATAAACAGGATGTCCACCGACTTAGATTATTGATAATCTTTTAATTAGTCGCATGTTAGATTATTATGTAAATACATTCAATATAAAGAAAATATCAAAATTAAACTTTCTCATGAGAATTTTTTTCGACGAGTTGCATAGATTTTGAAGATATCACTATTTCACCTATTAAAAATGTTCTAATCAAAGCAATTTCTTCTATGAGCACTTTTTATAATTATAATTATTATTTTTGTGTGTGAAAGACCTTAGGTTTGTATACTTGCATCTTAACCACGTGGCCACTGCAGCCTCTAAATTTTATATTCTGAAACAAACTATCTTAATTTGTGAGACACTGTTCTTATGGGTATCAGATGTAAAAAGACTGTCCGAAAATTTTTTTTAAAAATCTTAACAGTCAAATTTTCTAGAAAGATGAATAAAGAATATATCAAGCTTATAGCTACACTGTATACATTTGCAATTAAATCCATATTTTTCTAAATTTGTTTGAGATACATTCGAAATTTTGAAAGAAAACAATAGATGTTTCTGAAATAAAATTTGCAACATGATGTTTATAAATTATTTTATAAATTATCCTTTCAGTGGAAAACTTTAAATATGATCATACATGAATAACATATCAAATTTAAGTATGAAGATTGTCAATCTTTATTAATACAAATTGAAATGCCTATTTGATGTGAACAGCCTGGAACACTACAATTTCGGTAGGTATAAAGAGCAAACGGGAGTAAACGAGAGAAAAAAAAAAGAAAAGTTGATTAACATATTTTGCCTACAGTAGGTTCAGTAGACGCAGTTTAAAAATGAACAAATTGAAAAAAAAATATGACTAGGATGATTTTTAATGAGTTTACGGCGAAAATATGTATGCATATGTACGATACTGTTCACCAATACATGTTAGACAGGAGTAAACGGGAGAAAATATAGAGAAGTTAATTAACATATTTGCCTACGGTGGTAAATCAAGTATGAAAAAATTAACAAAATAAAAAAAGAAATATGGCTCGATTTCCTTAATAAAACTCTTCACTGATAAAGTTGGAAAGATTCGCAAAAATGTATTTTTAAGCAAAACGTTTATTTATCATTACTGTGATGTGTGGTATATTGAAATGCAAGAGAAATACATCGTGTATTAAATTACAACTAACAGAAAAATATAATTTTTTTTTTTTTTTTTTTTGAATAAGTAAATATAATATTCAATCAATACGATTCTTCTTAAAACCGGGATTTGCATTTTATTTTTAATTGATCTTGATACACATTCAAATGGTCAAGTACACATCCAGTTTTAAATGTATTTGGTTTTCAATAAACATCGCGGTAGACGATTTTTTATTCCACCATGGCAGAAATATTCTTTGCGGTGGACCGCAGTGGAAATTTAATCCCTTCTAGTCGGCAATTTCCAAGTCTTTTTTTTTTCCGATTTTAGATGTAGATAATAAAAAGAATGTCCAGTTTTTTCAGCCGATTAACGTATATTTTTTGAAGAAGTTGTATTTAGATTTCAAACTCTACAAGATATACAACTGGTCACAAAAAAATAATAATAATAAATAATAATAATAATAATAATAATAATTAAAATAAAAATTCAATAATTATAATAAAAACCCCGACTCAAAGCCAACAAGTACATAGGCTAAATGAGATTGGATTTCGATTTGCCCCCCCAGCCTCGTTTTCAATCGTAAGAGTTACTTCCCCTGTCATGTTTTCGAATTGGTCAATACTGTATCAGATAATCGATGTATACTCGGGCTGTAAAATGTCTTTGATTAACTGCCTATTATCTTAGGTGGGTGGGAGAAGTCCTTTCATGAAGTGTTAATCCGTTAATTACTAAACCAATCGGGATAATTAACATGCATCATGACACCTGTAAATCACTTGTTGACGGCATCCCGAACACCTCCGATTTTATCGTTAAATTAGATAACTTAACACCCGATAATGGGTTTCAAAAATAAGGGCGACTTCGACTTCGCTTTTTCTGGAATATAGGGCGAAGTTTTTTTAAACAGGGCGAAGTTATCGCCCAACTTTGCCCTTATTTTGAGCCCTGCAATAAGAAAACAACTCGATACTTTTTGTCATGAGAACATTACATAAGTATGGATTTCTGTAACTACTATGTAAACCTATTATGTCTCAGTATCAATTGAAATTGTCTTTGTAGATGTAAAATCTGTTAGTTATTATCTCTTTAATTAATAAGAAAAATACAGATCTATATCTATGTATTATATTGTATTTTAGGAGTTGATGCTGATGCTGCAAGACAGGAAGAAGAAAATCAAATGTTAGCAGATGCAAATAAATGGTTAAATAACAAATCAGTCAGGGAAAAACCACACCACAAAACTGGGGCCACAGCATTACACGTTGCATGTGCTAAAGGATATATGAAAGTAATGAGGTAAATTATGTTTTTAATTACTCAAAATGTTAATGTGGGTATTCATAAAAGCTAGTGGGGGCCTCAGTGGCCAAGTGGTCTAAAGCGCACACTTATGGATAACAGCACCTCTCACCACCTGGGTTCGAATCCCACTCGGGACAGATCTTAGTGTGAGAAAGATTGTCAGTTCGCTTGCCGAAGGTCAATGGTTTTCTCTGGGCACTTTGGTTTCCTCCACCATCCCAGGACTGACCACCTTGAAATAAGTGAAAGAATCGTAACTGGGACATAAAACTCCATTACTCCACTCCACTTACAAAAGATAGCAATCAAAACTTTTTTTTTTTTTAAAAAAAAAAAAAAAAAAAAAACCCACTTGTTTTCTAAAAACGAAATACTCCAGTAGAAATATAAACATCCTGCAGTTTTATTTTAGATAAAAATAATAATAATATAATAATTTTTTATTTTGCTGTCCTCACAAAAAAATAGCTTTCTGAAAAATTACTTAATTTTAAGGATGTATTACATCAAAAAAGAAAAATATTTAAAAATGTTGATCAGTTGATATAAAAACTTAATGTGAATGATTATTAGAATTTTTCACCTTTAGCTCATGTTACCTATATTTATTAAGTGATTGAATGATAAACAGAATCTCAACATATTTTAAGTAACAATAGTCCCTTTAAGAACAAATATAGCCCATATCATTTACCTATGGTAAGAAGGGAGATAACTCCTATTAATTTCAGGGCATATCAATATTAATAAGTCATTGAAATATTATTTTAATTAATTAAATTGGAAAAGAAAAAATAATTCAACTAGCTTTATACCTTTATTTTTTTAGACCCCTAGCAAATGTGATGTTTATTTTCAGGTAAAGTGTTATCATAATTAATTCAAAAATTGATGAAAATAATTAACTCTTATTGACAGTGTTTTAATGAATGCTGGTGTAGATATCAATTCAAAAGATCATGATGGTTGGACGCCATTACATGCAGCTGCACATTGGGGTCAAGAGGAAGCTTGTAAAGTATTAGCAGAGCATATGTGTGATATGGATATCAAAAATAATGCAGTAAGTTCATAAGTTATTTTGATTTTTTTTTTTTTTTTTTTTTTGCTTGTCATATTCATATTATTATGATTATTGTACATATAAGCACAAATCTATTTGTGTACTTTTTTGTCTGTAGATTATTCTAATCACTTGGAATAGCATTAAGAAATGATGGTGTATTTACATTATAAACATCTGTCCATATCTTATGTTAACTTTTTTTCTTGGGCCTTGTGCCAGAGTCTGAGACAAACACCATTTCTCTATTCCACTTTTCTCATAAAATTTTAAAATCTATTCAGAATTTAACTATTCAACAAATTTTCTAATATTTACAGGGCCAGACAGCATTTGATGTAGCAGATACTGATATTATAAAATTGTTAGATGAATTAAAGAAGAAACAATTATCTGTAAGTAATTATGAAGATAAAATTAAATTTTTAACTTTTTCTTTTTCTGTTGGCATCAGCTAGAATGTTTACATGGAAATATGATGCATATAGAGATTTAAAATTTACTGAATCTAGCTCTATGGATAGAAACTATGCAACATATGTCTGCATGTAAAGTATTCTTATCCCTAAAAGAATGAATATCTAGTAAATTACGTTCAGATATTCTGGTAAAAGGAGTTGTCAAGGGGAATTTTGAGTGAAAACTGCAGTTTTCCAGACATCTTGATATTATGATTTATAGTATCTATGTTTTATTTTTGTAGATGAAAGACAAAGCTGATTTACAGAATGAAGTGATATCAACAAAAGGACAACATCCAAAGAGAAGGTATGGCAAATAAATTTACAATATAACTATAATGGTAACAAGTCTTTCCTGTAGGTTACACACCCACGTTTATATTGTGATACCCTTTATTTATATTTTTTGTTGTATTTTTTATTTTATTTTATAAATAAGCATGCTAAGATAAAAAGTAATCCTTGTGAACTATTTTAAAGGTACATTCATTTGCTAAATGATACTCTTAACATCTTTTGGGGAAATATGTGGGACTTGATGATCATATTTATTGACAAGAAATAGATCCTGAATACTGGTATCCAATAGGAATTTTGGCATTCTTAGTCTGACATTGGAAATCAACACACATTCACATTTACTGTTTTTGTTACACCTTCTAATAACTATGTATCCCTTTCATTTATTTGCTTCTGATACCAAATTTATGAACCTTATCTGATTAAACTGACCAATTTTGAATTGTTCAGGATTTTACTATTTTTATGTTTTATTGAATACCAGTTTGTTCATTAATATTCCAGTTATTATCACTGATACAAAAAGAGTAATTCAACGAATTTCTGTGTTCCTCTCTCAAAACAAACAACATGAAAATCATTTGTGTTATGTTCATGTAGATGCATGAAAAGTTTAGATGGCTATTTTGCGTAGTGCTTGGCACATTTCTTTTTTAAATAACATTGTTTCTGATAAAATCCTTATTCTAATATCACTTTCAGATATATTAAACCAAACCATGAACAAATCAAATTTTTTAGAAGTTTACTAATTTTTTTATCACAAATGTTTTATTACTATATCACATTTTAATATTGATTTTCTTAATTTCACAATTTCTGAATTTGCTTGTTCCTAGATTATACTTGCCACTTCTTCAAAATTTTAACTAAAAATCAAAAATACTTTATTGAAGAATTTTTTTTCTTTTCTACTTTATAAGTGCATGCTGGTTTCTTTAAAAGCATTCACACTATTTTGCTAGATTAATGCCACCACAACATAAGAAGCATGTATCATTTGTCTTTCATATAATGGTTTCCCAACAATAACTCTATTTTTCTTTGATGAAATTTCATAAAACTTTTCACACAACCAGTAATAGAAAATCTTAAAGAGAAGAAGTCTGTTGTTTTACAGAGGTCAAATGTCAAGGTCACTGTTATCATAACTAACTGACGAAAGTTTATAATATGGAATATACTTTAAGTAAATCATGAAAATAGTTTAATACATTCCTAAGGTCAAAAGTTAAGGTCACTGTTATTATCAATAGATATAGGGTTTTCAAACAAAGCTTGTCTTGATGGAATTTCATTCAACTTTAAATACTTTTCTCTTAGTTTCAATTATATTTCTGCATGATCCTTTTCCATCTCTCAACAAAATTTGTTAAAAAATAAATTATTCCACCCTTTTGTCGCCTTTGCTATGTCTAGTTCAGTTATATATTGATGCATGGGTATAATATTTAAGCTTTAGTTTTGGAATCTTAGGTTATATTTATATTATAAATGCTTTATGTCCTACCTAGCAAGATGCTTGATATAGTTTTATTGTGTCAGATATCTTTAATGTTTTTTCACCAAGACATAAAGTATATTGAATGATTTATCTGTTATATAATTTATTTTGGAAGGTATATAGTTTTTGGCAAGCATGTTTTACATCAGTTTCTGCAGATTTACTTAAGTGTTTCTTATTCTTAAAAACAAAAAAAGACTGTTGATATTGGAATTCAAGAGTCAAAGTCACTGTTATTATAAATAGAATAAGGAGTTTCCATACAAACATTTTGATGAACTTTCATCAAACTGAATATACTGATATTCTCAGAAGGAAGAAGCCTTTTATTCAAGTAAATTGAATATTCAAATAAGGGTATTTTTCTTGCAAAGACTAGACATCTTTTGTATTAAATCCAAAGATAATGCGGTAAATGCATTGAAAAGTTGATATAAAAAATAAAAGGTCTAAATCTTACCAAATATAGAACTGATAACTTTTAATTTATAACAAAAAAAATTAAATCTGAAATAAGGGAAAATACTCAAACTTCTGTTTCCATTTTTCTCATATGGTTGATATAAGATTATACCTGTAATATGTTAAGATATTGATTGCATGTTCTAGAAGTATGTAGTACCTTATGTGTACCTTATGTCTGGTGTCAACTTTTATGAAAATATCAAAAAGAAGAAAATTGATACCTACTAAACTCCTACGTATGAGTTAATTATCATCTGCATTAGTTGAAGTTAGTTAGGTGTATGATGTATTGTGGAAATTATTTAAAAATTTTGTTACTCCTCAAAATCCAATTATTAGTAACCTGAAAACTGAACCTTTTCAGTGATGAAGAAATCAAAATAAAAAATCATCACAAAAGATTTTCACTTTTTATTGTTAAATGCCTAACCATAAAAACATTTTTATTTCAAATATAATTTGTTTCTAAGTGGTAATTGTAATCAGCATATGTTCAGGTTTGATTCAGTGTGCATGGAAAATCCGAAATAGCCTGTATGTTATATTATCTACCGGTATATCAAAAGGATAAATATTGTTTAGTTAATAAGTTTTATAAGTGAAGTATGCTTTAGCCATGATGTTAAAAACTCTTTGAGTGTAATGGGAGATAATCCACAATACATCATAATTAACTCCCTTAGTTTATTTGTATTTCCCAAATACTAATAAGCTTTTAGTTGATGTTTTAATTTTGAATTTTTTTGCAGCCGGACTGACCCTCAAAGGTGCAGTGTTTACATTATTATAACTAATGAACTATTTGTAGTGCTGTAGTATTGCTATTTATATATAGATATACCATACTGATTTCAAGTAGGAAAATTTATCTGGTTTTAGGGCATTTGTAAATTCAGTTTATTCACCCGTATAACATATGATACCCATTAATGGATGTACAGAACTATCACTTTGATTGGACATGAACAATGTGTTTGCTGCACATTCATGGTGCATGTATAACATCATTGTTAAACACAAACATCAAATTTTCCTGTATCCAATGGTAATGATAGTTCTTCACAAATGTTTATGGGTACAATATGATGTATTTGATTTAAAAAAAACAAAAACAAAAACAAAAACAGAAAAAAAACTGGGTATTATTAGCTTTTTTATATCCTATCATCTTTAAAATTTTTGATATCTCTAATGTGATTTTGCTAAATTACTAGTTACAAGGTAGTCAATTTTTCAGGAAATTTATGCATATTTTAAATTATCACTACTTATTTTGAAACCAAAAAAATCAGGTAATATTTTTTATTTGTCATATTTTTAAACCAGATAGATACTGTCATTTTTCTCTTTAAAATGAAGTGTGGCTTAGCTACAATACACTAGAAAACTTAGTGCTTTCTCATTTATATATGTTGATATATGCCAGATGCAGCATTTGAATTAACAATTATCTGGAAAACATTTTGACTGGACAGTTGTCTGACCACATGACTTAATGTAACTTTTTGGGGTATTCTAGTTGTTAAACAATGCATGACTTGTTACTTTTTGGCAGGACAGTTGTGCAACAATACATGACTTGCAAGTTTTTGGGTAGGCAAGTTGACTAACGATTCATGACTTGTAACCTTTTGGCAAGGCAGCTATACTTGACTTGTATTATTTGGGATAAACAGTTACACTACAATATATGACATAACTTATAGCAAGGCAATGGTACTGAACTTGTAACCTTTAGGCAGGATAGATGTCCAACTATACATGACTGTGTAGGACATTTGTGGGACAGAATATGACTTGTAACTTTTGTGCTCATATATGTAACAACACAAGACATGTTAGAAAAAAGTTATAGACACTGTCACTGTAGTTGTCTGACTACTTTTTGACACTGCCACATGTCCAACAAGTTTCAGACACTGCCACCTGCTATGTCTGACAACTAATAAGCACTGCCACCTGCTTTGTCTGACAACTTATAGACATTACCTCCTGCTATGTCTGACAACTTTTAGACACTACCACCTGCTAGATCTGACAACTTTTAGACACTGCCACCTGCTATGTCTGAGAACTTAGACACTACCACCTGCTATATCTGACAACTTTTAGACAATGCCACTTGCTATATCTGACAACTTTTAGACACTGCCACCTGCTATGTCTGACAATTTTTAGACACTACCATCTGCTATGTCTGACAACTTTTAGACACTGCCACCTGCTATGTCTGACAATTTTTAGACACTACCACCTGCTATATCTGACAACTTTTAGACACTGCCACCTGCTATGTCTGACAACTTTCAGACACTGCCACCTGCTATGTCTGACATCTTTATGACACAGCCAACTTACCTGCCTGTTATAAGAAAACAATTAATCATCATTTGTTATGCTTACCTGTGCTTTTTGTGGATTATATATAACGTTTGGCATTTTAATGGAATTGTTATGTCTAAACTGAAGCTTGTTTAACAGAATTATCATAAAAAGATTGATAAAACTGTTCAAAAGTATTATGTGACAACAGTTATACTTATTCCAGGTTTTTACAACAAGATCTTAAAAACTTAAAGTAATAGCTGTTGTATTTTATAAAATTTCACATCAGAATGTTTTCATTTTTAATCAGAAAAAGGTTTTTCAAAGAACACAGACAGAAAATTGACTTATTTGCTCATTTATTGCAAAAACGCGAGTAAGATTTTGCAGTAAAAATCCACAGATATTTTTGCTTTATACCATATATCAAATAACAATTTCATGTAAACTTGTCTGTTACAATAATTCAACTACTTTGTGACAATATATAATGGTTCTTAGCCAGATGCTTCTATTGTAAAGTATATCAAGCTTTTGCTTTATAGGTATATATAATCACACTACACAAAATGCTTTCAATGCATTTTCTGCTTACCCAGTTATTTTCTCTTGAGGTTAAGAAAAGTGTTAAAAAAATTATATGTATATAATTTGTCACCAAGCCTTCTCAATCAACATCAGAAACTGCAATATTATAACAAATTTTGCATGCAAACTTACACCACCTGCCAATTTGGTTCATACCAAATCTGATTTTGTTGATTTTATTGATCCAATTGTATATTCAAAGCACCAAGACTTATGTATATAATATTGCAATTGTCTTTCAATTAAACAATGATTTTTTTCCATTAAAATTATTGTTTATTACATGTACTGTGTCAATATAAACATTAGCTGAAAAATACTCTTTTTTTACTTTTACATTACTTGTATTAAACAACACACACACACACACACACACACACACACACACACACACACACAACACTTTTCATTAAGACAGTGCACTTTGATAATACTGCTGAGCAACATGACATTCACCTGAATCAGACTTATTATAAATATCTTGTTTAGTCAAATCTGTATACATTTAAAACAGTTTATATATTCAACCTAATGTAGCTAAGATTCATAGATATTTTTATTGTTTCAACACCCAAACAGCCAAATAAAGATCATTACTGTATGACTCACCTAATGTATAAGATTAACATTCAAATTACCTTGAAGCATTTATCTCCCTTATAATTATTAGATCACCTGAGCTGAAAGCTTAGATGAGCTATTGCTATCCATCTCCGTCTGTCGTGCGTCGTCCATCGTGCGTCGTGCGTAAACTTTTTACATTTTAATCTTCTCCTCCAAAACCACCAGGACAAATTTAATGAAACTTGGTAACCATCATGCCTGGGTGAAGCCCTTTCAGATTTGCACAAATGAAGGAGTTATGTCCCTTGGGGCCCCACAAGGGGGGAAATAGTAAAAAACTTTTAAAATCTTCTCCTCTGAATCTACAAGAGATATACCTTAGTTATTTCATTTATAACATCCTTAGGTCATCTATTTTCAGATTTGCACAAATGATAGCCATGGGGCCCAAAATAAGGAAATTGTAAGGCACTGAGTGGGGAAATTGCTAGAAATTATATATTTGGCACTATATCTTCAAAACTATTAACTTTTTGTATAGGCATGTATATTACAATATTGTAGGTATTGACATGACAATCATTTTGATGTATGGTTCAAGGTCAAATGTTAAAAGGTCAAGGTCACAGCTGCAAAAGAAGATTTGTAGGTATTGACATGACGGTCATTTTGATATAGGGTTCAAGGTTATATGTTGAAAGGTCAAGGTCACAGCTGCAGAAGAATACTGAAATTGCTAATTATCTTGAAAACTATCAACTTTTTGTATAGGCATGTATATTAGAATATTGTAGGTATTGACATGACAGTCATTTTGATATAGGGTTCAAGGTTATGTTGAAAGGTCAAGGTCATATCAACATAGGAATACTAAAATTATTAATTATCTTGAAAGCTATTAATTTCATGCATAGGCATGTATATTAGAATATTGTAGGTATTGACATGACAATCATATATGGTTCGAAGTCATATATGTTCAAAGGTCAAGGACATAGCTGCATAATTATCCTGAAATTGATTAATGATTGCACTACAGTTACTTCATGCATATTTTATAAGATACTTATAAATGAAAAGTTAGTAGATATATTTCTGATTAAGTTTTATGGGAGTTCTTAACTTGAGAAAACTTTTAAAGTTTCTGTACTTAATATATTGTCTATTGCACTTTGCAAACAATATTAGACATATCTTCAGGTGAGCGTTAAGGCCCATGGGCCTCTTGTCTCCCTTTGACATGAAAAAAACAGCACAAGCAGTAATACAGCAGATCTTGGTCAATATTTCACATTTTTAATCATTCATATTTTTTTTCCTGTTATAAAGGCACAATGGAAATTATACTTAAGGAAATGTACAACAGTTGTATAACAAGATAGAAATTAAAGAAAAAAATCAGTTTGAATTAAAATCTTTGCAGGGATCATTCAGCATCTCAAACCATTACAGAAACCAAAATGTTTGTAAAAAAACTGTTATTACTTCACTTTATGATAATTGGGGGACTTTTCTGATTAAGTTGGTAGAATGTTTTCTCTGTGAAGCAGCAAGGTATCAAATCATAGGCAGATTAAACTACTGTATGCTCAAATATGACATTTTTCACCATTTATTTAACACTAAAAAAAAAAGGCCATGTATCTTTTAGAAGACATCTTAAACACAAATATAATGTGACAGGCGACAAAGTTAGAAAGGCATTAGAATGTTCTTTTCATGATAGTCAGTCCTTGTTGTTATAATCTGCATGAAATGGATAATGCTCAGTCTTAAATTGGTGCCAACCATACCATCCACCCACCCTTAGGTCCAAAGTGGAGGTTAGAGTATTTTTTGCCACTTGTTACATGATAAGGATAGAAAGAAACAGAATGACTTATGTCATGCCTTTTTGCCTAATAATTACAAGTACAAGTACACTTATTATAAATAATATCTTTGAGATATAATCCATTCATTGCAAAATTATTTTCTAAATCATTGAGTTTTCAACATACTTTTATAGTGAGTGATTCTGATTTTTTTTTTTTTTAATTCTGTGTGTGCCAAGATTATTAATACAATAGGTCTATTTTATTATGATATATCCATATTTGGTCACACATGAGTTAGTAGCCATGAGCTATATATATTTTTGCTACTATATAGAACTGATGCTCTATTATGAGATATTTAAAACACTGGAGGTTTTCTCTCCTTCTATATTAACATTTTATACAATAGCATTTTGTGACCTCCTCTGGATTGGAATTGATAAATAAAAAATCTTGGACCTTGTTTAAATCCACTAAAGCTTGATAAATTGTTTAGAAAAGATATTAATTACATTAAAATACCTTTACATAAAGCCAGTGGTTAACAAATATTAAATTAAGGACATGCTAAAATTAATTTGATGTTTTTCATACTGATATAATATTAATATAGCTAGCTAAAATAATAATGTTTTATCAAGATATTACTTACTACATATAGTTATACCTCTGATGGCCATGTCAGTACATGTGTACTTAAAATTAATTCCTTAGAATTTGTTTATTTAAATTAATTTGGAAATAGTTTAATCTTATAGCAAAGAAAATGTAACATATAGAGATGTCACCATTCTCAGCCTGCCTGTTTTTTAGTCTCCTCTAAGGCTGACCTATGACCTTTGATTTAACGATATATAGATAAAACACTCTACCAGCTGAATTTTCAATGTGTTGACCAAATATATGTTTGTATATTAGATTGTATTGGCCTAACCTTTATCAGAGTTGCATTATTGTTTGTTGTTAGTGGTAAAGACCCTGATCTTAAATAAGATGCTTGTTAAAGTAAAAAGATATAAAAAATAAAAAAAAATATAAATAGCAATTTCATACTGACGTGATTCATTTGTTTTGTTAAAAAAAATGAAAAAAAGAAAAAATATTGATGATCCTACTGTCACTGTGAAATTATTCATTTTTCTAGGGGATTTCATTCATGCAGTAAAACACCTTTGCATGATATTATGACTTTTTGTTTAGCAGTGTATGTATATATAATGTGGTCATTATTAAGATGTTTATAAACTTGAAACCAATGACTTTTATATCATATACAGTACATATAAACTCTGGTATAAATCAATTTTATAAAGAATAAAGGAATGAGTTAGCAGAGGAATTACTGTGTTGCTAAAAACTTCAGTCGACATGGGATGTGTAAGGTAATAAATAGAAATAAGGTTTTAAACTTGGTAAATTTACAATGATTGTTTTATCAATATCCAAGCTTTTATTAAAATTACAATTTCTGCTAAGACACATGGGTAAAGCTAAAAGAATTTGACAAACATTTTTTAAGTGTTGAATATATATTTAAATTAGGGATTATATCATGCTGACGTTTAATCGGCCACTGACTGGTATTCAGGTTAAATTTGGTTAGTTAACTAAAAAGATCAGGTACCGGTATATATATATATATATTTAATGATTTATTATCTCCCTTGAACAGTTTTCAAAAATGATACACTGTAGCCTTATTTTATAGACAGTTTGCAGCTTTCTCAAGGAATGCCTTTCCTTCTCTCAGTTTAGTAATAATTTGAAATTAAAACTCGACCATAAAACTTTTTACAGAATTTTAAACGGAAATATATCTTGTAGTAACTGCATGTAAATTATTTCCTTAATTTAGAAAGGGTAAAGTTAAGATAGTTTTATATAATAATGTCTTTGTATCCTTATGGACTTTTAGGTTTTTTATTTAATTTTTATTGAGTAGTTAAGCATGTTTATTACACCCAAATTATAGTTTGTTGTCCTGTTTTCTCTGCCTCTCTCCGTATAATGACTTGGACAGAGTTATTTTGTGTATATATTATTGTATTATTTACTAATTTGTTTTTATTTATGACCTAGCATTACACTAACACCTTCTCATCAAACAGTAATGATCCTTTTAATGATTGTATTGCATTGTCAATTTTATGTAATTTAGGATTGCCAAGACAAATTCTGTCATAGAAAACCAAGACCTCATAGATTCCAGGTATCAGTTGGAAAAACCTCAAACCAATAAAAAATATAATGCACTCTTCCTCTACCACTAACTGTAACAGCAATGAATTCTCCTTTCTGATACCAATGCATCTTGGGATTATCACAATCATTTCAGTTCTTGTTATATATGGACATTTTGTAGTATTAGTAGCATACTCCTGAAAACCTGAGTTTCTGTTAAATTATGTTTCCATAGTTACCTGATAGATGTAGTGTGTAAACCCAACATTTTCCTTCATATCACCATAAACTCAAATCGTTTCTCACTTTTCTGATCTCTCCTTTGATTTTATATTGTTTTTATTTGGTGTTCATTTTAATAAAATATTTTTCATTTACCAAAAGTAAATCTTAAAGGATTAAAATCCTTACTGTATCACATACATTTGAGTGTATATTTTGGAAATTTCAGAAAAAAATTTTTATTTAAGGCATACACCAAATAAGGACACTTTTTAGTCAGTATTTGAATCAAGGGGATCTCTCGATTCATATGACATGGTTATTTTCTGGCTTTGACCTAGATTTTTCTGGCATTCTGTATGTATTTAAACAAAATACTTAATCAACATTATTTATGAGTAACATTATTCCCATGTCATATTGTGTATTGAAAGGAGAAAACAAAAATAAAGATGACAATTCTCAGTTAAATCCAGAGAAGATAAGCAAAGATAAGGGAGAGGGGCTCTGAATAGACATGGATAACATCTTTTGGGTTTCATTTACCATTTTTCTTCAGCACAGCAAATAGCATTGGATTGTGTTTCGTTACGGACGTCCATACATTTGTGACTTGTTTGTTGTTTATCACACTGCTTTAGCCAAGAGGTTTTGTTTGCAATAATACAAGCACACTGCATCACCCAAGCTTCAATCAGCAGGAAAAAAACTACTATCAGCAGGAAATATGGAAATATTAACATCACTCTAATGAACAATGCAGCTGTTATATTACATTTTTGATGTATTTTAAGATTAAATTAAAAAATGGTATATGACACAGCCAACAGAAATTTCTGTGTTGGGTTTTCTAACAGTAAATATCTGTTGTTTTTATTTAATAAGAATCCCTCTATTGTTGAAATTCTGCTTTGTTTGGATGCAAAAGGAAACGAGAAGTTTTTTTTTTTAATAAACTGTATTAACACTGCTTTGGAGCTTAGATTTATAATGAAATATTTGTTCTGCAAAAGTGCGAGCAAGTAACATATTCTGGCTAATATTTTGGCAGATGTTGTCAATCTCTAAGTAATAACAAACAAAAATTAATAAGAGTGGTGGTTACTTTTTTTTCACAAACTTAATATCAGGTGTTTGAGTTGAATTAAAAATATTTTAACTCACTTTGGATTGTGATTTAAAATATGTTCTAGTTTGAAACCTAAGTTTGTTGGGCATTTAACCAACATGAGAAAATATTAAAAGCTTTTGTTTTTATGAAAATTGATAGGAGCAATATTTGTATTTTGATCTCTGTGCACAAATTTTTCTTTTATTTCAAACTAATGATTTAAAGTAGGAAAATGTTTATGAATCAATATTGTGCAATTGAGCAAAAACAGAATAACAGCATTGTTAAATAACACAGTGAAAAAAAGGGTTTTAAATATTTAATTGCAATTTTACATGCACAAAATTTGATTTTGGAAACGGGGCAGATAAAGTTTGAAAGTTTGTTTTGTTGTGTCAGTGATGAGATAAAATCATGTCTAGTCATCGTTTTTAAACTCTCAGTTTTATAAATTAGTACTTTGTAATTCAAGGTAAGTTTTTCGTTGGTAATGTAAATAAGAAATTGTATGTTTAAAACTCTATCCTTTTTATTGAAACAATTTATTTTGGTTTATTTGAAAATTTAACAGCTTGGATTATAAACATGAAATTGATATAACATTGCAAAACATGAAATATTGTTATTCGTTTTTCTCGAAGTTAATTCAAAAATGGTTATTCTGTTCTTTTTCTAAATAAAAAACCTAAAAACTGTTTTTAAAAAATTTCAAACTTTATTTATTTATGGATTTTTTTTTTTTTTTTTTTTTTTTTTTTTTTTTTTTTTTTTTTTTTTTTTTTTTTTTTTTTGTAATTTATTTATTTGTTTCAATCAGACCATAAGTGTTTTAGTGTTCCAATAGTGTATGTATACTAATTTTTACAATGTTAGTGCAGACCCCACACTGCAAAATCATGTATTCACATGTATTTTATCTATTATACTCCAATTTTAACAATTTCTTGATAATATTGTATTTTTCAGGAGTTCTGTGACCCGTATGAGTGTTGATCAGAAACAGAATGTAATATTGAAGACTGTAGAACAAGAAAGAGTTGCCTTAGAACAAGCTCATATCATACATCAAAATAGTCATACAGAAGAGGAAGAAGTAGCGGCTGTCAGTACCAGCTCTGGCAGTGAAGAAGAAAGTTCCGAATCAGAAACTGGTTAGTAAAATAAGACATTTGTGTCACTGAATTAAACATATTTGAAAGTGCAGTGGAGCAGCCCAATAACATACCAGTACCACAAAATGAAGTAAAAACAAAATAACAGCTTAGCAGCCCAAGGACATGCCATGAAATAAAAACAAAATAAAGCACATTAATTAGTCAGATTGAGATTTCTCACTGTAAAACTCTAAACTTTGAACAAGCTCCAGGATAAATGTCACTTAAAAGAGGGTCAGGCTCTGAATCTCAAACTAGTGTGTTTGGTATTATTAGTTCAATATTATTGTTGTAAATCTATCCTTGTTTAAGAAAGTGACTATCAGAAAGTGCCTTATCAACATGATGTATTATTATAAGATTTATTAGCAGTGCCTTTGATAACCATTCTATTTTATTTATTTACAGAAAAACAGAATGAAATAAACAAACAGACGTCAAATATAAACCAGGTAAACAAAACATGCTTATTATTTATATCCTTTATGTTTACTGATGTAACATTTATTATCAGAACTTGTCAAACCAGATTAAAAATTATTGGGTTTTTACTGTTATGAATTCGATGAATGTCTTGACCAAATTGAGCTGTGTATTTTAGATAGAAAAAGATGTTATAGTTAAGTATAATGTTAATTATTTTAAGATTCAGAGGTTTTTCTTTACATCTAAATTTGGGTAAAGAAAACAAAAACAAAAAAAAAAAGAAAGAAGAAGCATTAAGCATTCTTCAAAAACGAAATAACATTTTGATCAAAAGTATAAATAGTTTATATAAAATATAAATAAACAAGTAACTAATTAACTCTACTCATCAGTATGAGTTTATATCTTTTCTGCTCTAGCCTCGAGACCCAGACAAACCACCCATATCTGCCACAGTTGAAATACAGAAGCCAGACGAACCAAAAATAGAGGAGAAAGAGGAAACAACTCAGATCACTATTGATAAGAAAGATAGTGAAAATGAGGCTGATAGAATCGAAAATGGAATGGATGAAGCACCAAGGATTGAAAAGATTGGTGATAATTTGGACAGATTAAAAGTATGTAGCATAGGAAATAGATCTTTGTCTGTAGTCTTTCTTTTATTTCTAAATGTCAGACATTACCAAGCAGTGTTCTTTTCCCCTCCCCTCCCTTCTGGACATAAACACATATACACACATTTTTTTAGTGTTTAGGGTAGATTTCTGTGTTGTTACAAAATACTTAATCATTTTGATTAACAGTTTTGTTTATACACATAAAGCATACTGTTTCCTTGTGCTTAGGAAATCAGTCGACATAATCAAACTAGAAATATATTGAACTGACTAAAATTGAGTAACAACATTTGTTTGAAGAATGATAAACATGTGGTAGCAATATCCAAGCTAGTTTCTCTTTTTAAATATAATTACTTAACACAAAACCAGACAAAATCTTCTTTAATTCTTCATAAAGTGATTGTGTTGTCCATAATCAAAGACAAATGGATGTCTGTATTATCTCCAGAAGTGACAGGGGTCCTTCAAAATGCATTTGTTTTTAATTGTAAGTGGAACAAGCTTAAAATTGAGTTAGATTTTTAATTTTTATGCATATGGTTTAAACACTGATTATGTCAGAGCATTTAGACTTTTGTTGTTGTGGTTAATCAGTTTGCTTTTGTGACATAAAAAATTTGGTTAATTAATTTTATTCTTGAAATTAATTTTATTTTTGTTAAAAAAAAAAAGAATTGCCTTAGAATAGAAATTTTATGTGCATGGTTTAAATGTTGCACGTTTGAATTCAAATATCTTGAGGAATGAAAATTTAGACTAGAAGTCATCATGTATTATGGCTGCTAGGAGCATTGGTACAAGGAATCATTGGCTGCAGATTTGGTGTGAGGAACCATAATCATCATTTGATAAAAACCTAGGAAATCACACATTTTATCATTGATTCATAATTCTTGGATTTTTAATCCTCTCTTGGGATAAAGTAATAGATTCTACTTGAAAATTGACATGCAATGAAAAGTCATTTGATACACCACTTGTGTTAGAACAGAAACAGACTATGTGTCATTTTTTATGATTCAGAATTGCATTATATTTGCTTGCCACACCTTATGCTATTCCACAAACTATTTTTTTTTACATTCTTTTTCTCTTGCCAATATAAGTTTTATTTGCTTATCATGAAAGCCAAATTTGTATATTTTTACAGCAAAAGTTCAAGTTTGCTTTTAGCCCAATACCAAATAATAAACATTACTACCAAAATGCAGCATTCTGCAGAATCTTTTAAGCATTGTAAATGAGTAAATTAAAAAAATAATCTTTAAATTGCTTTGAATATGAATCAAACCATTCTTTTTAAACAATAACTGCTGCAGCTAAAAGTTTTTTCTTTTTCATTCATTTATGGCTGTAAGTCATTTTAAAACACATGCCTATATCTGAGCTTTGCTTGTCATTGTGATAAGGAAAAGGAAAAAGAAAAAGACAACAATGAGGAGAAAGAAAAAGAGGAAAAGGTAGATGACACTGAAAAGAAGGAAGAAGACACAACAAAAAAAGATGAAGAGAAACCAGAAAAAACTGGCAAAACGCCACTTTCCAGATCCCTAAGTGCCCCTGAACAAACTCCCTCTACTGAAGAGGTTTGTACTAAGGGCAGATAACTCCAATGTCACTGCCAGTGTGATATTTCACAAGACTGCTTTTCACATGGAATTCAATTCACTATTTAATTCTTAACAGTTTGATCGATGGGCATGGCTAAACATCTATATTTCTGTAACTGGTGTATGGAGAGATTAATTGGCTTTATACTAACATAGCTGTAAATAGCAGTGATGCAATGAGGAAATTATATATTTTATATATTGGCATATTATATCTGTATAAAGGCATTATATGGCTTATATATGTCACATTTCAGTCTTTGTCTTTAGGCAAATTTTAACCCAAATAACTAGCTAAACCAAATGTTTAGACAGTTTTTTCCGAATTGATATTTAATGGTAGAATTAATATCTATACTGAACACCTAATGCATTGTTTTCATATTTCTGTTTTACTTTATCTGTGTGGAATTATTTTTGGGGTCCACTCTGCAGTCTTTTCCTTTTGAGATTACCATCCCTACTATGAATACAATGATGTGCCCATGTATAGGATGTAGTGTATCTGATATAAGGGATCCAGATTCAGTTTTTTACTGCATATGAATTTTTAGCTGCCCTTCAATGTATTAGGCATTGTCCTGAACTCTTGGCCTTTTTGTTTTTCAAGCATGGAGTTAAAGCCTCAAGTACAACTATGTCCTTAGAACACATGTTAGAGACACTATCACTCTAATGTCTCTTAAACATAATAATCCAGATATCTACAATTTTCTGACTTGGTCAAAATTGATAAGACATAATTTCAGTATCATTTTCTGCATTTCACCACATTTCTTTGAGATATATAATAGCATATCGGTCAACTGATCCGTTTTAATTACCCAATTTGGATTATCTGATGAAACAATTTGTTTCATTATAACAATTACATGACTTTACCATTGCATGGAATTATTTGATCCTAATTGTCTATAATTCTTTATTGAATGATTGCTTAATACACCACTGTAATATATTATTAACCAATTACAATCAGTGTTACTTATTCCTGTTTGCAAGACATCTAATTACCATATATCCAATCCAAACTAACTTCAGTACTCTTTATCCAATGAAATTCTTATAACACATATTGGCTTTCATCCGATCACAAAAGATGTAACATATCATAACAAAGTTTGATGACTAATTTACATAAAACAAACATGATATTACCCTTGAGTTTAACCTGGGATTGTTTTAACATTGAAAACTAATCAAATATATCCTATCACATCCTGCATGGTTTGGGATACTTTAAAGTCTATTACTGTCGGTAATGTAGTATATCAATATCATATTGTTGAGTTTACAGTTGATTTGAGTTCATTTATTTCAGATTTTAATTTTTTCAAAAATTCATACATCTTTTGTTTGAACCTAAAAAATTTATTCATTCATAAAACATAATAATATTTTTAACATTCATTTTATTAAATTTGATGTGTCAAACTTTGTAACTTTATTGTGTTAAGTATTTGGTTTTCAATCTAACAACACTCATTACCTCTTAAGCACATTAATGTCTGATAAAAACTGATATAGATTTTAAAAAATTTGATTGCAGAATCTGATCAGGAATTACAGAAATATCACCAACTTACTGGACTAAAGATTTTTGTTGGATCAGCTAGGTTTTGATTTACATTGGTTTATTCACTAAGTGATAAATGTATGTCCTAATAAGATAGTTCATTTAAGTTCGAGGCTTCCTCAGGGTTTCTGTTATGGCAGGTTCCACTGTTATTCTTTTTCCCTTTGTCAAGCGATAAGGATATTTTAGGAATGTTTGAGATTTGAGTTCACTTTGAGTTCCCAAACACTGCAGTATAAGGTAGAATGAAATAGAAACTTTTCTGAGTTCATTCCAAAACACTACATGATCAAAAGTTATGTGAAATTAAAGCAGTGTCATGTCCTTATTGTGAAACAAGAATTATTATGATGATATGTTGGTGTTTTAGTACGGAAAAGTAATTTTCCAGAACACAGTTTTATAAGCTTAATTAATCACTTAATCCAAATTTTATTAACTTCAAGAATTTAATAATACTTAAGAGGTAATGGGTTTGCTATACTTGTGCCTAATTTAGAATTGCTTTTTACCCACAATGCCCTATAAAAAGTCATTTTAATGCATGTTGCACAGGTGCCAAACATTCCACCATCAAACAGGCCCAAAAAGGAAGAACTGGAAGTTCCATCATGGCGAGCTGGTTTACGCAAAACAGGAAGCACAAGCATGGTTGTTCCCTCGGTCAAAAAAGATAGCGAGGCAGATGATCTGCCTCGTTCTGCCTCTAGTCCACGCCTTGCCTTAGACAATAATCAGGTTCAGAATGTGAGTGTGGTTTTTTGTGTTGTTACTTATTGAGCATGTTCTGTGTTTTGTTCTTGTTTAAGTTTTATTTTGAGGATTTTGTTCTTGTCATTATTGATTTCAAAGGTCGCTATTTTTGCAGTAGCAAAACTAGATATCAGAACTTTTATTGATATAATATTTTTGTTATAAGCTTGTATAAACTTGTATAAAAACCTGTATTTAACAAATATTTTTTTTTACAAAATTAATTCTTATATTAGCAATGGGGTAAGCTTATTTCCTAGTATTTAATATTTTTCACCTACTTTAATCTTATATTAAATATGATGAAATCAAGATGAAAAATGTTTTTGTGAAGATTGTCATGGAAAATCTACTCTGTTGTTGTGGTTCTCTCCTGGTGCATAGTTGGCATTTATCTTTTCAGAATTGACTTCCTCAGTATGAGAGATATCTGGATTGACATTCAACAAGGCCATTATTTTTTAGAATATAAAACAGTAAAGGATATGGAATTAATTTTTTAAGAAACTAAAACTATAAATAAAAACAAACAAACAAAAAACAGAAA